>OZ024910.1:67368173-67808173 GCA_964017125.1 Flabesymbios commensalis | reverse complement strand
TCAAATACGAGATGCGAACCCGATGTTGGCTTAATGTGACTTTACTGCTAAATCTAATGATATATCTCGCCCCAATGTACAATATTTGCATCCCAGCAAACATGAGACGCTCATCAGACACTGACTCAGTGTTGGTTTAATGTTAGGCCAGCGTTGCAAACTGTAGACCAAAGTTAAACCAACACTGGGCTATGACTCTATCTATCACGTGAAATCGATTACAAATGTATCCAATGTGAAGGGTTGGGAGGGGTGCTGTTAACAGCTTTCAGAAAGGGTATCAGCACGCCATCGCCTACAAAATCAGAGTAGTTTTCCCTACGATTTCTAACTTTTTTTTATGACAGAGATGTAATGATGAATAAAGGAATTGTTTGGTTGTGTACTTTGGTCGCGTATGACACTCGTTCTGATATGTACGGTTTTAAATAGGGGTTTATACCTGCTTTAAATGGGTGTTTATTGATAATGATGAGCTTCCGAATATGTCGTTGACTTTTTTTCTGTGTTTATCTTAGTTTATCCGAATGATCTGTATAGATCTATGTTACCTAAACATATTGGCTCACACGAGCAAACTTGAAACAAAGAACTCAAAACAATATACTAAATGAAGATACATGTTTTTAATAGTGTGGTAAAAGGAAAAAACTCTATGCTACGTGAGTGGTTGTTGTCCCTTTCGTAGGTTCGGAATTTTCATGTGAACTCGCAAAGATGGTGCAAATCTACTAATAAGTTTGTCAATCCTAGGTGGTAAATGTGGGAAAGACTCAACCATATCTCAACCATAGTTCAATATCAGGCGTCCAGTGATGGTAATTGAATGATTGTAGTTTATATTCTGGCTGTAGATGACACAACTACTTCTATTGCAGGTACCATATTTAATTGAAATTCATCACCTGCAAATACAAACCCTTTACTCTACATACGATGACATTACAGCCAGACAATTCCAATGATATTAACAAAGTAAGCGGAGCTACAGTCATTACTTAAAAAAAATCATACATTGGGTAGCCTGTCTTGAAACGCTTGACCAGTAGTTTCCAAAAATGCTGATTAACACATTTTAAAACGTATATTAAACATTTAATATTGTGGTGATTTATCCTGTCCCACCTATGTTCATCTATGAGGTAACAATGCTAAACTCAATTGCGATGAAAATATAATAAACGTAATGTTTTAAGTAAACATAGCAAACTGTTTAATTGCGAATCAACAACCGTAGTTTCATGAATATGAGGAATGAGAAGATTGTGTCATGATAGGAAAAACAATACGCGGAGACAATCTCCCAAATCGGATCACGCTTAATTGCTGCACTAATAACTAATAAAGGCTAAGAGCGACAATCTGAAGTCTTTATTTCCTCATGTATGCGTCGCTGTCGGCATCCCTGTTGTTAATATTAGTACTCGACACCTAGAATGGGTACACGGTATAGACAGAGTGGGACTGGCCAAATAGAAGATGCAGTAATAAACCTATAATTAAGTTTTATTTCTAAAATTACATAACATGCCATTTTGTTCTCATAGGAAACATAGGTGACATGATAATATGAGACATATCACTATCAATGAGATTATTTTCAACAACTTGCCAGAATTAAATTTAAAATTAATTTGTTTTTACTTATATACTTATTTATACTATGCAACCACCCATTGTGCAAAAAAATCACAGGAAATATATTTTATCTCCACACATTTGTTTCATCATGTCTATAAGCTTGCCATACTAGCATATGCGCCTTCACGACCTGAAACAAAACTAAAACAAACAATTATCAATTAATTAATAATTGAAAAAATCATTAATAATTCCTATTTCCAATACATTTTGATTTATCAAGTATTTATTCATGCTAATTGCAAATTTGTTTCTAAGTTTACATATCATACATATAGATTTGCATGATATTTTACAGGACTAACCATGCTGTACATACATGTACATTGCCCAGTATATGCTTTATACTGTTCATATTAATGACGATGGACCATTAACATAGTAAAACGAGGATTATGTGACTTTGGTTTTTGCTCAAAACTGAACACAACAAACCCCGATAGTGGCCCAACAGGGAATAGTGACCCAACAGGAAATGAACATCGGGTGAAAGTCTACTGAGATACTGATATATGTATCTTAATGTAGCTGTAAAAGGAGACGTCATAGTGAAGTTGTTGTGTCATTCATCTCAATGACCCAGAAAGATACACCGGACAGCAAAGTGAAAAGGCCATAAAAACAGTAACTGATGACTGTTCAAGCGAGCACTTACCATCGTTTGTCTTAGCAGTACTGTCATATGAGTCTTCTCGCCAACCCAATGTTGTTTGAGTCATGGACCAGCACTGCCGGTTATGGCTTCAGGCCGGATTCATTCATTCATTCATTCATTCATTTATTCATTCATTCAGTCATTCATTCATTCATCCATCTATTCAGTCATTCATTCAGTCATTCATTCATTCATCCAATAATTCTTTTTTTACGCAATAATATTATGGGATTAACTTTGGCAAAGTTATGTAACCAGAGATGTATCATATTTAAGTTGCTCTGTCCTGTAGGACTTTCTTTTCATTCAATTAGCAAATCCACATTACATTTAGATGTTTGGATGAGGCAATTCTGTATTTATTTTATTGTTTGTGCTTCACATATGATTTCGGTGAGAAGCCAATTGAATATAGTAGGGCAGGAAGGAGGGTCCACCCGGAAGATGTATATTTTAACTTATATTTTCGGGTGCCTGGTACACGAATTTTGATTCATGGTATTTCGTATGCCGCAAAAACAAGTCAATATACCAAATATGAAGATGGAAAATATCAAAATATTTGTTGATGTATTTATTTTTTGGGGTTAACAATACACAAGCATTTAAAATTTTATTCACACATAAACAAAATAGCTTCTAAAATATTATAGGAATTATGTACCGGCTTAAACACATGGTTCCTTCTGAATTTTTTTTAACCATATATAACGGGCTGATGAGACCAAATAATATACGTTATGGTCTTAAGTGCTGCGGTTCCACTCAGGAAACAATACAGAAGAAAGCCATGCTAATTATATGTTCGAGTTGTTACCTCTTTCTCAGCGAGCCCCTCTTTAAGAAGCTAAATGTGCTTAAAATTGATGGTATGTTTAAGCTTCAACTGTTACCGTTTTGTTTTGACCTGATAAATAACAATTTACCTGCATATTTCATTAACATGTCTTCACTTTTACAACCTGTAATCTACCATCATAACATCAGACAAAAAAAGAAATTACTCAGTTGCACGAGTAAAACATGTATTTGCTCAGAAAAAAGGATGCGTTTTTGTATTCCAGATATATTAAATAAATCAAGCAGCATTATAACAGATAAAATAAAAACTCATAGTCGAAGAGGATTTTCATTATATCCTAAATCTTTTCTTGTGAATGAATACAACTCAATATGTTTAATAATGCTATGTATGTTCAAAAATTGCTGTTTCGTAATGTAGGATGCACATTGGACGCTGGCCCTTTTTGGCCCTATTTTTGGTCAAGGTGAAGGTTATTATATAAGATCGTATTATTATATTTTATATCCATGCAGTCCGCTATTATTACCGTGCTTAATATATTTAATTTGTGTCTCTGTTTTTGCGTTTATACATAGACTACACTCGTATTTGTCTTTTTCTCCCTCCGCATTAATGTTACTATTTTAATATTGGCCGTCTTTTTGTCTCTCCGTCTTCCCGGCAACGTATGCAGTTTTTTCAGAAACAATATATTACTTTATTGAAGGGTGGCCTGCATAGAAGCGGCTTGTTATAAGCCTTTTGCAGGTCTCCTTTGCATTTTTATAATTATTTGCATGTATGTATGTTTCAAGCATAAATAAATAAACTGAATTGAATTGAATTGATGTTCCCATTGTGAAATATTGTCCCATGGTATTCGTAGGAAGGTCAATTACAAGGTCAAGTAAACAAACATACAATTTTATATCAAATAAAGCTAGATAACATGTGTAATACCTCATGTTCATGTGATTTTGACTGGGCAATCTATTTCTTGTACTATTGTCATGATTGAAGGTCATCTTTAAGGTCAAAAAGTCAATTTCAAGGTCAAGTTTGCAAAAAAAAATACAAATAAAGCTAGGAAAATGTGTAATACCTCCTTTTTATGTAATCTTGACTGAGAAATCCTTTTCTGGAATAGTTTTGATTATTCAAGGTCATCTTCAAGTTCAAAGGATCAAATTTAAGGTCGAGTAAAAGAAAATATCAGTTTTAACCTATATTTAGCTGGGAACGTGTGTAATACCTATTTTTCATGGGATTTTGACAGAAAAATACAATTATAGTATTATTTTGGTGATTCAAGGTCATCTTCAAGATCAATTTTAATTCTAGGTCATCAAAAAGTCAATTCCAAGGTCAAATATGTCAAAATAGCAAAAAGTATAGTACCTCTTTTTAATGTAATTTTTAATTAATAATCTATTTATGATACTATTTTGATGAGTAATAGTCATTTTGAAGGCCAGTTTTTTCCCTTTCAAGGCCATGTATGCGAACATATGATTTTTTAACAAATAAAGCTATCAATTTGTGATCGTGTGATTTTGCCTAAAAATATATCTCTGGTATCTTTTTTTGTAATTTGTAGTGATCATCTAGGTCAAAAGGTAAATTCCAGGGTTAAATATGATTTTAAAATGATATTTTAAAATCATATTTAACCTCGTCGTATATTATATGCTAAAAATTGGAGCACTTGTAATACATTGTTTTGGTGTGATTTTGACTGGATAATCTAATTTTAGTAGGGTCTTAATTATAAAACATCATCCAAGTGAGATGAAGGCGTTAAAGGGTGATGAAGCGTCGATAAAGAGGGATAAAAAAACGTAACAGATCAACGAAGAGGCGCTAAAAGGCGACAGAGAGGGGTTGCGAGACAATGGGGAGGCGGTAAAACGTGGCGATGAGTCACTAAAAGGCGACCCTGAGGCGGTAAAGAGTGACTGAAAGGGGTTAAAAGGCAATGAGGAGGCGTTGAAGTGCAACGAGGACGTTTTAACAGGCAAAGAAGAAGCATTTAAGAGCAACGGGATGTGTTAAAAGGTGGCGGGGTGGCATGAAGGGGCTATGGAACAGCGTTAGAGGGCGACAAGGAAGCATTAAATGACAGTAGCCTAGAGAAGGTGGTAACGACACAAAATCACAGGTGCAAAGGAGAATTGAATAAAATAGTGACGGGACGATGTCAAATAGTTACGGAAAGGCGTTAAAGGACGACGAAAAAATGTTAAAAGTGATGTAGATGACTTAGAGGGTGGTGAAGAGGCGTTAAGAGACGCTACAGATGTGTTAAATGTCGATGAGAAGGTGTTAAGGGGAGATGGTAAGGCGGTAGATGGCGATAGGAAGGCAGTAAAGGGCGCTGGCAAGATGTTAAAGGGCAACTGCGGAGCATTAAATGATGATGGAAATGCGTTAAAAGGTGATGGGGAGCGATGGAGAGGAGCCTCCCCGTGGCCTCCCCATGGCCCTTCAACACTTCCTCATCGCCATTTAACGCTTTGGTGAAATTTTTAGCGCCTCTCATTGAGCTCCAATGCTTCTGGATCGGCCTTTATTTTTTTCTTAGTTCTTCAACGCCTTCATGTCACCCTTTAGCGCCTCTCCATTGGCATTTAAGATTTTCCATTGCCAAAACACTTTTTCATTGCCATTTGACGCCTCGTCGTCGCCCCTCACCACCTTCCTATCCCATCGCCATTTATGCCTCCTTCCCATCACCTTTTAACACCTTCCCATCACCATTTAATGTTTCTGCAGTGCCTTTATTATCTCTCCATCACCCTTTAGCGCCTCTCCATTGGCATTTAAGATTTTCCATTGCCAAAACACTTTTTCATTGCCATTTGACGCCTCGTCGTCGCCCCTCACCACCTTCCTATCCCATCGCCATTTATGCCTCCTTCCCATCACCTTTTAACACCTTCCCATCACCATTTAATGTTTCTGCAGTGCCTTTATTATCTCTCCATCACCCTTTAATGCCATTCCATCACGCTTTAATATCTCTCTGTCACCATCTAACGCCTCTCCATCACCTTTTAGCGACTCTCCATTGTCTTTAACGCCTTCTCCTCCCCCTTACACGCTTATCCATCACCCTTTACCTCCTCCCCATCGCCTTTAAACGCCTTAGCATCGTCACTTACCACCTACTCACCACCATTTACCGCATCTGCAGCGCCTTTTAACGTTTTTTCACCACCCTTTATGCATCTTCATCACTTTTTACCACATTTTCGTCGTCCTTTAACGCTTTTCTGTCACTCTTCGACGTCTTTCCGCTACCATTTATCGCTTCTTCTTCGTCTTTAACGTCTTCTATAACACCTATCCACCTCCCCATACCTGTTAACATACTTCTACTGTCATTTAACACTTCCTTGTCGCACTCTAAAGCTGTTTCATATCCCTTTCATGCCACCCGCCACCTTTTAGTGCATCTCAACGCCTCCTCATGCCTTTTAACCCATTTCAGTCGCTCTTTAGCGCCTCTGGTTCGTCGTTTACCGCCTCCCCATTGTCTTTCAACGTCACTCTGTCGCGTTTTAATGCCTCTTCGTTGGCCTGTTATGCTTTTTCGTCTTAACACTCTCCATCACCCTTTAACGCATTCATTTCACTTTGATGATTTTTAATCATTAAAACCCTATCAGACTTAAATCATCCAGTCAAAAGCACACTCACACCCATGTATTATGCATGCCCCATTTTGTAGCATATATTTAAAAATTATATTTAACCCTGAAATTTATCTTTTGACCTAGATGATCACTTCAAATTACAAAATACTACCAGAAATATACTTTTTAGGCACGATCACACGATCACAAATTCCTAGCTTTATTCGTTAAAAATCATATATTCGCTTACCTGACCTTGAAATTGAAAAACTGGCCTTCAAAATGACCGTTAATCATTAAAATATTAGCAGAAATGGATCAGTCATTCAAAATTACTTAAAACAGAGGTACTATAATAATTTTGCTATTTTAACATTTTTGACCTTGAAATTGACTTTTTGATAACTTCAAATTAAAATTAATCTTGAAGATGACCTTCACAAACTGGAATAATATTATAAATGGATTTTTCGGTCAAAATTCCACGAAAAAAAGGTATTACACACGCTCCTAGATAAATTTGCTAAAAATGATGTTTTGTTTTACTTGACCTTGAATTTGACCTTTTGACCTTGAGATGACCATGAATAATCAAAATTATTTCAGATAAGGATTGCCCAATCAAAATTACATAAAAGGACGTACTACACATGTTCCTAGCTTTATTTGTTAAACAATGGTATTTTTGCTTACTTGACCTTGAAATTGACTTTTCGACCCTGAAGATGACCTTCAATCACGACAATAGTGTTCGTTTGAAAACGAACACCATGGGACAATATTTCGCAGAAAATTCGTGCGAAAAGACAAATTATAGGTGGCTCTACGAAGTTTAGTTCTCAAATGATAGCGATTTATACAAAAAAATACTGGTTTAATGGCGGCCATTTTGGATTATACCCGAAAACTAGGCTTTCTCCAAGGAGAATTCGGGTGGGGTTTTATGTATGTTTTTATATAGCTCCACCGAGTCAAATTATTTTAAAAAACATTTGCAAACATTTTTTACATGAAATACTTTGGCATTTTGGCATTATTTGACCTTGACCTTATTTGTGACCTCAGTTGACCTATAATGAATATGAAATGTGAACAAATAGAATCCCCCAAAAAAGTTGTGCTAAAAGACATTTTATATGTGGCTCAACGATGTTTAGGTCTCAAATGAGAGCGATTGAATTAAAAATATTTAAATTACTGGTTTAATGGCGGCCATTTTGGGTTTTATCCGAAAACGAAGCTTTCCCCAAGGTGAATTCGGGTGGGGTTTTATAAGGGGTTTTACATAGCCCCTTTAAGTCAATTTCCGATAAAATACCTTTGTTAACATTTTTGTCCACGATCACTTCACTGCCTGGACTATGTTGGGCCATTCTGCTCAAATACTAGACGTTAACCCTATGTCTGGTAAATGTTGAGCCGAATCGGTTCTCAATAAAACCCACACTACCATGTTTATTTATTGTCGGACAACGTTCCAGATGTCCAGCCAACATATGTTTGCACAATGTTCGGAACAGTCGTTATGTTGTTAGTTGGACATTTTGAAGTACACTATTTCAACCAACAAGAAGGAACCATTGAGAGTGTTTGACGACTACATGTTAAATGGTGTACCTTGACGGATAAAGGTTAAGGTTCTAATTTAGTATTTTATTAGTCAAATCGTATTTACCGATCCCTGCTAATTGCATATACATTTCCAACAACAACCACGATACACTTACAAATGATGGCGTATGGTTGGGCCAGTGTCGTACACAATAGACCAACATGGACCAGATATGGACCACAATGATCAGTGTGTTTTACGACTACAGGATTATATTCTGCTGGGAAACTTATAACCAACTCGTGTTTTGCTATCCTATATAACAATCTTCATACTTTATATGATATGGCAACTTAAAAATGTTTAATAAATACGTACATTTTGTACATTCACGTATAAAGGTCAGGGTTATTATCAAATATTTTAAATTTAATTAGTCGGATCGTTTTTACTGATCCATGCTAATTGGCTATGCTCCCCAACCACCACGAGACATTTACAATTATGGCATATCGTTGGGCCAACGTCTTAGGCGATGAGCCAGCATTGATCACATTGATAACATGTATCACGTAGGCCTAACATTCACCCAGCATCAGATCAGCGCCTTGTGCTCGCTGGTCGTCAACACACGAATCTGGAGCAGAACTGATATTTCTAAATTTAGATTGTCTTGTGATATGAAAAAAGGAGTAGCAATGATTCATTTCTGATAAATGATATGGATACCATAATATCAAAAAGTATAATTACTCCGGGTCTAAAAAAAAAGAGTTCAAAAGCAGCGCTAAGACACATTGTATTACTCTAATCTTGATCAAAGTGATTCTTCAGATGTTATTGATTTTAATGGTATTTCAAAATTATTGTCTAAATAATTGGAAACAGTAATAATTGCGATATTATTACATTTTTTATTGTGAGCTATTTTAATAATTGTTTGTCGTTGGCCAAACATTGGATCAGCTATGATCTGCTGGATCGTCTTTTGGAGGGATTTATCATGATGCAAGACAAACGAGCGTGTCCCGAGGCGGGTATACAGAGAGTGAAAAGGCAGTTATCCCCTGGGCGGGTGTTAGTTTTTTTTGGAGAGTGGTTTGGGTTAGCAAGGTTAGATGGGGAGGATTTTTGTGGCTGGATCTGAGCCGTGATCCCCGTGACCCTCTCACCACCAGGTGCCGCTACGCCAATCCCATTATCCAGTCCTACTTGTCGGCTCAGATAACGATCAAATACCTCTGAGTAAGAATAGCAGGTTTTCACATTTATACAATCATATTCACTCGACTTATTTGTTTACAATGTGCTGCTGTAGGCCCTACACCACCGAGGGCGGGGGCCCTAGGGTAGTGGTTAGCACCGCTACCTTTCACGCCAGAGTCCGGGGTTCGGTTCCCGGTGTCGGCGGTTTGAAAGAAACTAAAAATGTTTCTTCCCCATCCACGTGTGAAAGTCAGTATTGTGGGGAGCCTCCGTGACCGAGAGGTAGCGTGCTCGGCCTCAGACCGCCAGGGCTTGAATTTCGAATCCTGTGTCTGGAGGACAGTGTCATCTCTATCATCTCACCATCCTCAGGAGGTTCTCCTGGCCCAGTTTAGCCTATATGTGCACAAAGGTGGCCTAAAGCCCGATTCATTTCATTTCCTATACCACCGAAGTTCACCTTTACCACGAAGACAGATCAGTTTTGTTCGAATCTTCTACCATGTCAGCTAGATATTCCATGGCTACACGTTCACACAGACTAGCGCGCAATCACAGAGAGTAAACATATGTTATGGGTCATTCAATAAATACACTTCAATTCGTTAAATAACTTATGAAATATGTCAGGATCAATGTATCATTATGTCGGATTATCGTGTGTGAACCAACCATGTTTCGATACAAACTGCAAGCAGGCCTGCACATCCGCTGTTGGGGATTCAGAACTAGCGCACACGTTTCTATATCATGTTCTATATATCTATTTTTTCAATGCAACCCAATTGTCAGGGTTTTCTGTCCGAGATAGAGTAGGTTGGGTTACTGGAAACAAATATTATTTTGTTTATGTCTGGGGTAGATGATGAGGAATAAAACGCCAACCTATATCTCTACCTAGCAACCAAAGTGTCATATATTTCATTAAATTGTGCGGCACACTTTGTCTCCTAGGGTTATATATTAGTCCAAGGATCTTGTGTTCAAGTATTACTGGCGCTGGCTAATCTGGAACACGATATTTCAAGATAGGACCTATTGATGGACAATAAGGATATGGCTAGCCATCCCACCTGAGACGAGACTTCACCAATGCTGTATTAAAGATGGCGCTACGATGTTGATTTCGGTTCAACATAGAGACTGCAACAGTTGAATGTTTGTGTCCCATAACTGAAAGTATTGTTGTAATGCAACGGCAAACAACACAGTAACTTCTTACTTTGCAAGTAATTATTTACTGCTGTTTGTCATCAGATTGCAGTGAGGAGTTGCCTGTTATTCTTTGTGGCGTGTTTGTTTGGACGGGTTGCGTGTGGCTGCTCCATTAACACTCACACATAAAATGACACATACAGGTGCTGTACATATCGCCTGAAGGCTGAAGATAAACCCTCACACTGACAGCAACCCCTAGTGGAGTCAAGGCGCTTCATCATTCAAGCAAGTAGGGCCTACTGAAAATTCGTGTTACTCAATCTACATCATTTGTTTTATTATTATTTCAAATGTTCATGCGCAAAATCAGAATTTATTATTCTATACTGATGAAGCGCATGCGTGGACAGTTTAACTCTACACTTAAATTTAATCTATACATAGTAATGTATAAATAAACACCTATAAGCCTACATTTAACATCAACATTAAAAAAACAATTGTAATTGAAAAAAAAATCCGTACGTAGATTTTATAACATAAACACGATAAATAGTGTATAGAAAACGTATAGACCTATAAAGTAGATAAAAACCTGACTTACCATAACTACAGTAATTGTGGGAGCAAAGATGATCGGAATGTAATGTGAAAAAGCTGGAAATATTGGTTGTTTTTATTTTGGTCATTCTGCGTCAACAAAAAGAAAAAGATGATGAGTTGAAAACCTGAAAACACCATAATTTTAATACGTACAACTCACATAAACTTCCTTAATCAGATTATGGTTATTGGTAGAACCTATAACTGGAGCCGTGTAATGTGATCATGTCGCTGACAGTGTGGTGATTGTCATGAGATAACTCAATACTCCCTCGCCTGACAGCATGCTCCTTTTAGCTAAATTGCTCTCAACATTGGAAAAGACAATACATTTTGAACCAGTGTTCATATAACTTCAGATGCATTTGCACATGACACTATTCATTGCATTATGTGCGGAATTCAATCATATGATAATGTCGGATTTGAGTTTCCATACTCCCCAGCATACCACCTATAGCAGACACAAGACTGTTGGATCAGTGTTGGTTTAACGTTGGTCCCATTCAACTACGCTAAACCATTATTGACCTAACGTTGTTTGTCTGCTGGGTCTTAATCATGTTAACCATTAACAGTTTAGAGAGCTGAAACCGACTAAGTTAATCTACATTTGATGTCATCTGAGGCTCCAAATTGAAAATTATGACGATAGAGTGTGCGAGATGCTTACAGTACTTACGATACCATTTTGATCGCAACTCAGTCGTACACGTTTTATGCCCCATGTTTTGTTATCTTATATTTGCCATAAACTGTTTATGTATCTGTTTATGACATATTTTACAGGTGAAAGTTTAATCTGGATTTGATCATTTGCTATTATACTATGTGGAATTAAATGAACCATTTGGTTTTTAATACGCCAAAACTCAATGGTAGCTCTCCGGTTTGTCATTTAATTAATACGTCTGGCTGTTACAATTAAATAGGGAGATAGGAGAAACAACCTGCACCAGGGCCCAGTTTCACCAAGGGCCTTGAGTCTAAATTGTGTCCTTAATGCCAATAATCAACCAATCAGCTTAGGACTGAATTTCGTTATAAATATTAGTGAAACTGGCACCAAGAGAGATTGATAAAAACAAATGAGTGATATCATACTTCACGATCATTATTCACATCACGAAAACAAAACACAAAATCAACAAAATCTGAGTGCAGAACGATATCGTGTTTTCGATTTTGACAAAACCTCAACAAAGTGATATACAATACCGTGGTCAAGGTGGGCTGCACGCGTGATTTTTATCATAAAAGTACATTATCCAGCCATTTGAGACATCACTTTATCTTGGGGCGGACATGTTTTGTTCCTGGAAAAGTGAAGATGCTGATTTCCAGTAAGTGACGTTTAGCCAGCGTTAGGTGGATGCTGGGTTTAAAACTTGGGGCTTCACAGGCCCTAATTGTGCAATGGCTGTCTATGGTATTGTTAACTAGAAAGAATCTTTGAAATCGCTCGATATGAGTAGAGCATAGTCCCGAGGTCGGTCTTTCTCCTGTCGCGATAATCATGTTTGTGCAGAAAGCGACGTAAAATAATATTCACTCTCTCATGCTGAGTTCACCCCTGATGGGTATGGATTAATTTTTAAATGGATGAAGGAAAGAATGAACAAACTAACGGTCGAATGAACGAGTAAATAAATAAATAAACGAATGAATGAATGAACATACGAACAAAAGAACGAACGAACAAACCAACGGACGCAATAACGAATAAATGAATGAATGAATGAATGAATGAATGAATGAATGAATGAATGAATGAAGGAAGGAAGGAAGGAAGGAAGGAAGGAAGGAAGGAAGGAAGGAAGGAAGGAAGGAAGGAAGGAAGGAAGGAAGGAAGGAAGGAAGGAAGGAAGGAAGGAAGGAAGGAAGGAAGGAAGGAAGGAAGGAAGGAAGGAAGGAAGGAAGGAAGGAAGGAAGGAAGGAAGGAAGGAAGGAAGGAATGAACGAATGCACGAATGAACGAATAAATGAATGAATAAATGAATGAAGGGATGGAGGAATGAAGGAATGAAGGAATGAACGACTGTCACAGGTTTGATGCCACATTTGTGCGCATACAGACTAAACTGAGTCAGGAGATCCTCCTGAGGATGGTGAGGTGAATCAGATGACACTGACCTCCAGGCACGAGATTCAAAATCTAAACCCTGGCAGTTTGAGGCCGCGCATGCCGCCTCTCGGTCACGGAGGCTTTCCACAACACCGAAGCATTTACGAGTGCGCAGTGAACAAATATTTGTTTATTTGAAACATGAATAGCACAGTGAGAGCCGAGCCTACATACTCCGATTTTATTGCAGGCAGCTTCAACAACTATACCAGAGTCCAAACCATTTAATTATTTCATTTTTAAATTGCAGACTGGGTCCATTATCAGTCTTTTTTGGGTGGGTAACCATAATGAAGGGCACCGTACAATATTACTTGTTAAGCAACAGCAACATCGGTTTTGCTGTGTGAACTGGTGATGATTATTGTGTAAAAAACCTTAGCTCTAGGAGGAGCATGGCTGTTACTTGCCACTGTTTTTGCAGTTAGATATGCAGTTAGATGTATATAACTCACCATAAATGTGAAATTCTGGCCAATGTTGTTTCCTTGTCGACGAAGATTGTCTTACATTAAAGCAACCCATATAGCAACATATCTCTCACGATGTCGCACAAACATTGAGCCAAATTGTGCCAATATGGACCATTTTCCGAGATAAATGAGCCTCCATCTTCCAGCTGACAAAATAACTGAGAGAAATGACATAAAAACAGGTCTCGAGAGAGACAAATGCAACATTATTTACGACAGCGATAACAGCGCGACACAGATAAGGTATTCTGTTTTACTGAGTTATAAGGAGTTGTCCAATACGTTACGACATCATCTGATGCTGTTCAAAACGTTACGACATTATCTGATGCTGTTTGATGCGTTAGGACATTATCGGATTTTTCGTGTCTCTTTTCTTTCCAGATATCCGCGCACCATCGTCGTACCCTGGGCAGACATTGTGTTGTGGTCTTAAACGGGGCAGACAATGAGCGCCATCGTCTTACACTGAGCAGATATTGCGCTATCATCTTACACTGGGCAGACATTGCGCCATCGTCTTACACTGGACAGACATCGGCGCCGTCGACTTACGTTATCGTGCGTTATCGTCTTACACTGGGCATACATTGCGCACCAGCGTCTTACACTGGGCAGACATTGCGTTACCGTCCTTCACTGGGCAGACATTGAGTCACCGTCGTACACTGTGCAGACATTGAGCGCCATCGTCATACACTGGGCAGACATTGCGCCATCGTCGTACACTGGGCAGACATTGCGCCATCGTCGTACACTGGGCAGACATTGCGCCATCGTCTTACACTGGCCAGACATCGGCGCCGTCGACTTACGTTATCGTGCGTTATCGTCTTACACTGGGCATACATTGCGCACCAGCGTCTTACACTGGGCAGACATTGCGTTACCGACCTTCACTGGGCAGACATTGAGTCACCGTCGTACACTGTGCAGACATTGAGCGCCATCGTCATACACTGGGCAGACATTGCGCCATCGTCGTACACTGGGCAGACATTGCGCCATCGTCTTACACTGGGTAGACATTGCGCGTTATCGTCTTACACTGGGCAGACATTGGGCACCATCGTCTTACACTGGGCAGACATCGCGCACCATCTTCTTACACTGGGCAGACATCGCGCACCATCTTCTTACACTGGGCAGACATCGCGCACCATCTTCTTACACTGGGCAGACATCGCGCACCATCGTCTTACACTGGGCAGACATTGTGCACCATCTTCTTATATTGGGCAGACATCGCGTACCATCGTCTTACACTGGGCAGACATCGCGCACCATCTTCTTACACTGGGCAGACATTGTGCACCACCGTCTTACACTGGGCAGACATTGCGCACCATCGTCTTACACTGTGCAGACATTGTGCACCATCTTCTTATACTGGGCAGACATCGCGTACCATCGTCTTACACTGTGCAGACATTGTGCACCTTCGTCTTACACTGGGCAGACATCGCGCACCATCTTCTTACACTGGGCAGACATTGCGCACCATCGTCTTACACTGTGCAGACATTGTGCACCATCTTCTTACACTGGGCAGACATCGCGCACCATCGTCTTACACTGGGCAGACATTTATACGGTATGAGCAGCACTGCTCATACCGTATAAATGTCTTCATACAGTATAATGTCTTTCATATAGATTTTATGGACTGCACGAGAAGAGCATCAACTAAGCCACCTCTAAATATGAATGAGTGCTGAAAAAAGTATGCCATCCGTACAGACTAACCCAAATCATGGCAGTGGACGTACGTTATGTCAGAGCCAGATCGTGCAGGGCTAAATGGGTAATAAGGGCAGGTTCTGGGCCGGGGTTACCCTCGTTTCCTATCACATAAATCAAGGAAGATGTACTTTATTTTAGCCACCTTGTTGTCCACTGTATATCAGAGGTGCTGACGTCAATGCATGTACATGTCAGATCGCATGAATTTGTACTAATATCTCGCTTGATGTGTACGACTGTTAATGAGAATTGAGCAATATCAGGATATGTTTAGTGAAATGTGCTTTGGAAATGTTTAACAAGTCATTCCGTACAGTATTTAATGCATTTTTGTATGCTGGTTTAATTGTAGACGATGGATCAACATTATTTACGAGTGCGCGGATAATAAACATCATCTTGCTCAAATGCGCATGCCTTGTCTATTAATTGGGTATCATGTGATATAAGAAGGGTAGAGACTGATATATATTGTCGTAATAATTCTGGTGTATAATATATAACTTATTACCAGTTCAGCCAGAACTCTAAGGACATTGCGGAAATGTTCTACATTACAAATACGATGACATCGTACTGATATGCAATATACGAATCAACATAATATGTAATATGTCACATGTGCCATTCATTTGACTGTCACATGTGCCACTCAAATAAGTGGTACATGTGACACTCATTTGATTGGCAAACACTCATTGGAGTGTCATATGTGGCAACGTCGACTGGCTGTTGTGGTATGTAAACCCGGTGTGTCCAAAATCATAATAAATCAAACTAATACTGTAGATCTGGTAATTTTTTGCGTGTTTAGACTTTCGCGAATTTGTGATTTAGGGATTTTTTGCGAAATCTAGAATTCGCGAATTATTGACTTCGATGATAGGTAGTGCTATTATAATAATACTTTTCGAAAGATTCCTAAATTCGCGAATTTGTCCTTCTCTCCAGATCTATGGTATGTATCCCACAAAGTATATGTTGTTGTACTATAGCTGACTATTAACATTGGTTTATTTATTCATACGCATACAAATGTTAAGATGAATGTCTCATATTTAAATAAAACTACCTGATGATTTATTAAACACTTATTGTATTCTTGTACTTGAAAAACTAGCTTAATATTGTTCAAGCTCAATTTGGTACCATCCAGACCTTTGAACAGTTCATGACTCGAAAACAGAGATTGATCCCTGCTTACAATCGTATTACATGGAGTGGAACGTGAGTGACCCGCAGCGGGAAAGACTCCCAGTCATAGTCTTAACTGCCAATATCCGCCTCATCAGGCCACAATCCCTGGTACACAGCTACCTTCTCTCATTTCTGTTGTCCATTCACCTTCCTCACAATTGGCTATTTATCTTGGCTCATCGGTCAACATGTCATCATCAAACGCCAAACGTTGACCCAATTTAATTGTCACTAATAGTTATGTGCTCATGTAAATGTCATGTCTGATAATGGTTTATTGTTGGCCAACTGTCGCAGACGATGGGCAACATTATATTATTATTTATCCAACGCATCGCGTTAGATGAGCTATAGAGATACGTTTTGACTTATTAGTTTAATAATTCTTTCAAACATATATTGCAGTGCGTGAAATCTATTTTAGGATTCTGAGTCAAACGGAAACCTGGTGCGCGTTAAATGAACAATCCCGTGTCAGACATCAACCCCTTCAAGCCAATATGACTGATTTCATGTAACTCTCGGGTTTTGGAGCTCAATTTGATATGAAAATCAAAAGCACGGCTGATTCCTGATTGGCATATCCCCATTTCGGCATGATTGTAATTGCATTCTAATCCCAGATAACAAAATAAATTAAAATCATTATAAGCTTAGGCTGAACTAATAGATAGCCAGTTATGTTATCGTGGAATTCACCGTGAGAAAAAGAAGTACAATCTTTACAGACCGAACGAACATCAATCTTATCGATTTAGCCTGCAACTAGATGGTTAACCCCAATTTGAATTATTTTCCTAGCTGAGTAATTATGTTACCACAATTTCGTACAATATATTCAGTTTGAACTTATTTGGTTTACACTTTGAAACGTACTTTGGTCTATAAAAATAAATTCAGGGTAGTTGCTATCATAATCTTAAGTGCAATTGGTGTCATTATTGTAAGTGCTGATATTATGATCCTATGTGCTATGTTTTGTCCCTACACTTACTGTCATCATCTCACTGTGACTCAAAAAACAATCGTCGCACACAAAGTGCCAATTCCTTTAATGCTGAGTATGCAATATTTCTGCGTCGATTGAACAGAAACTGACAAATAGCTGTGAAACCTTCCCTGAGCATGCTGGCTTCGCGGGCGCCATATACATTATAGATATGTCATTATATTAACGCCATCGCCAACGAATGTGTACTGTCTATTCCGCTACATTGATGGATAGTAGGGATTTCGTCTATCTACCAATGGCCATTCCTCTTCTTTTCTCTCTATTATTATCTAGATGACCTGTCCATTGATTTTCTAAGGGCAAAACACTTTTCCAACAATCACGAGACATTGACCCAATGTTGGGTTAAAGTTGGGCCAGATTCGCAGACACTTGCCCAAACTTGAATTGACGTATCGTGTTTGCTGGACTAGCTTGCAATGCATTTTCAAACTGTTCTTTTACAACCAAAATCCTGTGGATTATCAACTCTGCAGATGGAAATTTTGGGGAAGGCACGAATTGTAGCTTAAATCACTATAATGCTATGTGGTAAACTGAATATTTGTATTCATTTGGAACGGCCAATTGCGCAAAAAATCGTTCAAATTTGAAAAAAACATACAAAAGAGCAGTAATAAAGTAAACAAATAATTGAATGTGGAGTAGGCATGGCCAACCACTCGTGAAAAATAAAAAATACTTAAAAGTTAGGTAGAATGATTTAATTATTCAACCCTTTATCAACGCAAAATCAAAGCTTAAATCTTGTTGGCCACGTAACCTCGATTCGTTACTCGCACACGGTGGTAAATTAGAGTTAGACGACTCTGGGCTGCCAAAGGTTTATTGACTGAGCGTGTTGGTCTTTTCAGCAAATAATTGGATGACCAGCATAGCCTGAGACGGGGATTGCGCATCTTATCTGGTCATTGGTTGAATTGATTGATAGATCCAGTACGTATTGAGCAATCCTGAGGCACGTGTACTTATTTGGAAGGTATCCAGTAAACGTGATACATTATTAGTAGCTCGTCTGATGGTTTATAAACAATCACTATTCCTATACCGATATAGAAAGGCTCCTTAACATACTAAATCATAACAAATCATAGATATGCCTACATGACATAACAAAATAAACTGTGTACTGTGAGATGCACCTATGATCACTTCAACAATAAGAATAAGTTTAAACCTGTTTAATTTTTTTAAATTATGCTCGTTATCTGACACTGTGATCAGGTTTGTTTTAGTGGGGCAGCACTGTTTACAAATTGTCAAAATAAAAAGCTAATAACTCGGTAACCAGAGCAGTAAAATAAACAAATAATAAAAAAAAATTATACTTTGATCTCTAGAGTAAAATAAGAAAAACACTTTTGCAGATTTAACCATTTCTAGGCACTAAATAATTCATATTATATATTATACTAGACATGTATTGTGACTTTTCAAGTAACAATAATATTTGGACTAGATCTTATGAGTTTTTGTGGCGGCCATTTTGAATTTTTTTTACTTATTTTTTTATGACAGATTGATTGGAATTTTGCGTATGAGTTTTTTGGCAGCCATTCTGAACTGAAATTTTAGACTTCAGACTTCGGACTTCAGGCTACAAATTTCCAAGTCCCCACTGAGCTTTTGCACTTTTAAATAGATAGATCTTTTTTGGCAAATGAAATCACATTCAGGGTGCCCAGTACACACATCGACGTGTCTCTCTGTTGACTTAATGTTGTATCACTATTCGCGACGCTAGCCCAACATTAAAACAACATTGATTTAACGTTTTGTGTTTGAATAGAATTGCAACTGTTATGTTAATTGTAGCATTTAAAAGTTTCAACTGTCAATACCAAATACACAATATTGGCTCAATGATGGGCCAGCGTCGCAGACGGTGGCCCATTATCGGATAAATGTATTTTTATTATCAAATCTAGAGACTAAAAGGTAGAGTAGGTTTGGAGATAGGAGCACCCTGTTCACCCTCCTGGCAATGAATGGAGAATCACCCGACGTGTACCCTATTGAACCAACATTGGACCCTATTATAGGCCTACTGCCGTGCAAGCCAAAAGGCAGTATCTGCTCACTTTACAAGTAAGCAGATACTGCCTTTTCCATTTGGAGAGCAGCATAGTGCAGTATCTGCTCACTTTACAAGTAAGCAGAAATTGCCTTTTGCCATTCAAGAGTATAGTGATCCATGAAATATTGGATAAATCTGGAAGAACATGTTAGATGACTTATAAAGTCATAGCACCCCTCCTGACTACTCTGCGAATGTTGTGTCAAAATTTCAAATTGATTAGATAAAAACTCAAGGAGGAATAGCGTCTTACAAAAACGTGCCAAAAATAATAAGTTTAAACTTCCGTTGACAACTCAATATATTTGGGCATAGCCCAAATATAATTATCATCTCATTACAAGCATACACAGCGTGAATCATCTATGGTCAAGCCAGCCCAGTGACAGTCAGTGACTCGGTTTTAATATATCAAGCTGAGCTGAGCATCGATAGTAACTAGATGGGAATTCTGACTTTTCAAGTAACAATAATGTTTGGACTATTTTTGTTCATTTTTTGGAGACAATTTTAAATATTGTTGGGTCATTTATGAGAGATTGATTGAAATTTTAGATTTCTGGATTCTGACTTCTTTGTTTGTTTAATGCTCAATCACTGTCTGTGACTCTGGCAAAACATTCTCCACCACATTCCGTTGACGTTTCGTGTTTGAAACAATTATAACTGATAGTTCAATGTTAAAATGCAGAATTTAAAAGGTTCTACTGTTCATATCAAGCACCTAATATTGGTTCAATGCTGAGCAACTCTCTGCGACGCTGGCCCCGAATTGAAACAGTATTGGATATAGGCCTCTGTGTTTTAATTGATTAAATGTAGAGAGTGCTCAAAGGGTCGGTCGTGTTGCCTCTGACAAAGGACGCCTATTTTTTAATCAAGATTCATTCATGGGCTTCGCCCGACATGTAAATCATTGGACCGACGTTAATCTACATAATGATCCAGAAAATCCTCAAGAAGTCCGGAAGATCATGATGTATGACTTAGAAAAGTCATAGCGCACCTCCCTAAAACCTAAGGATCATTTTGCCAAGGTTTGAAGTCGATTGGAGACTCATTACATAGAATAATAGCCCGTACATAGAATAACAAAAGTGTCGAGATCCATACAAAACTTAATATATTTGTACCAAAACGTCCAAACATAATTACAACGAACGGACAACGTGAATGAGAGACGACAAATAAAATGATTCAGGCTTTAGGCTACTTTTGTGCAACTACTGGCTAAATTTGCCAAGGATAACCTCGTGAGGATGGTGAGATGAGTGAGATAACACTGCCCTCCAGCATTCGAAATTCAAACCCTGCAAGTCTGAGGCCGAGCACGCTACCTCACGTTCACGGAGGCTCCCCACAATAGTTTTACGGATGGATGGGGAAGACTCATTTTTGTTTCTTTCAAACCGCCGAGATCGGGGAACGAACCCAAAACTGAAAGGCAGTGGTGCTAACCACTACCCTAGGGCCTTCGCTCGAATGAGAGACGATAGTTCACTGGATGCACAGGACGAGACGCTGATATGATATAATGTGGGTTTAATGTTTTGCGACCGTCTGTGACGGTCTTTAAACTTTCACCCAGCAATGGTTCGACCAGATTTTCACCATAGGCCTGGGGTACGGTCTGTGGTCTAACACACCCGTGGCGGATCACATCCAAAATGAGGGACGGCGTGATGCTGTTTGATCGCTGGCCTGATGTTCCCGACGCTTGCCCAGCATTGTGCCAGCACCTGGCCACCCATACACCCACTTATGATGGAATACGGGGAAGTGCTAGACCTCATTCCGTGATTGCGATCCGGATCACCCTTCTCTCTGAAATCCCCCTGCGGTCAATTAGAGTGCTTGGCAGACAAATCAGCAGAGAATGGTCGCTCGTCAGAAGTGTCTGACTTCAAGATGACTGCAGGACACGGAAGATCAAATTCAGAAATGAAAGACAACAAAAGTCATTATGAAAGAGAAGCCATAGAAATAATGTAGCAGTATAGGTCGTATAAAGGCAATAATGATTATAAATTAAGTCTGTTCTGAATATATCAGATAAAAGTCAGAAAATATATCATAAAATATAAGTGATAAAGATAACTCATTTGGTGTAAGACATGGAGATAAGCCGTAGAATATCAGCTATGAAAAAGGGTACTGAACAGGTCTGAAGAGTATTGGTTTCAGGTCATCAGACATGGGATATCCCCAGCGCCAAAAGAACGTGTTTATGGAAAATTATAAAGAAACTTAGAAATACACAATTGCAGTTGCGGTTGTTTTGAATATGATGTGTCATCATGAACTCGTACAGTGAGATTGTAGGGTGAGCATATGTGTCCAGTTTCGGAACATTGAAATACAAATTCGCTAGTCAATCGCACTTACAAGGAGAAGCGATTATCTTCGAGCAGTAGCCATTCTGAATCTTAGTTGCGCACATTAGGTGAGCACATTTGCCACTTTTCAGAACAATCTAATGACAATACGCGATTTAATCGCTCTTATAAGAAATCACAGACAAACATCCGTACAGATGTATAAACAGACAGATTGCATGGGGACGAATGTAGTCTTCAGTTTTGGATAAAACTAAAAAAATTAATGGAGATCAATCACATTAATAAGTTATGGTGTTTTCGAGAGGCTGTCCTTACTTTAGTGTGACCAGTGTATTAATTGTTCAAAATGTTGTGTTATATATATTTCCTTGTGTTGTCAAAGAAATCATTCTGATTCTGCGTCTGATTCACAGTACGAGACGTTCGTCCAATGTGGGTTAAATGTTAGACGGCAGTACAACTTTCAAGCAGCAATGGATCAACCTCTGTCCTCATCATAAGCCCTGGAGTACGCCTGGAGATCCCTAGTTTTATCACAGGCCTGAGGATGCGACGTGCTTTCCCTGTCTGTCACTTGTGGCGGATCGCAACCCAAACAAGGCACACAAGTGAGGTGTGTGACCGCTAACCCGGCGTTAGTGACGCAACCCCAGCATCGCACCGGCGCCTGTTCACCCTCACACCCACGACGACGGAATATGGGGAAGTGCTTTGCCTCATTCGGTGATTGGGAACCCAGACCACCAAATTCATCGAGATAAATTACAGTGTTTGGCAGAGAACGGTCGCTGATCGGAAGTGTCTGGCTTCATGGTGGGCACAGGACACGGAAGGCCTAGAAAAACCTCACATCAGGGGATGTATGTTTGTGTCTATTAACCTCTACTTTGGAGAGCATGCATGCAAAAATACAGGTCTAAAGTTATTATTATAAATAAATAATTATATTATTAAAAATAAATATTATTATTATATATAGTCACCGCTAATTGCCTGAATTCGTAATTCATATAAAAAATAAAATGTACAATCTCCTATTATATATCTCTCCATTCACTCACATATTCACAGTTCAATCCACTCAGAATAAAAACTAACTTTTCACTTGTATTCATACATTCGATTGATGATATCAAAGCTGCAGGCATAGATTCGATGACACGTGTCCAGCGCTTGACACGCTCATTGACAAGTGCTGGACATTCAAACAATACGTGCTCATGACATAGTCGACTGTACATTGAACAGAGCTGACACAACTTACTGGATTTAGTATACATAATATAATAGTTCACGGAGCTCACAACGAATCTAGCAGTACATTTACACTTTCTAATTGACTGAGGCCGGTCTCTACACAAACGCCACATCCAACTCATTGCAACATTATTTACACTTTTTACAAACATTGACAAACTTTTAAATAGTATACACTGCATATACCAGGTATTTCTATATTGTGACCATATTATATTCTTTACTATTTTTTTCATTGGTCACGACTAATATGATTTGGGTTTAAAATTAACAAACTTAGAACTTTTTCCTGTATATTATATTTGTGACACGTTTTAACAATCTTAGACAAGGGCCCTGTTTTATTACGCTTTGAGTAAGGCATATGGAAAGTTTCTATTAGAAGGTTAGACAGATTTTTTTTCTTAAATAAATTAGGAATTCGTAACAATGTCCATAGGTAAATCAGTCTATACATATCTATAGTAGCTTGTACACTGAGCCATCCCATTAGGGCTGTAGCTGCTGGACCAGCGCATTGCTGCGGCAACCCCTGCAGTCTACGAGCCGCATCCTGGTGAGCCCGCTCCATCAACTCAACATTATCATCACTTATAGGCCATACTTGACACCAGTACAATAACCGCGGCATTGCTACAGACAGACACACCTTTGATGCACTCATAGGGTTTATTCCACCATTACGGGCGCAGATACCTTGGATCATATATAATATTTTCTTATGAATTTGAATTCTTGCATCTGTTGCAATTTTTTCAGCGTGTTTTGTACTGCACAGAGGGACCCCGAGATGATTAGCACCTTCTACATTTATATTACATGATTATTAATTACTAATTGACCACCTTGCCCACCGTATATAATGAGCTGTATCTTACTCTGGCCAAATGCATATCTCCACTTTCTGCTATGGTTTACACACACGTCAGTTAAGTGTTGTAATGTAAATAATGACGTAGACATTACTGGGATACTTATCCATACCAGCGAAAAAAATAGCGTCTTGGTAACAATGTCGAACTGTGGTGCCACAAGAATAAACAGGTGTTTAATCAATTTTGATTATTAGGACCGGCATATGGCCGATATCCTATTAAGTTTCCTATTAAGTTTGCCTGAGTTTGTGTATTATTTAGGGGAAAAAGAGTTGCTGTGTGTCGGAAACGGTTGAGATTGTTGTCCTTATGAACATGATGAACATGAGCAATATAACGTTTGAAGTCCGTAGTTTAAGTACTTTCGTGTTTAAAAAGTCTTCAGAAAAAACATATTCACGATTATATTCGTGGTTAAGAGGTTAAAGGGTTTTGGTTGGAATGATGCTGCCCAGCGTCGCAGACGGTGGCCCAATATTATGTCACAATTAGGCCAATGTATCGTGTTATCCGGGTAGTGGCCTTTCGGAGCATAACGCGTCACCCCTATGGCAGTCAGAACAAACAGGGGACAATCACCCGCTTCTGTTTCAATGTTGGGCCAGCGTCGAATATGATTGACCGGCATTGAACCAGCAATGGGCTGCAACGCTGACCCAACATTGAACCGGCATTGGGTGGGGAGGCCTACATTGTGTGTACCAGGTACACCGTATAGATTTATCAGCACTGGTGGTGGATGGAATAGGCCCTCACCAGAGACGGAAATCACGTGACAAAGTCAAAAAGTAGACAAACACACATGCTTTTCCGCAATATTGTATCCCTCTTTTCTACAAGCTACGTAGCATTAAATTAAAGTTAATATACTTTAATGTGACTATAGTATAATAGAATGATATTACATTTAAGTGCTGATTATAATTTGGTAGATTTTTCAAAGTGTGATCCATGTTTAAGATGCACTTGACTGGGACACGGCTGCACAAATTCCTGTTAAACACCTGCCAAAAATTGAACTTGGTGATTGTTTTATACATTCGAGTATTTTCGGAATGCTCTGAGGTGAAAGACGGAATGTTAATGGTCATTTTGGCACCAACAAACATCTATCTTCCTCTCGAAAACATATTTTTTCGAAAATCTGAAGTTGGCTATATTTAGCGATGCTTTGTGTTTGTTTGTTTGGGATAGCTAGCCCTCTGAATGGGGCTGCCCGGCCTTCCGACATTGCTACTCTGGACTCAATCTGATGAGCTATGGCCAATCTAACATCATTTTGCCTATAATAAATATATTTACTTACATTATTTAATTCATAAGTTGATATTTGACATATTGGACATGAATTTAGGTAGAATACAACTAAAATCCACGGCGATATATTTTGCATCAATCTTTGCCGGTGCGACATGAGCGACATCTATGTGAGAAAAATTCGTCCGCGATTGCGCATGCCCAGAGTATGGGGTACATTTAGGGATTTTATGACCGGGTTGGTTGATGATAATAAGGGAATCAAGTGAGAGATATTAAAGGAAAAACGATTAAAACTACTTTCATTGATGTTAGATTGAATTATCCGAGGCTGTATTAGAGACTACTCCGTAATTATTATATATATAAAACAATCTAGTGATGAATATAGTTAGGTTTCAGACAAAATATGACAGGGGATGTTTTTTGTCTGCTGACGTTGTTTACGATTCCGCAACTCGCCTGTCGATAATATTACCCAAAAAAGTGGTCCCATGACCTCGCTTCCAACCTCCTCTGGGCCTACACTTTGAAGATAAACATGTCTCCTAGGTTATTTCAATAATTATATCATGTACATTTAGGATTCTAGCGCATGAACAAAACCAATACAGCTATATCTACAAAATATAAGCCAATTTTTTTGTATGAAGCACCTCGGTGTTCGGAAACTCCTTTTCTAGTTTTACTTATATTGTTGCTGATTGCTAAGTTGTTCCATTATCATGACAAGCGCAGAGAAGAAGCAGATACAATGATGTACTCTTTTAAGATAAAAGTTTCTCCCATAGTGATATCCGTGCGCAAAACTACACGCTCCAGTCATTTGGACATTTTGAAGAACCAATTAATGAAAGAAGGCAGGTGGGATTCAGGGGGCAATAACCAGGTTACGAGCTCAAAGCGAAACCGAATGAGACACCGCTGATTGCTATTGAGCTAGGGGGAAGTGATAATTGGTTGTATTTGTTCTCCAATACCTCTGGGAATGTTATGTGCTAATTGAACTGATTCAAGGACATTTTGAATTGCAGGAAACCGCACATAACAAGTATGTACTTGAATATGTTAAATACAGCGTGAGTAGCATACTAAATGACGTCAAGCAAACAAAATAAAAGCGCAATCATTTTGTTTTGTTTTATTTTGTGTATACTGAGCACAACTTCCTCGTTTGGAAGACTGACGGCTCAGGGTGCTATCGCACCACAGTTGCTATCGCACCACATTGTGGATTTTATGTGGTCTCGCTGGATGGAAACTGCGCCTACGTCCATTGAGGTTATTTTACGTCCAACTCTAGTTCAGTCAGACGAGCCATCTGATTTACGTGGTTCTCTGAGCCCCACGACACTACATCGCTGCACGCAACATGTCCTAGTGTATACGGCACCTGGCAGTCCCAGGTGGTCACCCATCCTATTATGGACCGGACGCGACGTTGCTTAACTTCAGTAATAGAGCCAACACCGATTAGCGAACGCCGTATTCCGTATATAATTTCTGCCAAGGATTAATAACGTTTAATAACTGGCATTCAGAACATCGTCGGCCTACTGATAAAACATCGTATATTGCAGAAAGGACGCTTTATATGAGGTTAAAAGATAATATCACTAGCCTGCTGGCAGACCTTGTATCTTACAGATACTGGGTTAATCACTGATTATACTATATTACAGCACTAGCTAACCGAGCCTGGCATAGCAAAACAATAAATCCGGCGTATTGTTTTCCGAATTAAAGCAATGATTGTATTAGCCTGAGTGATTTAGTTAATTAAGTTCCTGTTCCAAGCAATTAGCTGTATGAACACGATTTCATCACGTGCATGACAAGTCAATGTATCGCTTCTAACTAAATATTTAATACAAAATGAAATTCAGGATGTCATTTCCATATCTTATTACAAGCTGATCGCAGTGGTTTTGACTATAACACTTTTATCAGTATCAGCCTTTATCGCATTCGTGTTGTACTTTGAACAGCAATGTATCACAGTTATGTCATGTGGGACTTGGTCGTGTAAGAAAATATAAACGTTGTTTCTTTTTTGTGGAATATAGAAAATACAATACCTATCCAATGTATTAGCTGTTCAGTTAAAGCCTTAAGCCTTATTCTTTGGACGAGTGCTGTATTTTCCCATATCACACGTAAATGAACACCGTCTGCATATATGATCAGTGATTTGCATATATGATAAGTGTTTTTTTGCATGGACCAAACAATTGCATAACCAAATATATGACCCGACACGCGAAAAGTGCAGCGAGGTCAACATTTTCAAAAATGATTTTCATTGTTGATTTGGTTGCCGTGTCATTTCTATTCTATTATCAGCAAGAATTAAAACTAACTTGTTGTTTTGCAATTTTAAATTTAGGTTTGTAGTAATTAAAATTAAATTATAAATGACGTCATAAATACAAATTGTAACAAAGCCGCGGGGATGTTCCTGCACACATGGAGGGTCACATATGCTCATGTCTTTCCAATACAAGAATGGCCCAAGCCGTTCCCTTTGCATTCTAGAACTATATAAACCCAGCTCCATCTTGCTCAGACAGACAGCACACACATGTAGTATTGCTGGCTGACGGAACTAGGTCCTTAACTTTGATGATTGCGACTTCAATAAAATGATATATAATTACTGGTCTAAATCCCACATAATCCCGTCAAATTGATATACCGCGGAGACACCAGAAAAACGTATTCATAAAACACGAATGTGAAATCAGTTACAATTGTTAAAACATTTTGTTATACAGTGTCACGTTCACCACCGACAATAACAATCCGAAATCAGGAAAATGAGCCTGGCATAGCAAAACAATAAATCCGGCGTATTGTTTTCCGAATTAAAGCAATGATTGTATTAGCCTGAGTGATTTAGTTAATTTATCAAGTTCCTGTTCCAAGCAATTAGCTGTATGAACATGATTTCATCGCGTGCATGACAAGTCAATGTATCGCTTCTAACTAAATATTTAATACAAAATGAAATTCAGGATGTCATTTCCATATCTTATTACAAGCTGATCGCAGTGGTTTTGACTATAACACTTTTATCAGTATCAGCCTTTATCGCATTCGTGTTGTACTTTGAACAGCAATGTATCACAGTTATGTCATGTGGGACTTGGTCGTGTAAGAAAATATAAACGTTGTTTCTTTTTTGTGGAATATAGAAAATACAATACCTATCCAATGTATTAGCTGTTCAGTTAAAGCCTTAAGCCTTATTCTTTGGACGAGTGCTGTATTTTCCCATATCACACGTAAATGAACACCGTCTGCATATATGATCAGTGATTTGCATATATGATAAGTGGTTTTTTGCATGGACCAAACAATTGCATAACCAAATATATGACCCGACACGCGAAAAGTGCAGCGAGGTCAACATTTTCAAAAATGATTTTCATTGTTGATTTGGTTGCCGTGTCATTTCTATTCTATTATCAGCAAGAATTAAAACTAACTTGTTGTTTTGCAATTTTAAATTTAGGTTTGTAGTCATTAAAATTAAATTATAAATGACGTCATAAATACAAATTGTAACAAAGCCGCGGGAATGTTCCTGCACACATGGAGGGTCACATATGCTCATGTCTTTCCAATACAAGAATGGTCCAAGCCGTTCCCTTTGCATTCTAGAACTATATAAACCCAGCTCCATCTTGCTCAGACAGACAGCACACACATGTAGTATTGCTGGCTGACGGAACTAGGTCCTTAACTCTGATGATTGCGACTTCAATAAAATGATATATAATTACTGGTCTAAATCCCACATAATCCCGTCAAATTGATATACCGCGGAGACACCAGAAAAACGTATTGATAGAACACGAATGTGAAACTCAGTTACAATTGTTAAAACATTTTGTTATACAGTGTCACGTTCACCACCGACAATAACAATCCGAAATCAGGAAAATGAGCCTGGCATAGCAAAACAATAAATCCGGCGTATTGTTTTCCGAATTAAAGCAATGATTGTATTAGCCTGAGTGATTTAGTTAATTTATCAAGTTCCTGTTCCAAGCAATTAGCTGTATGAACATGATTTCATCACGTGCATGACAAGTCAATGTATCGCTTCTAACTAAATATTTAATACAAAATGAAATTCAGGATGTCATTTCCATATCTTATTACAAGCTGATCGCAGTGGTTTTGACTATAACACTTTTATCAGTATCAGCCTTTATCGCATTCGTGTTGTACTTTGAACAGCAATGTATCACAGTTATGTCATGTGGGACTTGGTCGTGTAAGAAAATATAAACGTTGTTTCTTTTTTGTGGAATATAGAAAATACAATACCTATCCAATGTATTAGCTGTTCAGTTAAAGCCTTAAGCCTTATTCTTTGGACGAGTGCTGTATTTTCCCATATCACACGTAAATGAACACCGTCTGCATATATGATCAGTGATTTGCATATATGATAAGTGGTTTTTTGCATGGACCAAACAATTGCATAACCAAATATATGACCCGACACGCGAAAAGTGCAGCGAGGTCAACATTTTCAAAAATGATTTTCATTGTTGATTTGGTTGCCGTGTCATTTCTATTCTATTATCAGCAAGAATTAAAACTAACTTGTTGTTTTGCAATTTTAAATTTAGGTTTGTAGTCATTAAAATTAAATTATAAATGACGTCATAAATACAAATTGTAACAAAGCCGCGGGGATGTTCCTGCACACATGGAGGGTCACATATGCTCATGTCTTTCCAATACAAGAATGGTCCAAGCCGTTCCCTTTGCATTCTAGAACTATATAAACCCAGCTCCATCTTGCTCAGACAGACAGCACACACATGTAGTATTGCTGGCTGACGGAACTAGGTCCTTAACTTTGATGATTGCGACTTCAATAAAATGATATATAATTACTGGTCTAAATCCCACATAATCCCGTCAAATTGATATACCGCGGAGACACCAGAAAAACGTATTGATAGAACACGAATGTGAAACTCAGTTACAATTGTTAAAACATTTTGTTATACAGTGTCACGTTCACCACCGACAATAACAATCCGAAATCAGGAAAATGTGGACATGTTGTATTTAATTTGCTTACATTTCAACAATGAAAAATAATTGTGTTGTTTTTGTAAAACAAACTAGATTTTTTTGGGTCAAATTTTTAACGTTGTTACCATACCGGTGCCAAATGAAGAAAAACATAAGTACACTAGGAACTTGGAGTAGTAATGTTGAGCAAATCCAATCATAGATACATTTGTACTTATATGTATGATTGTACACAGAGCTTTAGCGATCTTGTCCCGTTCTGCTGACGATTGGGAGAGTATAAACAGTATAATGTAGCAAATGATTCCATGTTACACAAACCATGAATTACGCCTCAGGTTTGGATTACATTGTCCGCCATTGGAACAATCCCCTAAAATAGGACACTGATCGGATCGTGGCCCTGGATCAGCTCTAATGAGGATCCGCAAGTAATCTCTCAGAATGGGAACCGTTGACCTGATGCTACTTCTGAATCGGTTCAAGTTAAGGCCCGAAGTTTTTACCAGCAGGGAGTTGACCTGCTGATACAGCAGGCCACAACCCAGCTGGTGAACAATCCCTGCAAAAAAAACTGGTATTATATAAAAGCCGGCGGCGGCTGATCATTTCTGGGCATGTACTCGGCTCCTGGATCTCATCAGACCGGTCAATGCCGGTATAATGGCCCTGACCATATTCATCCGAACCCCACAAATAGAGCAGCAGCCCCCAACTAGATGGATACGTGTTTCTTTAGCAGATTTCTTCTGGGGGGGGGGGGGGCACAGCTGCCTGACTGCGCGGAGTATTGTTTCAGATTGACTTGCATGACAAAACCTCAATGCGATATTTATTGCTTCTAGGACCAGAAGTCCCGGCCCCCTCAATCACGGTCCAGGATGCCAAGACAAAATCGGGATGCTTGATAAAAGCTGCTCCAGTCCTGGGACAAGTCTGGGATAGCGTCCTGCCTTGGCTGTCAATCCTACAAAATCTGCCAGCTGTCGAGTCAACATGGCGCCGTCGGGGAGCGCTTCACTGAACCTACACGCCTCAAGGCAATGTCCGGGAGCCTCGTGCATTGTTAAAACGATCGATAATGGATTACCTGTCTCCCATTAAATATCATAGATAATGTGGAACATCGATTCAGCTAAAACTGTTTATTTCTCTCCCATTTTTAGGAACCGCCCAGAATCAGTAGTACTATACTTGCAAATAAAATCTGCATGTACATCAATAATCAAGGCTCTATGTGTTGTGCCAGACAAGGAGCCACTCAACTGAATCTCAGCGAGACTCTACCCCTCAACTGAGACTACTTTAAATAGCAACCCCTTCTCTTTTGGCTGTTCAAAATCATCATGATGGATGTACGTATGCATGGGAACCCTGACAAAAACTTTCTTATGTACGATGCCCATGAACACCTCTATTTTCTAAGCAATTCGGAGCTGTAGATATATTTCTGAATATATTTATTTATGAAAACAGGCACATTTAAAATAAAGTTCACCCACTATAAGCGAGAGCAATTCTTAACTTTTAGTGAATGAAGATCGCAATGATACATTCAATCATAAATTGTTAGTGTCGAACACGTCCTCTTCATCCGAACAGGGAAGAAACTTTCAGTTTTTTTAAACCTAAGTACGGGGATCACACTCCACCGTCTCTTCCATATTGGTGAATTCTGATGAATTCACGTTGTAACTATAAGGGAATGGGGCACAATCTTGGCCTTCCATTGCGGTTCTGATATTATATTATGGCTTACCATGACTACCCAGCCAAATGGTGACGTAATGTGTCCAACATTACAGCAGGACTGGGTCATTACTTGTTGAGGGATGAGCCAAGGCAAATGGTCAATTATGGGGAAGGTGAATGAAGAAGGGAACGGAAAGAAAGTAGCTGTGGACCAGGGATTGTGGCCAAATGAGGCGGATATTGCCAGTTTAGACTATGACTGGGCGTCTTTCCCGCTGCGGGTCACTCACGTCCCGCTCCCTGTGATACGATTGTCAGCAGCCTGTGACTGAAACGCAATCACACCTCAAAAGAGAAATTGAACATATTGCTTGACAAACAGTGGCTCATGAGGGCGGTTCCAGAATGACTCGTATACATTTCCGATTCACACGTTACCAAAATCATCATAGTATCGCTCAATCCTCATAACAGTTAGTGGCATCAATCAGTTTTTTTAGCGAGGTATTAGAAAAAGACATGCCATATGACATGTATATATGCATGGAGGGGTCAAAGGTCAGCACCTCTAATATACAGTGAACGACACGGTGGCAAAAATAAGGTATATCTTCCCTTGATTTATGTGATAGGAAACGAGGGTAGCCCAGGACCAGAATCTGCCATGATTACTCATTTCGGCCCGGCTTGAACTGGCTCTAACATAACGTCCACCGCCATGATTTGGGTTAATCTGTACGGATGGCATATTTTTTTTATTTCAGCCCTCCTCCATAATTGCCTTCTCGTTGAGCCGATGTTAGTCGAATATTTGCCACATGTAAGATGTCGAGCAAATGAAGGTCAACTGAAATTAATCAATTATAGATTCTGGTAGATGTTCAATTCATCATTTTCGTAAATATATTTGTCATTTGAAATTACAGCTTCTAATGAATGAAAAAACTACTACGTGATAATTCAGCATGACAAGAGTAACCAGTGCTGCTGATGTCGTTTAATGTGATATGACAGATATCTCTCGGCTGAATGCCGGCCCAGGGTACGACGTTGGCGCGCAATTATTTGGAAAAAAGAAAAACAGAAACGACAAATCCGATAATGTCCTAACGTTTAGAAACACATCAGATAATATCGTAACGTATTAGATTATTTTTTATAACCCATTAAAGCAGAATACCTTATCTGCATCTCGTTGTCATCACAGCCATAAATAATGCTGCATTTGTCTCTCTAGGGGCCTGTTTGTATGTTATTTCTCTCAGTTATCTAGTGAACTCGAAGATGGAGGACCAGTTATCTCGGGAAATATGCGTTGCTGGCACAATTTTGGCTCAACGTTCATTCATTCATTTTAAATTATTATATGCCTCTGAAGATGAAATAATAAGTTAGTGAATATTATCTTGCGTCGCTTTTTGCACAATCATGACTATATCGCGACAGAAGGAAGCCCGACATCATGACTATGCCCTACTCTAATAGAATGACTGCAAGGGTCCTTTATACCATAGACGGCCAATGCACACTCCGGGCCTGTGAAACCTAAAGCTTTAAGCTCAGCATCCACGCAGCGCTGGCTAAACGTCGCTTACTGGGATTAAGCGCTTCGAAAAACTTGACTGTGAGTTCATCATAGTTTGCTAATTGCTAGCTTTCCATCCCCGCATCAAACCAGTAGCTCATTTCTACATGTAGTGCTAATTGAACCATTAATATATATCTCACAATAAAAAACAGCCATATCTCAGTTTCTGATTTGTCCTCATTACCCGTCCGCACGATGTATAAATCATATTGCTTTTTCAGTCCCATAAATTTAGATGTAACGCTGTCGCGATTCATAACTTCAATTCATCGAAACGCAATTGAATTTCTGAACTATAAGTAAACAAATAAAGCACAGTAGAGGGACAAATAAAAACCATTTTTCACCTTTTTAACTTGGTGCCTCAGATGACATCAAATGTAAACTAACCTAGCCTGCTTCAGTTCTCTAAGGGTTAACACACTGCAAAACTTTGCTGTTGTTTTTACGTCTTTTTACTGTTTAATTTCACATCGATTTACCGTACTGTTGATCTAACAGTAATCTACTGTTACAAATTACATACACTGTTGTCTTAACAGCGCATTACCGTATGAACAGTAATTTGCTGTAATTTCGACATTTGCGTGGTGCATTTCGGGATAGGCTGAATCCCAGCACGCGACGCCATCTTGAACTGGGGAAAACAATACAACTTCAATTTATGTAAGTATTCCCAATTTCTTAGTGTTTTATGTATTAAAATAGCTCCGCCAATATCAAAAATGCGGATAAGTGGCATATTAGAATTGTACAAATTGAATCCAGACTATGTGGAGGCTGACATGTACAGATGTAGGCCTATAATCTCTAAAACCAAATTAGCCATTCTCTATAAATTAAATAAATTGGGTGGGTCGGATACAGCGATGAAGCACCTGTGGAATGACGATCATAAATATTAAACAACTTTTGTTAAAATAAATAACTATAAGCATCACTGACAGTCCTTCACTTCACGAGTTGGACGCAACACCATGATTTAGGGTCGGCCTGGAGAATATGGTATTACGGATAATTCCTTTACCTGGATCAGTTCATATAAAGTACGCAATCCAACAAAGAACACTGTACAAAAGATATTGTAAAAAATAACAATTACACAAATAGGATTCACGAGAAAAACAGTGATAATTTAATTGGTTTTAAAATTCAGTCCGCAGTTTATGTTTAGATAAAGGCCATATGTGCTAAAAACCTACATTAGTCTCATCACAATTATTGGAATTTAATCAAGATTGAAATGTTGAATTCATAAATCAGATTAATCAATCTTCACACATGTGAATAATTTTGATCCACTTGTAGCTGGGTACTACTACAAGTAGGTGGGCAATTCAAACAATGTGCTGGCAGCTAAAAACATTAATTTATAAATCGCATCAATCTGCAATGCATGACCGGCTTGCAAACATTACCGTATCTAATTTGTGAAATACAATAAGTTGTGGACACATCCAATATATATAACAACATGATTCTCACCAAATCCTAAGTGAAGCACACACAATACAATTAATGCAGACTTGATTCATCCCAACATCTAAATGCAATGTGGATTAGCTAATTGAATGAAAAGAAACACTTCCTACAGGATAGTGTAATTTACATATAATACCTACCTGGTTACAGCAGAATGACACAGTTATTCCCATGGCTGAGAGATTTATTGTGTTTGCTATTAAAAAAACTACTTGCAAACTTGGTCCTCAAAGGGACAAAAAGTCTTCAATGGTGCTTCCCCATCAAACACGAAATGTTGAACCAATTGAAGGGTTCCATGCAAGAACCTGCTAACTCGAGTTAACAAAAAAATGAGTTAGTTATACCATCTTATTCAGAATTTTATTCTGCGTCTGTTGGTATTATTTTCGAAGCTCTATTGAAAATACATGAGGAGTTAAATTTATGTTAAGTCGACATAACATATTTCCTTGGAAAAAGTTGCGTGCAAGAGCATGCTATGTGTATATAACATATTATGGTCTCATCAAAGAGTCAGCGTATGCATGTATCATAATGTTATGTATTGTTAGCATTATTACTTTTACAAAAAACATTCGAGTAGTAACATGACAACTCGAGTTAACATGATTATGCCAGTCCCGTCCGTGTGTACAGAATATAAATGTTGAATAATAGTAGGTGATGGTCAAGCTATGACTACATATCCCGAATATCACTAACACTCACACACTAAGTCGGAGGCAAGTCCGTGTTATGTCGACACTCAGCTTTCTTAGATTCAAAACAGCATAATTATGTCCTAACAGATCTGCAAATCAGCATTGTGCTCGTTGTATTTTGTAGTTAGGTCTCGATTGGGGAATATATTGAGACTAATAAATAGAGGGCAGATCTCACTATCCCCATGTGAACGGGGCAAAAACTAATCCAGACCAAACCGCCTTCCTATGAGGCAGGTTAACATAGTTCTTGAACACATTGCGATATTTACAGTCGTAACCAGAACCCCAACGAAAATGCTTGTCATGCACTTTATCCATTTTTTTGCACAAGACATAACTTTGGATCCGGCTCTACAAAGAGTGATACGTGTTCCGCTTCGAAGTGTGATGCTTCAACAGGCGACCAGGCACACCTTTAAAGAGCACAGCTGGCTTATGACGCACAAATGGAAGACAACACTACCCTTCTCGAAATTAACAACGAGTTAATCTCCGGCCGCTTTGGCTTTATAACCTCGGAGTCCACTACATTTTGCATGGGAATACAGAAAAGGCCACGTTTAGCGTAATATTTAGACAGAGAATAAAAGACTGGAAGAGAATCGGAAGAAATAGGAAGCCGGATTCTCTCCACCTTGGATGCTGCCAATATCAATGGTGACCACCTCGTTGCTTGGTTCAATTCGTGCGGTGGGCAAAATAAAATGACCATCCTTGCACTTTGGTAGCACCTAGTTGATCTATTTATGTTTATTTATTTGACTTTCCAGTTGAAAACATGCAAATAGTAAAACAATATCATAATTATTTATTGATTGAAAATTGTCCAACATGTTATCACGGGAACAGATCGAGACGACCTATACGAGACCTTTCAACCACATAATTGAATTAAAATTATATCATAAAAAATATATAACAGTATAATATAAAACCAACTGTTCATCAGTTATAGTTGTCGGCATAGTTATCATAATGTAATGACAACGTAAGATTCAGTGTGGTATAAAACAATGAGTGATATGTACACATAAAAAGAAGATAACAGATAAGAGTCTGTCATCAGTTTCTCACACCAAAACCATAGATAAATTAGCTACAACATGTTCTACAACAAAACAAACACTCTGCATGGGAGTGGAGACATCATACATTGACCATAAATGTCCATAACCGGAACACTCTTTCATGGACTCTAAGAAAGATTTTGCTGCTTTGCAGAATACAAAGAAAACATACTGTTACACTCAATTGATCTATTATCAGGAATTAATGCACGACTGTTAATAAAAAAACAGAATAGTTGTCACCAGGCTGAGTGGTGAATTTTTCGGACTTCAAAACTTCAAAACTTGTCAAAAGAAATGTGAAAATGTTCATTCAAGACATTCAGAGTCGCAGTTAGGTGGAGAGGTATAGACAAAGTTGCTGAATATAAATACAAAACAAAACTTGATGAAGATTAGGAGACTGTCTGGGAAAGAAAACTGGTCATTTAACCGCTTGTCTGCAAACGACAGACTGAACGACCATCTCCAAAAACAACACAAATTTATCCGACAAACATTTCGTGAATTCTAAGAAAATGTTCGTGCAGATACTGACGCACAAACGAACATTAATGATATTAGCAGCGGGTATGGTCAGCCATCCTGTAAGCCTTACTGAGGATCTTAGATTTTTGTCAGAGAATGCCAGGATAATCTACATCAAGGTATTGAGATCATCGAGAAGGAAAGCTCTCGTAAAATAAAGTACAAATACATGTAGTACTTGCTGGCGTTATAAGACTTTGCAATGTGTTGAATAACAATGTTGTTTTCACGGAGAGCCTGACTCTCTAGCATTGCCTTGTGACTGATATCCTTATTTTAAGTTCTCTCAAGGCTATGCAACAAGACATTTTGACTCCTAGACCCCTGACGTTAAAGGGACATGATCACCATCTACTTTTAAGTCTGGTTGTGATAAAGTCGAAACTTGTTCATTGTTTAAATATGTTAGTATAATAATATTTATTAATGAAAGTTCAAAATAATCAACTGTTGATGCATATGGCAAGTCTGGACGGGACACTTCACAGCACACACGAAACATTTCTATAATATGTATACAATGTTGGACCAACGTCCAAGACGTTGTGTAAATGTCATACAAATGTTTTGTGTTTGCTGGCTGACTATACAATTAGGTGGTGATCATGTCCCGTTAACACTAATGTTCTAGGAGTTACTCAGTGACCATGTCCATTTAAGTATGTTATCTGAAATCTACAATAATCATGATAATGATAGTTATTTTCCAAGCAAGTTGAAGGTTCAAGCAGATGCATTTCCATGTTTCACTTAATACAAAAATGTTCCCATTAATTGATCTCTTCTTTTTATTAGCTGTCCCATGGGGATCCTACTGCACCAATGCATGTAGTTTAATGTGCATTCATACACATTAAAAAAGGTTGATAACACGCAGACCGTCAACGAAAATTTCAGATGCAAAACGATTGTCCTTTATTGGCTTTATCTGCGTATCACTTATTTGGACGAAATATAACATAATAACGAACTACTGAATAGTACCAGAAATGCATAGGACAACATCATGCATTTCTGATAGTACTAATATACGGGTAGATTTGGATACGATACTTTGATGTATTGTGATCTATTGTCCGATGGTAACATGGCTTATCTTTTAACCTGTTTTTGCCCACGAAAACAGTATCTGTACATAGGCTATGTCGACATACCAAGCTATTTCAACTCAAAACAACAATTCATCAATTGATTAAAATGTGTATGAAGAGTTAACATATTTATGCATGAATGAAGTATACAGTCAACATTACACAATGTGTGATGTAGTAAAGTGTTATCTCAAGTTGATATCTTCTTGCTTGAAAATTCCAAATGCAAAAACATGTTATGTGTGTTATTTCTACACATCCACATCAAAAATGTTCTATTTTAAGCCAAAATCAATGTGTTGTGGACATTTTTAAGGTAAAAACTTTAAACGCGTTTTTCTCAGTTTCACAAAAACATGAGTTAACAGGTTCTTGCATGGAACCCTTCAATTGTTGGTTTAATGTGACGAAGGAAATGTGACGAAGTACCAATTGGACAGGTGGCAACATTCTGCCAGAAAAAGCGACGTTGAATCAATGTTGTTTAAATGCTAGTCGACGCTGGCTCAACTTGAAACCAACATTGGTCTGGTGTTTGTTAGGTGTCCATTGACCGTGTTCATGTGTTCATTGACTGGAACGCTGTCAGATACAGAACGATATACAGTCTAATACGTGATATAATCGAAGAGGTTTTCTTTACAAAGCAAGACATAACGTGCTGCAAAAATATATTGAAAATCATCAACTCATCGCTTGAAAAGTACGCATTGGTATAGCTGCTTCAACTATAGGCTTGAACAAGGCTATTTGCAGTATGGTACACAACTTGTATGGTTTATAGTATCATTTATGGTTGTGGAACCTTTTAAATACGCTCCCAAGCAATTTAACATTTAGCTTAGTATAAGTTATTTTTTTAATCTATATATTTTTTTCAATTTGTAAATTTCATTAGCAATTTTAGCTTCATATGAAAGAAAAAATACAAACAAATCTTATAAAAACATCTAAAAAGCGGACACTAATAAAACGATTAAATTTATTTGCCGTTTATACAAAACAGAAACTTAAAGCGATCAAATGGCTTTGATATTCTAGTAGGCCTATAAGAATGTAACAGCAGATCGCAGATCAAACACAATACCTTATAACCCATGTTTTATTTATTTTTAAGTCAAATTAGTTTGTCTTATGCTGTACTCTCAAAAAGAAAGCGTTTAATGCTGATAATATTGCATCTGCATGATAAATATTTCTACATTAAAACTGTCGATATGTCCTGAATAATATTCATTTGAGTTCGTAACTGTATCATTTTAAAATTTTGTTGTGAAAATAACTTTTTTAAAGTATCATCAATGAAGTACATGCATACTACAAAACAATATAAACTCTCTGTGCTTTTCAGTTCTTTAAAATTATGAAACATGAAATGTTTTCAAAAACAAATAGTCCAATAATGAAAAACATATTTAAAACGCATACATAGTTTAAAATATGTGACGCAGCATGCCAAAACCAGGCTCTTCTCGAAAATAAAGTTTTTTTAAAAAAATCCACCATCTGATAGCGCTTTATGTTCTGTGCATTTTAAAACAAATTGTATGAAAATCGGACTAGTATTTCCAAAGATACAGCATCTCAAAACAAAAAAGTCCAACCGAATTTTCTGGCATAGTACTATTGAGAAAACTGTCTTTAAAGGTAACCATTAAAAATAAGATAACTTGTACAAGAAATCACAAAATTTGTCAAATTTTTATATAAGAAAAACAGTTACATAGAACATAAAAAATGAAATCGGATGGAGCCCAACCCAATTACACATGGTGACATGGGTTGGAGTTGGGCTTAAGAGGGGTGTTACCCCAAGGTCATCTCAAGGTCATCCCAAGGTCATCTCAAGGTCACAGCAAGGTCAAATCAACTGAAAAGAGCAAAATATAGTTTTTTTTACCAATTCTGTTAACTTGAAGTGTATGTGATGGTAGAACCCCGCCTAGACCCCAACATGGAGTTATACTGGACATAAACAAGAGGTTAAAGGGGAAATATAGGGGTTGGAGGGGTGATACCCCATTAAATCACCTTGATGTCACCCCTGTCTGAAATGGCATAAGTGGACCAAAAAACACAATAATTGTCATGTTTGGACTAATGGTCGGTACTTTAATTTAATCTGATAAAGCCCAATCCAAATATGCATGATGACATGGGTTGGGGTTGAGCTTCATAGAGCTGTTACCCCAAGGTCATGGCAAGGTCATCTCAAGGTCACATCAAGGTCAAATCAACACAAAGGGGTGAAAATAGCTTATTTTTGCTGTTTTTGTTTAAATTTAGTTCAATTGAGATATCTATGATTGTTGAAACCCAACTAGACACCAACAATGAGTTATACCAAACATATCCTAATAGGTTACACGGGTGATATAGGGTTTGGAGAGGTTATACCCCAGCAAATCACGCATATGTCACCCCTGTCTGAATCAGAAATAGCAGAAATTGACCAAATAACAAAACGATTGCCATGTTTAGACCAATGGTAAATACTTCAATTCTATGTGATGAAGTCCAAACCGTGTACACACGTGGTCCAAAGGGTTGAGCTTTATAAAGCTGTTACCCCAAGGTCATGGCAAGGTCATCTCAAGGTCACGGCAAGGTCACAGCAAAGTCAAATCAATACAAAAGTGTTGAATAAAGCATATTTGTGTTGTTTCTGCTCCAATTTTGTTCACTTGAGATGCCCATGATAGCTAAAACCCAGCCGGACCCCAACATGGATGTATACCAAGCATACCCAAGAGGTTGAAGGGGTATTTTTGAGTTAAAGAGGTCATACCCTGTCAAATTATGCTTATGTCATCCCTGTCTGAAATGGGCCAAATAACAAAATGATGGCCGTGCTTAGACCAATGGTCAATACTTCAATTTCATGTGAAGAAATCCAACCGAAGTACATGGGTTGGGGTTGTACTTCTGAGGGGTGTTACCTCAAGGCCATGGCAAGGTCATCTCAAGGTCACAGCAGGTCAAATCAACACAAAAGAGGGGGAAATAGCATAATTGAGTTGTTTTTGCTACAATTTTGTACAATTGAGATGCCTAAGAAATAAGAAACCCACCTGGACCCTAACATACATATCAAGCATACCCCAAGATGTTAAAAGGGTAATAAAGGGGTTATAGGGGTAATATCCCTTTGAATCACCCTGATGTGCCCCCTGTTTGAAATGGAAGAAAAGGACCAAGTAACACAATAATTGCCTGGTTTAGACTGAGGGTTTTTACTTTAATTTAATACATGTATGTTATGAAGTCCAACTCAAGTAGGCTTACACATGATTAACTGGGTTGGAATTAGGCTTCATGGGTGTTACCCCAAGGTCATGGCAAGGTCATCTCAAGGTAATTTCAAGGTCAAATCCAAGAAAACTGAAAAGTAACATTGGTTAGCATAAAGGTGCACTGATATGCTTATATTATACTGGTGGAAATTTGACCCAGGATAGCGCTAATTTTATTTTTACCAACTTGTGTCTGGCAGGCTACCGCGATCTACAACTTCAAGCGGATAAAATTGCTTATAATTTGAATAAAAATATAGTCCTATGCCAATCAACACACTTAAAATAAAAATCAAAACAACATTACATTTATGAGATAATATTTGTCAATTTAGGTATTTATTGTTGATCACACCAAGGCCACATGAAGGTCAAATTTTGCTAAAATATGTTAAGTAGACTTTGGTGTTTTTCTAATGAATTATTCAAGAAACAGTTGTACACAAATTAAGAATACAATTATTCAGCATCTGGTTATTCAGTGATTTGAGATATCAAATGCTTTATTATACACCAGTGACCACAACATTATACTATAGTCTAGCATAGCCCAGAGGATGGACAAGCTTCTCCCCACAATGTCACAGTTGTGTACTTTAACAAATAGTCATATAGCCATCCAAAATTGACCTCATCCATTTCAATGAATTATTCAGGATACAAGTGTACTGAGACTTAGAAGATCTTCCTTCATTCAGCCTCTGATAATTCTGTGATTTGATGTACAAAAAGTTATATCATACGCCAGTGAAGACAAAATTATACTATAGTCTGTCCACAATTTTACACTCCTGTGCACTGCAACAAATAGAAGTCATGTAGATCTGGTCATCCAAATCGACTCCATCCATTCTTTTCTTCTACAATATCTACAATATAACTCCAGGTATCATTTTCTGAAACATACATTACACACAATAATGAAAAGGCTATTACATCCAACATAATAATTTCAGATATTAAAATATTTAACTTTTTTTTTAATGCTGAGAAATTCTAATCAATTATTAATAGTGATAGTTAATAACTTGTAAATCTGCTGATATAGCTATTTGAAACGAATACTCCAATACTAGCCTGTAACTTTAAGATACAACTGATGATCACACAGGATGAGGATACAAATTTTAAAAATGTACATAGCTAATGTTGAGACTGAACAATTCACTTACTTATCACACTGAATAAATATATTAAGGTTACAAAGAATGTTGGTTCAACGCTGGTCCAATGTTGTATACAGTGGACCAACATTGATTCAACATCTTGTGTCTGCTGGGATATGACAGAAATACAAATTATGGAACAATATAACTGCATAACATGTATAAAGACCATTATTCTGGTCATGTTTGTAGTGTCTATTTCAAACAAGGAAAGGTCAGTGAATAACAAAAAAATAATGTGATTTGCTTGGTTTTTATATAGTGATTATTTCATGATTCCAACTTGCAGGATATCTCAGACAATTTAACAAGAGAGTATGACAAAAATCAGATATTTTTTGTGGTGGGCTATGAAATGGGAATATGGTTAGGTTTACAATTAAACCTGCGCTAATGATACTAACCTTACTGTACATATTTAGTGACTTTTTTGTTTTCTAGTCTGGAATGTCAGATTGCTAGCAGCTGCACATATTTACTATCATGCCATTTTGCAGTGAGAATTTGATCTTTTCTGAACAAAATCACTATATTCTTTGGTACCTGCCAAATGTAAAAACAAAAGACATTTGACATTTTGAACCATCATTTTTATCCACCTGTTAATTCATATCTTATATTATAGGCATACATATTATACAGTAGTCTATATCCTTACAAATCATATGAATTTTAAATACTTTACTTAGCTCAAATGAAGTTCATATCATAAATGTGCTATAATAATTTTACTAAAAAGTATCTATTAGAATAATGAAGCATTACATGTTACTTAAATTAAATTATATTGTGAAATGACTTACATATTACCGGTAGTGTCTTGCTGTCAGTAGAAATATATTTTATGAATAGGTGAAATTTTGGGAATTACATGTCTGTTAAAAAAGGTTTAAAACAATAAATACCTAACTAGTCTTCTTCGTCAAAGTGAGTCAAGCAAGAGTTGCCAAGATTTAAGGAGCACTTCCAGTGACAATTTCTGCATGCAGCCTCAACTCAATTGAAGTTGCTGTATCAACTTGCAAAGCTGTTTCAACCTGAAAATGATAAGTAGCAAAAAATGAAAAATAGCAAAAAGTAATTTCAAGATAATTTTATTTTATTTATAATTTGCGCACAGTAATCCATATTCAAGTTATGATAAAAGAAATATGTTTTCAAACTGAAAATCAAAAATGTAAGTTATTTTTCAATTTTCATTTTTAGACAAAATCCATCGATAGTAGCCTACTGTTGGACAGACAATGACATGAATGATAAGTCTATAACGTTAGTCTAGACTAGGCTAACATAATTAATTATGCCCAGATACCTATGATACTGGGGTTCATATTAACCAAGGAAGAGTGAATGTATTTCGCTGATGTCTCAGTCAACTCTCAACTAATTTTCATTCAGTAGGCCTAGGGCCTACTATTTTAAGTGATGCAGTGACTACCCTAAGAAAAATGTCAGCAATTATAGGCCTAGGCTAATACTAGTCGCAGCATAACTTCAATGAAAAAAAAAACTTTTAGTCAATAAATATTTTTTAAATATCAAAACACATGGTTCGCGATGAGGTATGAACTATAGTCTAGAAGGCCAACTGGCTTATTATATACTAAAAAAAAAAATCGCACAATATTCAAAGTATCAGTAGTTTCCACATTCATGACTAGAAGTAGAACATTTGAATAAATATTGTGTGAAACGTAGGCATTGGCCTAAAATGTAAAATCTCATAAACATGGTCAGTGCCATTGCCCCCCCCCCCCCCCGCATTGGTTGATAGGCAATTGACAGACTCTGAGTCAGTGAAATTCATTCAAACTTGACGTGGTTAAGGCCTAATCACTAGCCTATTATAGCTGATGTGAATCTGAATTCTATTTTCACTCACACTCAGCGTCTCTGAGATAGCAGGGACAGTGTGCCACTGATGTGACAGTGTGCCACTGATGTGACTGTCACTGTCAGACTGAGTCTGATTCAGTGAGAGTCACTCACTCACTGACACTCAATTACTGACGTGACAGTGACACCGGAAAAACTGCAAGTGCGAACTTTAGAAGTTTAGGCCTTTACAGTCTTTACTAAATATAAATCTTTAGACTGTGTCAGTGTGTTCGACTGTGAGCCAGTGCAGTGCCTGGTGGCTGGAAGTGTCCGCGAATCAAGTGTCACTGTGACTGTCAGTCAGTGAGTGACTCACTGCCGAGCCGGAGTCATCCCCCGACAATTTGGATTTTCAATTTTGGCTTGACACGGGCGATATTTGAGTGGACTAACGAATGCTTACCTGTGACTGTGTCATTTTTCTCATCGGCAGGATTAGTTTCAGGAAATGTGCTTTAACGATGATATATTCTGTTTTCAGGTTCAGCAAGTGAACTTTCAAACACATTTTCTTGTGAAATTACCCAAAACGTGGACGTAGTCCTAGAAATGGCGCGGAAAAAAATGTAAACAATCGACCAGTGAACTGTTTCCGGTAGAGTCGTTGTCAGTCATGTCAAAGGTTGCCGGCAAAAATCGTCTTAAAAACCTTCGAATCAGATAAAAAAGGTGGAAATAACTTCAATAATGTGTTAAAAACATATTATTCAACGTCAAAACACTTAATTTGAAAAAAGCATAGACAAAAAATTATTCAGTATTTGGCAGTTTCAAATCTGTTTTATGCAAATCAACACTGTGCGAGAAGCGCCTGGTTTTGCTGTGGCGCGTCACATATGTAATAATTTAAAAGCAATAGCTGTTAGTATTTTTCCAGATACCACATACTTACACATGCCATCCATATGCGCAGTGATTCATATTTTCTGGGAGATAAATTCGCATGAGCCATTGAGGCAATGTTGGATTATTCAACATCTGTTTTTACACTTTACTTATTAATCACACTCTGCTCACTTTGATATTTTGCTGGGTTCTTATGCAGTCATCACCTTACATAAAATGGTAGCTAGTATGCATGATTGAATATTAAACCAGCACTTGGTCTTAAGTGTGGCTGAGTCATCCAGCCATAAGTAAAGTGCATTGCCAGCGATCAGAGACGCTGCCAGACAGAAGTAAAGTTGTAATCAGGCCAAGAAGACCACGCTACTAATTCCTGAACCACTTGGCCAAGTCTGGATCTGAACCTGGACCAAGGCCAATTAGTCCACGCGCGAGGTCCATTCTGTTTAGTATCAGCGAACCTTGGTGCTCTGTGTTGACTTTATGAATCTTTAAGTGTTTCGCATGGATTATTTATGGAAATGTAGACATCAGTGCGAATGTGCAATAAAATAACTTACACAGTCATGATACCGCCTTTTAGTGCGATTTTGAAATCACCCTGCTTCTGAAGAAACACATATACACAAATCACATGAGCAAATTATATAACATATACAGTGGATAACTCGCAGTTAGACCCGGTAATCAAGTGCCCCACATCGACGCCTTTTATTTTCTGCCGACCATTATCATGATTATAAATCACCAGTGGCTTAGTACATGCCAGTAGTCTCCAGATAAACACGATACGTTGATCCAGTGTTGTTTCAATGTTGGTACACTGTCGCAGACTTTGCACCAACATTATAACACGGGTTTAATGTATCGTGATATTTGTTAACCCTCATGAGCTCTCACGTCACTTATGTTTAATACATTCACAGTCATTTTTTGCGTGATTCTATCTGCTAATCTCACGGATTATAAACAGCAAAAGTCGTGGTTAAAGGGGTGTAAAACTGTTGTATTTTTACATTTATCTACCAGGAAATTTCCCCCATAATTTGTGTTCACCATTAAGTGTGAATTCCGGATTCTGGAAGAATAAACATTGTCCAGTTTTATAAAATATCCGAGTGTAATATATCAACTTAAAGCTTTAAACTGGTTTTATTTTGCTCTAAAGTGTGTTTATTCCAACCATACCGCCTCCTATGAGTCCCTCCTGAATAAAGCTCGCCTGCCATCTCTGGAAGTTGGGAGACAACTGAACATCGCCATTAAGACTTTCAAAATTCCTAATGACTTAGCACCAACTTACCTCCTTGAACTGATTAAAAAACGCTGTCGCACCCGCAATTTAAGAAATTCTGAAAATATCCTGAAAATTCCTCTCATGAAGAGGGTGCAACATGGAACAAATTCCTTTTGCTTTTTGGCCCCTAAAATCTGGAACTCTTTGCCAGAGGCATTGAGAATAACCAGAGACCTCAAAACTTTCAGAGATGGCCTGCGAGCTTATTTTTTCATTTAATTGAGAGCAAAATTAGATGAAGGTCCCTCGAAAATGTGATACAGTTATGCAATTATTAATAAATTACAAATGTTTTTTACGTAACTTTTAGCCATATAATTTATTTATTTCATATACATCATAAGTTTTCTATACAATCGGGTAATCTACTTTTATGTGCCAAAATGGATTATGTAACTTTTAACAATATATGTTTCTCATTTACATTATTTTTTTTTTATAAGTATTTTTCTATATAATCCGTAATATATATATATATTTTTTTACATTTTCATGTTGACTTCCTGCCAGCCAACCTGCTTGTTTTAGCTGTTATATTTATTGTTTTATTTTATATGTCGCTTGTACTAGCTCGTTAGAGCTAATGTTATATGTTTTTATGTGCAACTTAAAATAAATCTCATCTTATCTTATCTAATCTTAATTGCCCTAATTGATGTTTTCTGTTAAATTGATGAAAAAATGATTCACTGTGAAGAGATCCACTGATAGACGCACTTAGGATTATTTTATGTTGTACTTTTCAAAGGTATTGTACCATAAGTTGATATTCAGACATAGATCAGGCTTATCTGATAACAGTGAAAACGTGTGTGATATCCTTGGCATATTGAAATAATCCGATTGCATGGATTTTAAACACTTTAAATATTACTGGTTCAGAAAAGCAATGACTTTTCTACTGACTCACACAAAGAGTCTTTCTAATTCACCTTCATCTTGAGGTGTGAATTGCTGACACAATTCCCAAATAAAAGTGAAGAAATATGACATAATTTGTAAACAATACCCGAGTATAATCAAATGAAACATCAGAAGCTCTTTATTTGGATGGGTTTCACCATTCTTCAGCCAATGGAATTGATTTAAAATGTGTCATGTGGTGCATAGATATGACGAGGGAGCTAGACGATAAAAAACGGCCTTTTGTTCAGTTCCCTACTTTACAATTGAGTTGTGACAAATCAATACAGTGCCGTGTATTATTCTGGAAGTTCTACGCGATCGTGCACTTTCACCATTCATTCATTTTTGAACGATAACAAAAATAAAATGAAACAAGCATCCTGAAAAGAGTCATAACAGAACGAAAAGTCAGTCACAATCAAACCCAGTCACTTCTTATTTTTTTATCTCCGCTGTTTATATCACATTTATTTCATATTGTATTTTTTTCCCTTTGGCAAATGGATCAATGCTGGCCCAACGTTTACCCTACATTGGTTCAAAGGTTTGTGTGTAATGTGTTCTGTCTTGATAAAACTAACCAAGCGCTTACATAACATCAGGAAATGAAACATAACTTAGTTGAACAATAACATAATCAGTCAGTCACAATGAAACTTATTCACTTTTTAGATTCATAGTTTTTTCAAGGCTGTTTTTATTACATTTCTTTCCTTTCTATGATTTTTTTCTTATCGCTTGTTTCGGGTCCGGTGTGGATCATTGATGGATTCCACATGAGGGGATTATGTTATACCGTGGCTTGTCTGGATCAGACAAAGGTGTGACGCGGGGTTCCCCGCCCCCCCCCCCCTTCCCTTACCTAGCTATACACAGTGGATCGCCTTTTACGATCTCACAAATGTAAAATAAAGACACACAATCATATAGAACAAATGCGAAATAAGATAATAATAGACATGATTATCCACCTTTTATAAATATCAAATGAAGAAAAAATAGTTTGCATTCTCATTAATGCGATATAAAAACATTTATGTTATGTATTTACATAAATGGGAGAATTGTTTGGTAAGATAAATCAAATGACAAAATATCAGAAATTTGAGTCCTGGCGGTCTGAGGCCCAACACGCTACCTTACCGCCAATGAGTCTATCAGAGTGAACGATTGCGTGTCAGGCGGTAGCGTGTCGCCACAAAAAATGATACGATAGCCAATTGTGTGGGATATTACGATGCAAAAACAAAATGTAGTAACTTTGTACTTGAAATGTAGACAGTTAGTTTTGTATGTGTTTGCCCTGCATAATAGATAGTAAAACGGCGTGCGACGATATAATAGAAGTCAAATTCCAGGAAAAGCAGACGTTTACCATGTGTTGCTTCAATGCTGGGCCACCGTATTCGACGCCGACCCAGGGTTTAAACACAATGTCAAGCCGTGTTTGTCTGGACTTCCGGTAACTCCTGACCGGCCCCGATGGCTCATTCGCATCGACTGGGGCTTGTAACCTGGAGGTACCAGGTTCGAATCCCGATTAGCTTGGATATTTGTCATCGTGGTTGTGCATATACAGTGCTCCAAAGTGTTCTAACGTACGGAGTGTAGAGTGCTGCCAAATTAGAGCGCTCTGGGGATTTCAACTGGTAAGACAACAATTTACAATGCCAGAGACGGACAGCGCGGTCAGAGATGACATGGTATTCCCCGATCTGTAAGTTGGACTATTAACTGGACCGAGGGAAATAGACTGATTATAGTTGTTTGAATCAGTGTATTAACTGCGGATCACTGATCCAAACACAGAGATCACCAGAGTCAAATCCGCCACTAAAGTAATATTACCCTGGCTGAACCCTTTATATGCAGCCTGTTGTCATGCTATGTTTGGTTGTACAGTGTATTATGAATGTCCCATGTTATTTGACTGGGAATTTAATAATAAGTCACGGCTCCACTTTCAGCAATTACAAGCGAAATCCTGATCCTGCTATCAGCGTTTATTATTTATGTCATCATTGTGTAATGTCAGCGCCGAAGAGGTTGGTTCTAGATCAAGCCAGAATTGTGCAGGGACGATATATTTATTTCCCCGGTATCTTTGACAGATTTCAATTATTCTTACAGTGCCCAATGAATAGCATAGGCAACATTGCACACTCCAGTACAATTTGCATCAAGCATTCTGAATAACATTTTAGCACGTGATCTTGTTGGCATAATGTTGGGGCAGCTTCACATATGATGGCACTACTATCAGCATAAAATCGTGACTGGTTCAAATCGGATCACTGTCGGATAACGACATTCAACGTTACAAAACGTCTTCCAAACACATGAGACGCTAACCAAATGCCGATTAAACGTTGGCCCTGCATTAAAACCAGCACGTATCATTCGCACTGCTTGAATGATATTGAACGTCCCCTAGCTTCTCAACATGCTCAATGTCGACTTGATGTTGGTCCACCGTCTGCGATGGCCACTAATGTTCAATATAGCTGGGTACTCCTGACTCACAGTCGACTGACATCTGCACATGTCCATTATCAATCGCAAAAAGGATCGGACGAATTGCAAAAAATAAGTAACATTACGTGAATTTAAAAACATAAATATGTTTGCCATATAAATGTTTGACTCGATTATAAAATGTGCAAAACTTACCACGAATATTCTTTTGGTTCATGTTAAGCGCGATAATCATATCCATGGACGTTTTCCTGGGGTTTTAAATACAAGCATAAATGGACATTGTATTTGCTAGATTGTCATAAGCACTCGGAATATATCACTCGCATATATCTCGTATTTGCTAATTATAGTCTAAAGGTTGACATGTACATTTAGTGCTAGGTTATGTGTTATGACGTGCATGACTACACATCAGATTATATCAAGGTATTTTGGCAAGAGAGATAATTTATTCGAAAAAAAATGATAACATTTAAAAATATTTTCTGTAGAAACTTTATTTACACATCGCGATTGGCATTGTGAGAGTCTGAAAGGTGTTATGCTATCAACTTTGACATTTGATACTGTGTTCGTATAGCAGTATGTAGCACTGGTTATTATCTTTCATTTTTCCTACCTACATGTAAGTACTTCCTTTTGATTGATCAGTTACAGCTGTTTGCCCTCGCAAGGTCACGGGGACAATCTCCCCATTACGGGTAATATCTACCCCGGACGGTGATTGGCTGGCTTTATCACCACCGTTTCTGGTGATTGGCTGGCTTTATCAGTAACACGTTCCGGCATCATCAGACCAAACCAACTCTAAATCCCACACCACAATGCCATCGATTCTGGTGGTTTAGGAGCCGCGATAAAAGCCTTCCTTATTACCTGGACGTCTGGCACTTTATCCAGCTCTCTATTCTCTCTGTGACCAGAAAGCCGTATTCTAACCATGCCCATCACATTTCCTCTTGTCCCAATGATTTGTAGGAATTACATCGACTCTAAGTTAAGCGGACATCCGTTCAGAATGTCCCACTGACACGAAATGGTGAACGGATCTGTGCCGGTTGATTGTCGGGCCAGCGTCACGGACGCTAGCTCAACATTCAACCAACATATGTCAGCCACCCAAGCCTACGGTGGACCAGAGTTGCATGACGAAATTAAACAACATCATGTCAAAGTACTGTCCATTGGATCTACTGCTGGGCCGACATAAGAACAAGATTTTGACAAGACAATTGGCTCGAATTTGGCCACTATTAAGCAAATTTGCCAACTTTCATCCAACATTAGGCCAACGTGGAGATCATCAATCCTAAAATCATCAGCAAAGAAGAGATAGTGACCCACTGAGGATTTGAGGTTGGCCCACCGTCTTCAACACTGGCCCAACATTAAATATACATCGGTTCAATGTGTTGTTTTTGCGTGGCAGGCAATCAGATAGCCAACCAGTTTTCTGTTATAGTGGAGACACTGAGTGTGATTGCCTTGTAACTTTTAGCGTTCATGTCGCTAGGGTCGTCGTTGTCTTCTTTGATATCTGTATTATTTACTAGGATCACACACTAGGTGTCCTACTGATCGCCAGAATAATGACGTCATCAGTCTAACATCTGACGTCAGCCAGTCAATCATAGAGCACGTCTGTAAAAAGCAGCACTACACAGACGCACCATAAACGCCAGGTCCAAACCACAGCCAGGCAAACATAGAACACGTCTGTTTGCCTCTGTCACTAGAGCACGTATGTGTGCCTCTATCACAAGACATAGTCAACCAACACCAGAATCCTACAAAACCACACCACACCAAACAGACATACCACCCCACAGACACACCACCAAAACAAACCAGGAAAGTCACACACCACCACCTAGACACACCACCACGAGAAACCAGAAAAGTCACATACACAACCCAGACACACCACCACGAGAAACCTGAAAAGTCACACACACAACCCAGACACAACACAACGAGAAAACAGAAAAGTCACACACCACCACCCAGACACACCACCACGAGAAACCAGAAAAGGCACACACACAACCCAGACACAACACAACGAGAAACCAGAAAAGTCACACACACAACCCAGACACACCACCACGAAAAAACAGAAAAGTCACATAGACAACCCAGACAAACCACCACGAGAAACCAAAAAAGTCACTTACACAACCCAGGCACACCTCCACGAGAAACCAGAAAAGTCCCATACACAACCCAGACACACCACCACGAGAAACCAGAAAAGTCACACACACAACCCAGGCACACCTCCACGAGTATCCAGAAAAGTCACACACCACCACCCAGACACACCACCACCAGAAACCGGAGCAGTCACACAGCACCCAGCCACACCACCACGAGAAACCGGAAAAGTCACACACCATCACCCAGACACACCACCACGAGAAACCAGAAAAGTCACACACACAACCCAGACACACCACCACGAGAAACCAGAAAAGTCACACGCCACAACCCAGACACACCACAACGAGAAACCAGAAAAGTCACACACACAACCCAGACACACTACCACGAGAAACTAGAAAAGTCACACACCACAACCCAGATACACCACCACGAGAAACTAGAAAAGCCAGACACACAACCCAGACACACCACCACGAGAAACCAGAAAAGTAACACACAACAACACAGACACAACACTACGTGAAACCAGAAAAGTCACACCACCCAGACACACCACCACAAGAAACCGGCAACGCCACACACCACCAAACAGGAACCACCACGAAATTCGAACCCTGGCGGTCTCCCAACAAAACTGAATCATAAAAAACTTGCTGTATGTCGGTGTGTTCTATTTCAACATGTTATACATGACAAATAAACCGTAAATTCCCTTCAATACTCTTCTATGTAGGCTATATTTAAATGCTAGTTTAAAAACTTTCCAGCGAGCTATCATTAAACGATTGTGGTGCTTGGAGTCCTATTTCATGATGCCATTCAAAACTTTAAGAAAGTTCTTTATTAAAAAAAAAAAATTAGGCAGATCTGCTGATTTAAGACTTGTCTCACCTTTCAATGCACAATATAAAAGTTATAATATGAATGTTAATGATTATACATGTATTTTACATAAATGTCCACGTTATGGTGAATAAATAATACGCCATTTCATAAAATACCCCATTGTATATGTCAAATAGAAGTCCCACACGTCCTCATTGTAATGGTTGATGGAAACTCCCACTGACAAAAACTTTTTCTGAAAATATATCAAAAGTGTTATATGCATGTGAACTTCCACACAAGGCTGATGATGCTGCTTTGAGACCCCGTCATTTCAGAAACGCATTAAACTGATTAACTAGGGAACGTACAATTGCAGGCAGTATACTTATCCATTTTTTTTAATTGCCGACAGTGGCACTCTCACCTGCATGTTAAACTTCATATAGGACCACTGCTATTGTGGCATTGTCGACATGGTATATACCTATATATAGGCCAAGTTGCCATTGTGATATTTTCGACATTGTATATGCATATTATAGGGCTATGTGTCAGTGACGATGACACTGTAATCTGCATCCTAGACTATTTTCTGGTCTTGCAATACAACATTGCCCTGGAAAGTCAAACAGCAGTAACTGCTTACTCATTAAGTCAGTAGTTACAGACGTTTGGCTTTATTCAGCAGAATAGCTGGCCAACTACGAGGTGTTTTTATGGCTCTGTCTTATGGTGCCAGTCGTCTGGAAGGACATAATATTTCAGGTGAACGAGCCTTCAAATTGTCTTGGCATCTACGATATAGATACAAACTCACCAACAAGATCCTGATCAGGACTGGCAATGCTGAGGAGCAACATAGTAGTAGTAGTAAATCATTGCTTTACGTCACTTTTCGGCACAAAAGGTCTTTCAAGTGACATTGTAATATGATAAAAACTTTGTAGTCAATTGATGAGATGAGATGATATACAGATGATGATGTGAGGGTGGGGGTGATAGGGCATGGTGGGTTATTGAGAGCGTTATCCTTCGCTCGCCCGATAAGGGGTTCTGGGATGTCTAGGGGATCTATCCCAGACATTCCGAGATGGCCGGAGAGTTGGGTTTCGCTGTGCAATTTAATGCTGAATCTCCGTAGCGTTTCGCGCAGCTCGGCTATCCTCGGGTCGGATAGTCCCCAGAGTAACAATAGGAAGGATAACTCCCTCTGGATAACTCCATTCATCCCACCTGAGAGACCTAATGTCAAACATGTTATTGCCAGTTATTTGAGGATACCACAGCCTACACCAGCGCCAGCACTGACGCGAGAGCTGCATTAGCACCGTAGTTGAGCCTTGGAACCAGGGTATGCCACTGGCAATCCGCTCGAAGATTATGGCCAGATACGAGGAGGCTGAAGCTTCCCTTGGATGATTGCTGTAGACTAGTGCTTCTGTACCATGCCGTACAGCATGCAACTGACGGAACAGATCCCTAATGACCCTCCCCGGATGGGGGCAAAAAGTACTACTCCTAGCAATCATCCCAGTACCCTGAGGAGCAACATACTATACTCCAAGCTATACAGGTAGCGAATAATTTTCCCAGATTACTCGTTAATTATCCTCAACAATTCTCCATTTGGCACTATTTTCCCAAACACTATTTTCCAAAATAAATCCAACAGCCCTGAAAATATTCTAAAAGTAGCCTACGCAGACTATTTTATTCAATGAGCGGGGCTGCTTCTTTTCAACAGGGGGTATCATGCCCCTGTGGGGCCAGCACGATAATAATATTAAATTTATACATCGTAAATTTATATCGAAAACTCTTAATTTCCCAAATTTACTATTACAACAGTTAATAACATCTTATCTTTTCTTAAGATAATCTGAAGATTAAAATATTTAGTGGGATGGCCTCTGTTATACGGACGACTTTTCTCGCTATAGATCTGCTGGTTTAGTGTGCAAGCGGTGGCCTTCAGTGAACTTGTTTCGATATCCCTGGAGCTGTGAAAGGACAGTTTACCTGCATCAAGCGTCCTCGATCTTACGGTGGATGCCTGGGTGTGATGATGAGAGGGGATCCCTGCCTACACACCCTGTGTCCAAGAGATCAAGCCAATGCTGCGCGTCACAGATTCCCGAGAGAAAGGCTCACAGCAGGCTGTTACACAAAATACTAGCACAAGACATAGCCCTGCTGCTTGGCCATCACCAGAGGCTTTGGCCCAGTACCAAACCAAAGCGACTCATCCCACACACAGAATACATTATTTCTCATTTTCTCATTTGCCATATTCTAGTTCTAGTCACTGACAAGCGCTGCACCAACAAGAAGGTTGAGCCATGATAGCTTGCATACAGATTCGTTGTCATGTTGGAAAAGTGATGATAATAGTAATAACATTACTGGAGTTTTTTGTGATATTTTTTTTGTATTGCCCATCCACATATGCCAGCTTCTTTCGACTCGCCTCGTGCTGCTGGCATCTGGATCTCCCTCACAAATCATGTTATTGTTACATTAGTCAAAGGGGAGGTCCATTCTCTTTTCCATCAGCGACCCTTGACAATGATATTTGACGAAGTCCATTTTTCTATTCTCAGATTGAGATTCATTGATGCCTAGCTAAATATTAAAGGGTGTCGAAAAATAGAAAAATCTGATTAAATTGAAAATCGTGTTTGTATGGTTGAGATAGTGAATTTGTCTATTTCTTGGCTATTTCACTCTTCCTAAAAAACACATATTCTTAACTTCCGTTTCCTATATATTGTGAAAAAAAAAAATAACTATTTAATAAAATTAAATTGTTGCAGGAGTATGAGGCACATTTATGAGAATTATAGGCATTAGTGCAAGAGTGCAATGCAATGCAATAACAGACTTACACACGCATGGAGTTGTCTTGTCCCACTATGGCTAAATCACCCTGCTAGCTCTCTCTGGCATAACGGTGTCAGAAAATGACCACATACACACAAATCCCATTGACAAATTATATAAGATGTTATTAGCTTTTATGACTCTGGTATTTTGTACCACGACCACAGATGATCATAACGTCGGCATCAAGTGGCTACTAAAATGGTGCTGAGCCTTGCACAGCAGATAACTCGCAGTTAGACCGGGTACTCAAGTGCCCCAAATCGACGCCTTCTATTTTCTGCCGACCACTCTAAATCACCACAGGCTTAGTTCATGGCAGTAATACCTAGGGAAACACGAGACGTGAACCCATACTGGTTAAGGATTCGTCTGAGGCGTTGGCCCAGACTTATACCAACATCGTTTTAACGTATCTGCTTGCTTGGACAAGCTATTACCTTATAGTATTTTTTTCCAGATAAGTAACCTTGTATATATTACAGTAGTTTTCAAACACAATTTAAAGTCACAATCCACTGCCACTGCGAAATTGTCAACATTGCATCGACCTACAGATAGAGGGAGAAAAAAAAACAGACATAAATAGGCCAATCATCACACAATTTCTTTGGTTTGGTGACATAAAAGAAATCTTGTCAAATAAAGCTATCTTGAAAGACACTAATACATCTATATTTATATCACAGGACTGGATATCACAGTTGAGGATAAAAGGAGAATTTTAATGCTTTTTATGCAACGATTTCGTGAAGAAATATTGTCACAAGGGTTCATGTGGACAAGCTCATCGTACAGGAAAAGGTGTACACTGTAGACACCCTTGGATCTCTACCAGATAGAATCAATTCAACCAAGACCGCTACCATCGAGATGGATAATTGTGTTCTATTCTTCAGCAAATATTCCCCATTTTCGACACATTACCAAATAACTTTTAAATGAATAAAACAATTTACCACAATATGGAACAGAGCTTGTAACACGGAAAATCGCTGCTCTTTAAAGACTCTGATGCATCCAAAAAAATGTACAAGTCAGCAACCCTGTTCAATGTAGACAAGTAGGAGGTGAGGTGAAAATGTCAATGCGGAAAAGTGGTTCCAAGACAGCCCGTTAATTCTAAGTGAGATTGCGAAGGCTTTTTATGAACAACATTCCGATTTAAAGAAGATATTACTGGATACGGGAGAAAAGAAGATAGTGCTTTAATAATAATAATAAACTTTATTAATAGAGAGTAGACCATTTAGTACATTGTACTAATTTGCAATGGGCCCTCTTTAAGCACATGCAATAGTACAATGATTTAAATATGTACATGATTTATGCTAATAATAAAAAATAAAATAAAACAGGATATAATACAAACTATAATACAATATTTACAATTTTATACATACATTTACACTGCAGAAACATCATGGCTATTTAGGAATATTACATGATAAATGTAATTTATTTAACGTGGTACATAATAATTAGAGATAATTGTAAAGATAGAAAAAGAAAAATATTGCCATGTTGTGTAAATATTATCCCGCACCGAAACCAAAGATAAAATAACTACATAACTTATAATACAATATTTCATTGTAGTAAAAAAGACACTCTGGGAAGGGTAGAATTCTAATTACAACTTATGTGTATTTAATATATATCTGAAATAATGTTGAAACCCATTTCATATAATTTTAAAAGTACTACGTACAGTACATTCAGGTATAAATTGTATTTTTATTATAAACATTAATATCATGATTATGATTGAGCGTACAACAAAATAGCAAAGACTGATTTGTGGGACTATGGCATGCGAGACTCTTAACGTGGAGGAGGACACTCTGGTTCAAACGTATCAGCGAAAGCCGCCGTCCATGATTCGAACCAGATATAGACACGCTACACACGAAATTTAATGTTTACCATTAGCGTGATTACCATTACAAATATGTTAAGTATGTCCATGTCACAACGTGGAAGAAGTCAATCTGGTTCGAACGTGTCAGCGAAAGCTGCCGTCCTGGATTCGAACCAGATAGACAACGTTCTACACCTAATGTTTAGTGATTACCATTACGATTAGGTTTTAGAAAAATGTTAATGTACATATAACTGTTTGAAATTAGTTAGACTTTGAGAGTTTCGAATATGAGGTAGTATCTTATTCCATATTTGTGTACCAAGATTCAGAAAGCTTTTACAGTGGCTATGTGACACATGAATGTTGTGGTTACTGGCGGCCCTTGTCTTATATGTGTGTACTTGCTTATTTAATCGAATCATTTCATTCATACCTTGATTACACATACTGTTTAAACATTTGAACACTTGCACAGCCTGGTGGTAGTTAATTCTCTCTGGTATTGACATCCAGCTTAGATTAGTATATAACACTTCATCAAGGAATAATCTGGCAGATTTTTTTTCAGAGAATTTTCCAGAGAATTTTCAAGTGTTTTTGAACAATTTCCCCATACAACACAACAATAATCAATATGTGGCAAAATATAACTGTTTACAAACAATTTCCTGGCATTCACTGGTAGGAATGATTTTATTTGTTGAAGAAGATAAAGGTTTCGTGTAATCTTATTACGAATAGCTTTAACATGTTCATCCCAGCTCATAACATTATCGAAGTGAACTCCAATATTTTTGTTGTTGACAAATTTGGAATAATAGTACCATCGATATCGACAGTGAGAGACAAAGGTGTTTTTTTGCTGGAAATAATCAATGTGTTGCAATTTGGCAGGCTGGGGATCATGTCATTTTTGAGGCACCAATCAGATGCAGAGTTCCCAGAATCGGAAAGTGTATTTCGATATCTACAATATGTTTACCTGACGCTGATATGGTAGCGTCATCTGCATACAGCATTGTGTTGATTCGCTTAATAAAAAGTGGCATATCATTGATATAAATTAAAAACAAAAGAGGACCTGGAGTCGATCCTTGTGGTACCCCAGAGTTGATTGTCTGTGGTTGTGATAGTGAGCTCTTAACAGATACTCGTTGTGATATGATTGAAACCAACATATTGTATTAGCATTACAATGGTAAAGTTTCAACTTCTCCGATAGTAATGTGTGGTTAACGAGATCAAATGCTTTACTTAGAGCCAACTGTAATAAACCAAATAAATTACCAGATTGGATAGCATTGTATATTTCCTCAGTGAGTGTAATTAGTGCAGTCTGACACGAGTGATGTTTACGAAACCCAAACTGTGTATCAAGCAGTAGCTTGTTGTCCTGGAGGAAGTCGTATAAACATACGTGTTTTTCTAAAATTTTTGAGAGAATCGGCAAAACTGAAATGGGTCTGTAATTAGAACAGTCATCTGTTTTTCCCTTTTTAAAGATCGGTGTCACTTTTGTCTCTTTCCATTTCCCTAGAAATGATTTAGTTTTGATGCTAAGGTTAGAAATATAAGTGATTGAGTCAGCTATTGCAGGGGCAGCCAATTTAAGTGTACTAGCACCGATGCCATCCGATCCCATCGATTTAGAATGCGACATACTTCTTAACTTTTTTAGCACAAATCTGTAGACATTTCTGGCAGCGCAAATAAAGTGTTCCTATTAACTTTCTCATTGACAAGATTTTTATATTTTCAGCTATGTCATCATGTAAATCGGTAGATCGCACAGGTGTATATTTAGAGGGAGCAATGGCATAAAACGAGTTTAGAGCTTTAGCAATCTCAGACTCATTTGGGATAACCTCCCTGTCGATATTTAGGCTATTAAGCGCTTTGGGTTGTTTATCAGAACAGACGCCCTTTAAATGTTTCCATAATAGGGACGGATTTATTTTGTTTGATTGGATGGATTCCCGATAAAATTCTTTCTCATATGATCGTATCAAGTTAACGACTCGGTTTCGCCATATTTTATATTGTATAAAATTATGTCTTTTTTTCATATAATCTCTTGTGTGAATAGCAAATTTTATATATTTATTGATCCATTTGGGTTGTTGTGAACGTTTTATACTTTTTTGTATAATGGGCATATGTTTTGTCTAGGACACTATTATATAGGTCGCTCCATACCGCTAAACTCTCGTCTGGAGTAATACAGTTTTTTACATCTGCCCAGGAGCAGTTGCACATATCTTCCATAAAGCAGTTTGTGTCAAAGTTATTTAGGTTCCTATAAAACAATAGTCTACCGTCTGTTGTCTCTTTGTTTTTTGCGTACTTTCGGATAATACAGATGGGATAATTATCGCTTAGTCCATAGTTGGGCACAACGGTGTGTATAATCTCTTTGTTGTAATTTACATATGCATGATCAATTAATGTTTTACTAGTGGAAGAAATTCTTGTAAAACTCGAAATTATTTGTGTTAAATTACAACTGTCTAGGATATTCAAGAGTTTTCTCGCATTGCTAGGTACATGTGTTTTATTCTTGTGATTTGCTAGGTCTATGTTCATATCCCCCATTAATATGATTTCATTGAAATTTCCCTGAATTAATTCTATATCTTCCTCAAATGTGTCGAGCCATTCTGAGTTTGAATTAGGAGGGCGATAGAGGAAATCTACAAGTATATTTTTTGAGGTTGCGAATTTAATTTCTAGCCAGATTATTTCTATAATGAGATTTTCAAGATCGGTTCTTCTTTATATCATTTTGAATATAGCAGAGCAAGCTTCGCCGGCTTTTACAATTATATATCTTCGTTCTAATTCGAAACCTTCGTGATACAGTAGTCTATCATCAACTTTATCATTTAAGAATGTTTCACTCAAACAGACAATGCCTGGTAGCTCATTGTCTAAGATAAGTTTAACTTATTTTCCCCATTATATGATTGATGTTCAAGTGAGCAATACGTAAACCTTCGACAGGGAACCAGGGTGGATTATTTGACATGTACAGTAAATACTTATAAGTGTACACTATGGTTAATACAACCAGAAATGATAGAAGAAGTTGCAGATCAAAACTTAAAGATTGGTTGAACAATACAGATGATTTGACACTATCTAATTGAGATCCTGCAAACAGATTCGGATTCCTGAGCAACATATGATTGCATGTTTGTCAGTTCACACAGGGTATCTGTTGATAATTTACTACAGTCTCGATCATACATGTCTTTAGAGTCATTACTGTATACACTCTTTAATACATCCTCATTGGATTTCAACACTTACATTTAACTGATTGTTGAACGTCTCTATTGTAGGCCTACATGTAGGCTTAGAGGACTTTGTATGGTTTTCCTCTAGCACAGTGTTTGTATGTATCACGTCGCTGCTCGCTTGCCAGTTTGACAAAAATTCAAGGATGCTCTTAGTATGGCGTGACAGAGTTTATCCTTTCCAGTGGGCTTAAGGTGGATGCCGTCTCCTCCTATATCGGTCATTGTTATGTGAGTATCCACGAAGTGCATCTGCGCAGGGTTCCGTGAACATTCAAATTGGAGATAGTCATTTATCATACGGCGGGTCCTGTTGGCGTATTTGTCCATCGTAGGTGGGTTGGAACAAATGATGAGTGGGTCGTTGAGGTTGTATTTTACTTTGTCAATGACACTCTTAACTCCCAGAAGCGCATGTCCTTCAACTGTTGCATTAAGTGCATCATTAGTACCCAGATTGATAGCTATGATGTCAGCATCATCTTTAGTGCCTATGTCTTGTATTATGGAAGCCATATTGCACATTTTAGAACCCGGGTAAACCATTGCTGTGCCCCGTACTTGACTATTATTGAGTCTACTGCCGCAATCACGTAGATTTGAATCACCAATGGCTGTTAGTTTTAGTTTTTAGGCTTCGTGTCTACAATTTTTGATATTGACGATTCATCTCGCTGTTTTTTATTCTTGATAGGCCTATCTCTAGACATTTGGGAGCTCTTATTTTTATTGGAAATGGAATGTGTGCTTATTTCTTGTGCATTTAATGTTTTTTCACCTGGCACTATGCGGAGTTCGTGAGAAGTTTAGGGGAACCGGACTGTCTATACTGCATCTGACTCATCCAAATGGAAAGGACAGAATAAACTTGGTGATATTTTGATGGCCCTGCGTCAAAAACTGAATACTCCATCAATCTAGATTGTAAGAATCCGCCATTACATTCTCGAACTTTTGTAGTGTTCACCTCTATTCACTCAAAATTAATATTACGTGAATTATAAGGTACGTCACTGATTTAGTAGGCCTATTGATAGATTATTACTGGGTTTTTTCTCACTAAATGAGAAAAATAATAATGCACCCTTTGAAACAGTACACTATTAAAAAAAATATATTATAAGTTCTTCTTTCACTCTACATGTTGTTAGATGTTAAAATACCACACCTAACACATATCTATGGAACATATACTGTAGTTTTTCTCAAGAAATAATAATATGAAAAAAACACCCTTTGAAACACTGGAAGTTTATATTATTAATAAAATCTTAATATTATAATTTTTCATGCGCTCAACATGAATATCACGTCAGTTTATGAGTAAGTCACTTACTTAACATGCTTAATATGTATGGGAAATGACTGTGTTTTGTTGTTGTTTTATCCATGCAAAATGAAAAATCAGTAACTAGTTTTTGAGGTACGTCGCTCAATTAGTATTTGATGGAATATTATTTTACCTTGCGATATGAGTAATTCAAAAATGCTGCCTTTTTAAACGATTGCAGTGTATATTACGAATATTACGTTGTTAGCTATGTACTTCAGCCTCACTTAATTAGTATTGATAGAACATTGTTGATCTCTCGTGAAATAAAACAATATCATTTCATACTTTATTACTATAAACGTATATTTATTAACCTTCATTGTTCAATAAGTTAAATGTAATAAGTATATTTTTAATAAATGAAAAAAAATATCCCTTTAACCACACTGGTCACACTTCAACGCCTCCAGAATGAACATGTTACAGTACATACCTGCACTTTTACTAGTTACATGCTCATGATTCATGTATGAAAATGGACCTGTTACACTTTTGATGTGTTCAGACATTTATATATTGACATTTTTATATACCATTGACTCTTGTATTAGTATTAGTGTTCAACTGATTTTGCTGTATTGTATTGGTAGAATGTGATTATATTGGTATTTTTTAGCACTTTATAATGATGTCTGAAAATTAATTGAAAGATAATATTAAGGGTTTACACATAAATTATCTGTTACACATATTAAACGCAGAGGGTGAAGAGGAGGACTCGGACAGGAATAAATAAACCTGCAGTTAATCACTTTCCTTATGTTGACGATGTCACGTTTGTCTCTCAATTATGAAATAATAAATTTTTTTCACTATTCTATCAACTAATATTGCAAGTATTTGGTCAAATTAAATGAATTGCAATCTTGTCTCAAAAATCTAGAGGATTTTGGAATTATTCTTGGTGCTCTATGTATTCAAGAAAGTTGGTTGTCAGAACATGACGACACGTCCTTAATTAAACTTGAAGGCTATAATTGTATACCACAGGGCAAAACTAGTAGTTCACGAGGTGTTTTTTAATTTATGTACATGAAAAACATAATTATACTTGTAAACATTTCAACAATTCTTTTGAACTATGGGAAAATCAATTTATGAAAAATTATGGTAAAGGAGTCACAAACAATATAACTTTAGGTAATATATGCCGTCTACTAAAGACAAATATCGATAGTTATAGTTTATTTACTGAAGAATTCACCAATATTTTATCATCACCTGAAAAATCAAGATCAGATGTAATTAATGCTGGCCACTGTAATATAAACGTACTGGATGTAACGACAGCTGACCATGTAACAATTTTTTTTATGCGCTCACTTCTCAAAACTTTCAGCCACTTATTACTCTTCCCACCAGATTATCAGCTACTAGTGGAACATTAATTGATAATATGTTTTGCAGAAACTCAGAAACAATTCTTAGAACTACTTCTGGAATTTTAATTGATAAATATTCAGACCATCAACCATATCGTGCAACTGTAAACTGGAAAACATGAAAAACCACCAAAATGTATTAGGATTTGTAAACAAACAAGCGCTGACATTAACAAATTTCTTATATATTTAAATAAATGAAACATATTAGAAAACATTGATTTAAATTTTGATGCTAATCCAAATGCTTATTATGAGGAATTAGACAACATTATTGAAAATGCTAGATTACGAAACTTCCCTGTTAAAACAGTGCCAACAACAAATATATAAACAACAAATATAGACATAAGAAATGTAATTGGATAACACAAAAAATATTAAAATTTATCAAATTTAGAAACAAACTATACAAAGATATGAAAATATCCGCAACACAATCACCTGAATTTGAAACATTGAAAACAAACTAAAATAATTATAATAAAATATTAAGACACAACATATGGCTTGCAAAGCAAAAATATTTCAAACTAGTTTTATAAATTGAAGTCAAAATTAAAAAAAAAACTGGTCAATCATAAATGATGTTTTAAATTAAGCCAAAAAAACGAAGAAAATGTAACAGATAAAGTAACGATTGCAAATAATTTCAATTAATTTTTTACTAAATTGGGCCAAAACTTGGAAATGAAATTGAAAAACATCCTGGTAAAAATGTAAATAACCACTTGCATTTTAAACATAGATCATAATTTAATTTCACAATAGTTGACAAAACTGTTGTCGAAAATGTTGTGAAATGACTAACCCTAAAATCAAGTTATGGCAAAGATGGCATCTCCACTATTAAAAGATAATACCAGAAATTAAAGCTCTACTCACTATGATCATAAACCAGGTAAACAGGTATATTTTCTGACAAGTTAAAAATTGTAAAGGTGTTGCCATTATTTAATAAGGGAGATAAAACTGTATTTACTAACTATAGACCAGTATCATTATTATCTCCTATATCAGACATTTTAGAAATAATTATTTTAAATAAATTATATAAATACTTTGTAACAAATACGTTATTCTATTCTAGCCAATAAGGTTTTATAAAATAACATTCAACTGAACCTGCAGCTATGTAATTTGTAGATATATTAATTTTTACAATAAACAATGGTTCAGTTCCCATATGTATTTTTATTGATCTTTCCAAAGCGCTTGATACCATAAATCATAACATTTTGCTACGTAAACTTGAATATTACGGAGTTGAAAATATTACACACGATTTTTTCCACTACTATTTGTCAAATAGACAACAATATGTCGAGATCGACTCTAACATGCTACTCATCACAACCAGTGTTCCCCAAGGGCCAGCTCTGGTCCAATCTTATTCTTGATATATATAAGCGATATTGTTAATTCCAGTGATTTCTTTCATTTTATTTTGTTTGCTGATGATACGGCTTTAATTGGCAAATATGATATAAAGTACAATAAGGATGTCCTTATTTTGAATGCTGAATTAAGGAAAAAATATATATGGTTGTGTTTGAATTAACTTCCTATAAACATCACTAAATCAAATTTCATTATATTTCATAGTGTACAAAAAATATTTTTTATACCGAACTTAAATATAAGTAATACTCCAGTAAATCATGTCAAAGATTTTAACTTTTTGGGATCGACTTTAAATGAAAATCTAAATTGGACAAGTCATGTTTCCAAGATCACATGTAGAATTGCCAGTGAGATTTGCATTTTAAATCAATTGAAACATGTGCTACCACAGAATATTTCACTTGTGTTATATAATACTATTATTTTACCACACATAAACTGCATGATAATCATATGGGGTCATCACCATAAAACCATGACACAGTTACAAAAAAGAGCAATACGAGTAATTACATTATGTAAATATCTCGCCCACACGGAACCCTTATTTAAAAATCTTAACATTCTTAAAGTGGAAGTTATTTTTAGACTTCAACAACTTAAACTTTACTATCGATTTATTAATGTGTCCCTACCTGATTATTTTATTTCATTATCTTTCTCAGAAAATATACACCAATATAAAACTCGAAAGAAGCATTTTCGAATATATAATGAATGTGCTAAAAAAAACCTTCTATACAGTATTCATATTATAATAAATAGCTGCCACCCTAACTTGAAAGAAAAAAACTACACACACAGTATGTCCGGTTTTACACATTACTTTAAGCACATAATCATACACAAGTACAATATTCAGTATTGAAAATTGTTATGTTTGTATTAATAACTAAATGGCCTGCTTCACATTTGTTTGGGCGGTTGGACCAAATTAAAGTCTATTGCTGGATGTTATCAGCTGATTTTACCAGATTTTCCTGGATTTAAGCGTTATTATTATTATTACTATTATTTAAAAAAAAAAATATTGGTATATGTTAACTTTTGAATTATGTCAGCCATGTTAGTTTTTTGTTAGAATACCGTCCTATACATGGTTATTCAACCCAATTTCGCTAATTTACTGCCTGAAATGCACTTTGTTTTCATAATCATCCATTACAAATCAGGACTGAGGAGAGTGTCTCTAAACAACATACTAAGATACAGTCCTATTTTTCAAGTGAGTGGCATTCTCCATACCGGTACCGAAATTAAACATTACATTGTATGCATATATCACCCATATCACACAAATCTTAAAAGTCTTTCACTCTTTTTTCAATGATGATCATTATCTGCCACTTAGTAAATTCAATGTACTGATTATACAGACAGTGTGTCTCCGCTGTGATCAGGTCTGTTTTGGCGGGGCAGCAATATTTACAAATCATCAAACTTAAATCCTTAATAACCGCAAGAGTAAAATAAAAAATGTAAACACCCTTCCCCATGGATAATTCTTTTGAACAAAATAAACAAAACAGTTATGGAGCTTTAAGTATTTTCGTCTTGACAAAGTGCTCAGAAAAAAAGTCATTCACGATTATATTCGCGTGTAAGAGTTAACGGGTTTTGGTCGGAATAATGTTGGCTCAGAGTCGCAGATGGTGGTCCAACATTATTTCACATTTGGGCCAATGTATCGTGGATAGTGGCCTTTATGGCGCCGGGGGGATGAAAGTGTCACCCGCATAACAATTGCTGCAGTGCTGTGCTGCAAAGCAGGCTATGTATACAGAATGCTGGGTTGTCTTTGGGCCATCGTCAGTCACGTTGGATCAACATTAAAGCAACATTGGTTAACCGTTCATTGGTTGCTGTAGACACTGGTGTAGAGGAATAATGCGTTGGGTCAGTGTTGAAGTAGTGTTGAGCCAGCGTCGTACATGATTGACTGGCATTGAACCAGAGTTGTGTGTGTAGGCCTACATCATGTGTACGAGGTACACCGCAGAGACGCGTACACTGGCTTATCAGTGTATGTCACCTGAGTGAAAAAGACACACAGAGCTCACGATTAACTGGCAAATATTGAATGGTTATTGGCCAGCACAAGCGATGGTGGTGAAGGGTATACACGTAAAGATATATTTTAACTTGTCTCCTTGGTTCTTTACTTAATTATATCATAGACATTTAGCATTCTGGTCCATGAGGAAGACAAATAAAGTTATGTTTACAGAATATGAAACCAATTTTTTGCCTCTATCACTCTAACAGTCTAAAGCCGGGCCTCGGAGTTTGGAAACGCCTTTTCTAGTTTATTTTATTTTTGACTATGCACTGAGCTTCAGTTCTCTTGCCTCGTTCCCCTGACGCTTGAGTGGACCAAGAGCATTCCAGCTCATTATAATGTAGCTAACGGTTCTATGCTAAAGAACCCATCACTAACGTTTCATTTGTGGATTACATTGTCCGCCATTGGAACAATCCCTTAAAATAGGACACTGATCGGATCGTGGCCCTGGATCAGCTCTAACAGGGATCCGCAAGTAATCTCTCAGAATGGCAACCGCTGACCTGATCCTACTTCTGAATTGGTTCTAGTGGAGGTCTAGAAGTTTTCATCAGCCGGGAGTTGACCTGTTGAAACAGCAGGTGACATACCAGATGGCGAAGAATCCCTGGAAAAAAGCTGGTATGAAAGCCATCAGTGGTTGATCATTTCTGAACACTTACTCGGCTACTGGATCTCGTCAGTGCCGGTCAATGCCGGTATAATGGCCTTGACCATATTCACCAGAACCACACCTGCCTGGCTGCGCGGAGTATTGTTCTGGATTAACTTTAATGACAAAACCTCAATGCTATATTTATTGCTTCCAGAACCAGAAGTCCCAGCTCCCGCCATCACGGTTCAGGATGCTAAATAGGAATGCTGGCCTAAAGCTGACAACTTCAGCGCAGCGTCTTGCTTTGGATGTCTCTCCTTCAAAATCTGACGGCTCTCGAATCCACATGGCGCTGTCAAGGAGCGCTTCACTGAACCTACACGCATCAAGGCAATGTCAGCGAGCCTCGTGTATTGTTAAAACGATGGGAAGTGAATTATCTGTCTCCCATGAAGTATTTACGATAACGTAAAACCTCGATTCTGCTAAAATTGTTTATTGATTTGAGGAACCGCTCAGACTGGTGCTATGTTTAGCAAATAACCCTGACATCAATAACCAATGCTCAGTACGCTGTGATAGACGAGGTATCCCTAAACTGAAACTCAGCGGAAATGAGGCATTCAATTGAAACTCATGGATCAAGTGTTTTGTGGCGAACCCTATTTTAGTAACCCATTCGGCTTTGACTGCAGGTCAAAATTATAATGATAGATGGAGCGCTATTGTATTCACAAAACAGTGACGTATTTTAAAATAAACTGCGTTTACTGTGCCCATGTACACCCCGATTGTCTAAGCAATGTTGATCAGTCAATATATGTTTTCCGTGAACAAAACAAAATTGTCTGGCAATGCTACAAATGAATAATTATTTTATCCTTGAATTCATAATTTGCAGCTCATTTGATAGTTTTTTGCTCAACGGAGCCTATAATCAAATATTACTATACTATATTACTATAACTCCGAGCCCTGTCTGCCATAATTAATAGTCTCAAGGGGCCCATTCGACAGACTACACATCATATAACTCCGAGCATTGTCTGCCATCAAGAAGTCCTAGGGCCCAATCAACTGGAGATATTAAAATATAATCCTAAATTTCTCTCGTTTTCATTAAAATAAGTTAGTATGTTCTTTACTTGTTTAATGACAATGAGAAAAAAGTTAAGATAATCATAGAAATGAGAGCAAGTTAACATGGTTACGATGATCTTATTTTTGTTGGTTGAATGAGCCCCCAGATCCCATATAACTAATTTTTAAATATTGTTTGATTTCCTAAACTAAAATGTTTAATTTTCAGTTTCGTATCGAATCTAATCATTCAAACATTGGCTCAACTGCAACAGCAATAAATGTATGAGGTGCTGTTTTAACATTTTAATGTCGGACAAACGCTGTATGTGGTGGTGGTGGCTCAACATAAAAACAACATCCATGGCGATATTCATGATATACTCTGATTATTATTCAGATTCAGGGTGAACGTCTTGCCGTGGACATCGTACATCATCAGGTCATTCACCTCCGATCTCAATATCTCAAAGTTCTAATCGAGATATGTTATGAATGCTAAGCCACCTTCTGGTATATACAGCATGTGTGTCATTTTTAACATTGTCCAGAGACCACCGACGGGCAACGTAACATGTTATTTCGATTTGTAGTTGCTCATTGCAGATATAGGACGTCAGCATAATGTCACGTTTTGAATAAATTAATGAATGGCATTTCAGTCTACCTTTGTGTACATATAATGCTAAACTGGTCCAAGAAACCTCCTGAGGATGGTGAGATGAATGAGATGACACTGCCCACCAGACACAGGATTTGAAATTCGTTCACGTTCTCGTTCACGAGTTCACGTTTTGAACAGACACACGCCAGTGACGTGTCATCTGACATATATTGCATAATATACATTCAATAGAAAATTTCATTACCAACTAAAACATGTCATTTGGAACATCAATAATTGATAGCACTCATTGATAATATCGGGTACATTGCATTGACTGTGCGTGGATTTGCGCTACCAATAAGTTCACATGGATTGAAAACAATGGTAGCATCTCTGGATATGTGAACAGTTAATAGAGGCTCCCCAGAGTAGTGTATATTTACGGGTGGACAAGGAAGAAACATTCAGGTTCTTAGAAACCAATACCGAAATCGATCTCTACTATCTCTTCCATATTGGTGATTTCCGTATAGGATAAAGCCCGAGTAGCTATACATTCTTAACTGTGAAAAAGGTCGAGGCCGAAGGTCAAGGCCTTTTCGCAGCTAAAAGTGTAAAGCACCGATAGTTTTAACTGACTTAAAACACACCCGAACATAATGAGGACCCCTCATAATCAACAACTTGGTCACACTGATTATAGTAACATTAGGACCATGATAATTGGTCTGTACTTGATCAACAATAACTCTACATCCCCGGCTAAAATGTAGTGTTCGGACAAAGATAATAATGTAGTAGTGTGTTTTAAGATGCATTCGCATAGTGACAGATCTAATGGCTATAATGTTGGCATTCCATTGCAGGGTGATCCACAACCCAGTATTATGTCGTTTGACATGACTACCCGGCCATATAGTGAAGCAATGTAGGCCACTTTGTGTGACGTTGGCTGAGCATTACTACAAAATTGGGTCAACGTCTTGCGTTTGATGATTACATGTATAGCGATGAACCAAGGCAAATAGCCAATTGTGAGGAAGATTAATAGACAACAGAAAGGAGAGAAGGAAGCTGTGTACCAGGGATTGTGGTAGATATTGTCAGTTTAGAATATGAATGGGTGTCTTTCCCGCTGTGGGTCACTCACGTCCCGCTCCATCTACTGCGCTTGTCGACAGCCTGTAACTGAAACAAAATCACACCTCAAAATACAGATTGGACAGCTGCGTGGCAAACAGTGGTCTGACAAGACATGCATGTGCGGCTTGCTTTTAAATCATTGTATGACATAGATACTAATTTGCATTGTCTCATCTGAAACTAAAGAGCTGAAGTTTATCTCTGCTGCGCATACCGTTGAATTTGATAATACAACCTGTATATTATTTGAATTTAATTTTACATGTAATGTCATATAAACAGTGCTACTCATACCGTTGAATGTGATATTATATAATTAGGAACTGGTCCATTTTATCGTATATCATTTTGGTGATGTTTTGTCTAAATAAAAAAAAAGATGTGGCTCCGCGCGCACGCATGTTTTTTGGATTTTGTGTGATTTGATGTGATGTGAAAAATTGTCGTGGAGTATCATATCACTCATGCTTTTATACCAATCCCACCTGGTGCCAGTTTCACTAACATTTACTACAAAATTCAGTCTGACGTTCAATGATTGGCTAATTCTTAGAATTTAGAACACAATTTAGACAACTGCCCAGCAGGCACAACGACGTTGTTTCAACGTTGAAACGACGTTGAAAAATAGCAAACTGACGTTGAAACGACGTTGAAAAAAGGTTTCAAATGAAATTTGTTTCAACGTCATAATTTCAACGTTATTTCAACGCAATTGCAACGCGATTTCAACCTGATTTCAACATCGTTTCAAGCATGACGTCGATACGACGTTGTAATGATGTGTTTTTTTCTTGTTAAAACGACGTCGGAAATACGACGTCGATACGACGTTGTATTGAGGTTAGGCGACGTCGCAACGTGATTTCAACCTCAAATATCCACGTTGAAACGACGTCACATGCGAAAAATTGCCTGCCGGGTGGATTAAAATCGAGATGACTCATTTAAATATTATCGAGTCTGCATTGTATCTAGCTCGTAAATGATCAAATACAAAATAAACATTCAACACGCAGTAGCCTGTTCAATGTGTCTGTGTTAATTCTTAGTCATTTAGATCAATAAACACTCTATGTGCATGAATATATTGAGGCTCGAGTCATGAGCAGATACATAAACTGTTTATGGCAACTATAGATAGAATTTGTGATGTGTGATATATCATCAGATATGTGCAACCCATTTGAGTCTCTAAGCATCCCGTACATTCCGTCATCATATTATAATCTACTCGACTATTTCTGCTAATTATAGTTTATCTCGCAATCTCCTTTCTAGAGATGACAATAACTCAGCGCTTTATCATACTCTGCTAATTGCTCACTTCTTATCCTCGCATCTAACCAGTTCTTCATACACAGGAATCCATATATGTCTACCTCATAACATTGCTAATTGCCCCATTAATATATCTCTCACGATAAAAAACAGTCATAACTTAGCCTGTGGTTTGTCCTCATTAACCGCTACAGCTCTGAATTAATATATTTTCGTAACTTGAACTTGTTTCTTCCCGACGCGATGATTCGCAATTTCTAGTCACCGGAATTAGGACATTTAACCCTTTGACTTCCAGGCCGGAGTGCATGCCAGGATCCAGATATACTGGTGTAGGAGTTCTATTTTTCGTCATTTGAAGCTGGAATTGCTAACGCAATTTCCAGCTTCAAATGACGAAAAATACATAAATGTAGTATATATTTGACGAAAATTTGTGTCATTTTATGGTTACGTTCATTGACGAATGACGACGGAAATTTCCGTCATGTATGGTAGTGAAAAGGTTAAGTTAAAATACCAACAGTAGAGTCACAAATAAAAAAACTGCTTGTATTAAAAAAAAACTGGTCATATTATGAAAATGTTTGGTAAAATCACAGAACGACTACTATAGTCGACATCAGTGTTTCAAGGGTTAACATGTCTTTGTCGGTGAGTATTCACCCAGGAAACACAAGCTGCTGAAACAGAGTTTAATTTGTGTAACTATGAACATCAAGCTGTTGAAATAATAAAAGAAAAACATACACTGAAAAATAAAATGTTTATTGACCAAATTCAATATTTTTTAGAAGAATGGATGTTCTGAAAAAAAAGCAGACTAGCTACTGGTATTATTCAGCTTAGATAAAGCGAACCAATGTAGTTTTTTTGTCGAGCGACCGTCGGCGATGCCGGCCCGACATTCGAAGGACACTGGTTAGGATAAGACCTACTCGTGGGCTGACTGTACGACCAGACATCAGACATGAAAGGCCACCCGTCACTCTCGCCCACACGGATGGCGGTGTTATGTTGGTTGATCGGATGGATCCACTTTATTTCTCTAATTTCCTATCAAAACGATTAACTTCTTTGATTAGGATTTTGATTGAAAATGTCAACGGGAAATGATGCACATATCAAATTCAGCTAGATGTGGTGTTATTAAGGGTGTAAATATCACAGCGCTTCGCTTTAACAAAGCATAGGCTAATTGCAATTATAATCTTTGATGAATGTCGAAAAAGATAAACACTTTGAAACATATGACGCTATATGTAGGCATACATAAGCGTCAATCATGATTATTAAAAAGTTGTTTTTACTTAGCGGATAACATTATGTTCTTCAAAGCAGGATATGCATGTTATTAAAGCAATGTGAATGGTTTATTTACTAGCAGATTAGTTATACATTAAATACTAGTATGTTCTTCAACGCATGATTCAGTTACTGTTTGTCATAAAGTCACCCTATTAAATAATTGACTTTAAAGTGACATTATATAGTATTTCAAAGTGATGACCGCTCCATAATATAAATTTATGAAAACTTACGACAGGTTTCAAAATAAGTGAGTCTTTTGTTAAGTAATAAGCCTATACATCTAACACTTAACGCATCTTCACAAAGTACAATATGCCACATATAAAGACCAATAATACCTTATAAAATAAACGGCTACGCGCCATGTAAAGACACCTAACGACACCTAGCGAGTAGCTACGTGTCTCAGTAAAATACTTAACTTAATATTTTTCTCCTGTCTACACATCACACAATAGCTAGCGTCCCTATTCATTTATGTAAACACAGTTGTTAAAGTATTCAAAATATAAAAGTGTACTGTACTCTTTTATATTTTATTATTATATTAAAATTAAAAAAACGGAATATATTTTTTATCCAACTGCCAAAGGGGTGGTACACCACCTACTTTTAGTCACAGTTGATAAAATATCTACTGTTGTCTGGTGCAATAGCAGTTGGTTATTTTGATTTGTTATTGTTAAATTATTCTTAGACTGAATTATTTTGACAAAATAGGCTAATATTGAATTACTGTAGACGCAACTCCTTAGGTTTGATTCTGTAACAAGCACACTAAAACTATGTGGTCAGCTTGTAGTTTTAAAATGTCATCCCCATCTCAAAAAAAATATATTGCATTATTTGTCAGCACACATTTACTAAAAGACTGTAATCCCTACCGAGGAAAATTAGCAGTAGTCAGTTTTCTGGCCGAAAAGAGGAGCAATTGCCACCCACAATGCACCGCTGGGTGTGAAATCGAGGTCGTTAACGCTGGTTATTGGATGTTGACACGCGTCACGTGATCGTGATCAGAATGAGGCTACGTGACACACCACCGTGTCTCTAACTTAAACAGTGACTTCTGACGCTTTTACTTTTTTTTCACCTGCATTTATGGCATTTTGTAAATCCCACCCTTTGAAAAACTATCATAAACATCCATCATCCTTGATGTTCTGACTTTGTGTTTTCAAGTCAATTGAATGACATGGTTCCAGAAGATATTTCATGGAAAACCGGATTACAAAAAAAATGTTTTTATTTGTAATGATATATAGCACCACTTTTCGGTTTAAAAGGCATATATTTCAAATCGGAACCCTTTCTTATGTTATGTAAATCCCCACCATGTTTAAATAATTGATCACACAATAATTAATGTTTTATATCTTATATGTAAATAATACATTAATCCACAATGAATGAATGAATGAATGAATGAATGAATGAATGAATGAATGAATGAATGAATGAATCAATCAATCAATCAATCAATCAATCAATCAATCAATCAATCAATCAATCAATCAATCAATCAATCAATCAATCAATCAATCAATCAATCAATCAATCAATCAATCAATCAATCAGCAAGCTGTCAAAAATATACAACACTAGCCAACTAGTCAACTAGATATTTTTATCAGTGGGAAGCTGAAATATGGAGGAAGAATGTAACACTTGAGGGGTTTAAATAATTCCTGGCAACACATGAAGAAGTACATTGCTTCAATGTATACTAGCCACAACCGTGTCCCCGGTCTGATATTGACTTATATTTAATGTGCAATGGTCACAAAAAGGCTTGGTGTACATACACCAGCGTGTACAGCCACCCGTTCCATGGGCTTACCACTGTGCACGCTTGCACTGTGCAACATGGCGACTGCAGCCATATCTAGGCTTCACTGTGAAAGTTTAACACATAATTATAGGTAAGTAATCTTATTTGCTGAATGCACAGCCAATACCTTGATTAGTAAATTGACACACGAATTGAACGCGAAACAAATTCGTCACATAAGAATAAATAAAGATAACAGTTACTGTATAACAACATGATAATACATTTTGCATTACTGATCATTCTTTATTTATTGATATAACCCTTGTCTGGTTAGGCTATATATATATGTTTTCACAAAAATCTGAACCATATAATAATGAATTAAAGACTACAATTTTTTTTCAAAAAAATATCTTTATTCGAGGCTGGAAATTGTGTTAGCAATTCCATCCTTGAATGAATTAATACATTATGATCTGAAAATTCACCTAGAGAAATGTTAAATTGTGTTATTTATACTGGGAAGCATAAAACAATTAACTAGGTTTGGTCTACATTCTCAAAAACTAAGTCCATTATCATTATCATTATGTTCTGGCAAACCACCATAACTAGCACTTAGGTCGCCACATGTAATGGGTTCCCACGTAATGGCATTCTCGTCTTATCAGACAATCATATTATCTGTGATACCAGTCTTTGCCTAACGTCATTTCCCCAGAGAAAGTACCAGATAAATGTAGAACAGAACAACTCCTTATATTACCGCACATGGCCAGATTTTATAACCCTCTCGGCATAAATATCCTCCATGTGACATCCAGGTTCCATTTGCTTTTCAACAAAATTATAAAATGTCTGAAGCAATATGTTTTTTATCAATGTAATATGTCTTGCCAGAGTTAGAAAGCGGAATATTGGGCTGTCCAAATTGTGTTAATATAAGTTAAATGATGGTGAAAATGAATGAATTGACGTTCTTTGTGAACATACAGGCTAAACTGGATAACCTGCTGAAGATGTGTGGTGAACTCAATTTTCTTCCGGGCTAGTTACATTTCAGACAAATTTCGACATCTTGTTTCGTCCGCTTATTGCTCCAAAAATATAATCCAATGTTCATCCACATGAAAGTTGTGTCCATCTACATGACATAAAGTTGGAGACGATTTAGTTGACTTCTAGATATGCACTTGTTTTATCTTGTTTTAGATCTACCTGTGATGGACGAGCAGCAAAGACGGAACATGGACATAATCCTGATTATTGTTGAGTCATCGTCTTTGATGCGGCCCAGCATTAAAGCCTCATTGATTCAATGGTTTACGTTTTATTAAATTTGCTGGGTAATGCTTTTACAAACGGATGTAACTTCCAATGTGATTGGCCATCTTGTGTATGGTATTGTTCTATGAGCTGAGATATTTATTTACTTGGTCTGAACCTGGCGTTTGCACGTTTTCATGTATCTACTTATTAAGTATGTTTTATGTACACAAGTATCATACGATATTTGTACAATTGTGAATACCTTATGAATATTGAGATGTTAACAGGTGGCAATCACCCCTTCGATATTCAGAATAAAATGAATATACATTAGTCGGGTCTGTAAGGGGGGATTTAGAGTGGAATTGTGCACATTAGACTACAAGCATGGAAATTGCCACACTTACAGTTTTGGACCAGCTGAATTCAAATCTGCCAAAGCCAATTCTCCAAGGGGACGCTGTATTTGACAATTCAAAATGGCCGTCACCTCTGTCTTGCCTCTACCAAGACGAAAAGGATGGACGGCCTTGCTTTATTTGAGAAAAATCATGGAGAGAGATTTAGTTTAAAGGTGTCATGTACTCAACTTGATGAAGGTAAGGGCATTGCTAAGACAATTCAAGCACAAAATGTTAAGTATCATCAAGTGTATAGAATCTACTGTTGTACTCTCAACTAAAAGAATACGTTTAGCTCTACAGTATCTGCTCTACAGAAGTATCCTTGTTGCATACTATGTGATGGGCAGGACAGAATAATATACTTAAAATCAAAACAGATAATGTAGATACAAACTTAAAGGTATGGGCTAAGCAGCAAGCAGCTGATACTCACGCCAGTGAAACTTATATCATCTACATTGTGCTTGTCCTTACACGTACCTCGAACTATTAGCGTTGCGACATTTATATAGAATATTTGTTGCAGAGAAACAGGAATTTTTCTGTTCTGATAACAGAGAACCACACGCTACGCGCTTTAAAGAATATATTCTGAGGATCCTTCCTTAAGTGGAAATAATTATCCCAGGGCAAGGAAGTTTTTATCTCTAACAACCAGAATGTTGGACACCTGCTAGCTGAAGCCCAGATGTCACAGCTAGATTGAGATGATGCGCGTTGTTCTTGATGCGACCTGCAGACACTATTTACCTCGGATTCCAATCCCTGAACAATTGCGAAGCGTCATCACCACCATACTCCAAGGTGCCTCAACGACGAGTTACAGGCAGAGCTACAACGCAGAGAAAGAGTGGCAATTAACATTTATCAGCACATTATTTATAATACACGCAGTGGTACACACCATGCATCAAAGTATATGTGATGGAGTCATTGTGACATGATAACAAACCTGGTATATGGTGAAGTCATTGTAAAAAGATGACAAAGCTGGTATATGGTGGAGTCATTGTAATATGATGACAAAGCTGGTATATGGTGGAGTCATTGTAATATGATGACAAAGCTGGTATATGATGGAGTCATTGTGACATGATAACAAACCTGGTATATGTTATGGAGTCATTGTAATATGATGACAAAGCTGGTATATGATGGAGTCATTGTGACATGATAACAAACCTGGTATATGTGATGGAGTTATTGTAATATGATGACAAAGCTGGTATATGTGATGAAGTCATTGTAATATGATGACAAACCTGGTATATGTGATGGAGTCATTGTGACATGATAACAAACCTGGTATATGTGATGGAGCTATTGTAACATGATGACAAAGCTGGTATATGATAGAGTCATTGTAACATGATGACAAAGCTGGTATATGTGATGGAGTCATTGTAATATGATGACAAACCTGGTATATGTGATGGAGTCATTGTAATATGATAAAAAGGCTAGTATATGTGTTGGAGTTATTGTGACATGATGGCAAAGCTGGTATATGTGATAGAGTCATTGTAATATGATGGCAAAGCTGGTATATGTGATAGAGTCATTGTAATATGATGACAAACCTGGTATATGTGATGGAGTCATTGTAACATGATGACAAACCTGGTATATGTGATGGAGTCATTGTAATATGATGACAAAGCTGGTGTATGTGATGGAGTCATTGTAATATGATGACAAAGCTGGTATATGTGATGGCGTCATTGTAACATGATGACAAACCTGGTATATGTGATGGAGTCATTGTAACATGATGACAAAGCTGGTATATGTGATGGAGTCATTGTAACATGATGACAAAGCTGCTATATGGTGGCGTCATTGTAGCACTTACGTTCCCATTGTACATTCTTAAGGCCTGTCTACTCTAAAAAGACGACATCCGACGGCACTCTTGAGTCGCCTTTTTGGTACAGACTGGACTTTTCAGTCTTGAAGACTGCTCAAGACCCGTTCAATTCACACCGATCTTAAACAGTTTTACCAATCCAGAGCGTTTGATTCGCACCAGATGCAATCCAAACTAGAATTGAATTAACCAAACCATCAAACCTGCTTGCATGAAGGTTGGTTAGTTTGAATCTTGAACCGGTTTGCCAGACGTGTTTTTCGTTCGAACTACTTTTTAGATTGGCAGTAATTTCGGATCTCGAAACCAGCTCGTCCGTTGGCTCAAAATATTTTAGATTGACGGTAAAAACCGCAATTTCTACATTTCCCTGTGTATACATACACCGTTACGAAACAACTTCACTGCTGTCAATTCATGGCGTTCATTTCGGGCATACAAAGCTGAAGCAAACCAGATCATTAAAGTAGATTAGGATCGGTGCACCATCCTTTGCTGTTGATCTGCTGGTGGCACTCGATGACGAGAGAATCAGCAACCGACTTGGATACATCATTTCCGCCTCTTTACGAAAGAAAGTGGAAGAACAGGCCGAAAGAATAGTGACCATGGAGGCCAAAGTGTCTGAACTGGAGAGTCACCTGAAGGTCCAGGACACACTGATTGACGACCAGGAACAGCACTTTGGGGACTGTTTTTTCTAATTTTTTTGTATGAGGTTGTTTTATGTAACATAGATCATATAAAAATCATAAACATATTAGAAAAAACAAGTCAAACACATATTCCGAAGCTCATCATTATCATTAAGGATACTTTTCAGACAATATACACACATTTAGAACAGATATAAGCCCTGATATAAAACCGTACATGTCAAAACGAGTGTAGTATGTTACCAAACACTTTGTGATAGAAAAATGCTTGAAATCGTAGGGAAAACTACTCTGATTTGTAGGCGATGGCGAGCTTATACTCTTTCCGAAAGCTATTAACAGCACCCGACCCAACCCTTCAGATCGGATAAATTTGTAAGTCAATCCACTTGATAGCTAGAGTCATAGCCCAGTGTTGGTTTAACTTTGGTCCATCGTCTTTAACGCTGATCTAACATAAGGTCAACACTGGGCCAGCGTGTCATGAGCGACTCATGTTTTCTGGGCTGCAGCAATTCTAAATGTAATGTTTTACATCAGAGTATAGTCTATATATCATTATATTTAGCGCTAATGTTAACTTTAAGCCAACATCGGGTCCGAGTCTCGTCTTTGATAATGTCTGATTATACACGAGGGCAATATATAGACTATCATCATATTATGTAGCACTAATGTTAGTAAATATAAGCACAAAAGTTCGAGTTATAACTTAATGGCATCGTATTGGTGAGGAAGAGTCAGTTGTCGCCTTCCAAAACGGTCCACGATACAGCCTTTTCTATTACATCGGTCAAGAAGACTGTCCTCCACCGTTTAAAGAATACCGTTATTAGTGATAATTTACTATAAGACACTAGAGGTTAAAAAGGTATTATAATTAACAGGGCATTATCAGGTGGTAACAAATATATTACTGTACATGTATGTACAATTAACATTTCTGCAACATATCGCTTGACATTGTTCATTACATGAAAACCGGCGTGTATAACACATTGTTAAACAATGTTAATGCGATTACAATTTTATCAGCTTTCAATGAGCTAAAACAAGAATGAATTTGGATAGTCATGAGCAATTGTGAATCGTTTCCTAGATACAGTTGTATGCATATACCAGTATGTACAGCTCTATTTACATATGTACGATTGTGTTTACACATGATTGTAAAATGATTGATCATACACAAGTATAGTTATGAATTGTTGAGTTAGTATATGATAAACACTAGGTTTTGATCAATTACGATACAAAAAACCCTTTATTCTAAGAAATAAACATATTATTTAAAAAAAACGAATAGCTGCGGATTGCACCCTCCTCATCATTAGCATACAGCTTCAGAAAAAAAACACATTTCTAACTGTTCAACTTAAAAGAAAATAAACATTCACCTTTTAAACAAATCGATTTACACACCGGTAAATTTGCAAAACAAGAACTGTTGTTTTTTATGCTGAAAGCTTTGACATGTTTCCCTCTCCAGTAAGGAAACGTTCACTCATCATTGATTATTATATGGCTGCCACCAGCATACCCTTTCGCCATACTAAACAAAGTCACCATTTAACCTTTTGGGCTCCTTCGTGCTCCATTGTAAAAATTAAAACATAGAATATAAAATTCTAAGATTAGAGTTTTAATCTCACTTGAGTCAGTATTGTGGGGAGCCTCCGTGACCGAGAGGTAGCGTGCTCGGACTCAGACCGTCAAGGCTCGAATTTCGAATCCTGTGTCTGGAAAAAAGTGTCATCTCAATCATCTCACCATCCTCAGGAGGTTCTCCTGGCCCAGTTTAGCCTATATGTGCACAAAGGTGGCCTAAAGCCCGATTCATTTCATTTCATTTTTTAATCTCACTTGAGGTGGGGATGACGGCAACAATGCACAATCAATATGAAGCAATGAGAGTAAATGACATGAGGGTGACTTAGTCGTTATTGAAAATGACAAAAACTGTAATATTAAATACAGCTGTTGGATTAAATAAGCTGTCGGAGCAAACATATCACACGTTGGGTGAGTTTAGTTTATTTGTCTGCAACAATGACCCAAACATATTGACAGTTGACATCTTAGTTTAATTGACAATGAAGTAACACACATACTGGATCAGTAGGCTGTACAAATGATCATGATACAGATTACTTGTGAAAATAAGGTGGTCTTAAAACACCAATCGTTGACACAAAGTTGAATAATGTTAGACCATTGCCTACATGATCATCCAGCATAAAAACCAATTGACATCAGGACCCAGTGTGCATTTTATCCACAATCATCTTGTATAATCAATGTGTGCGAATTATAAAACAACAAGCTGTATAACCACACTGGACCCGTGTTAATTCAAAGGTGACTGCCCAAATTTCTTAGGTATGTGATGGGACGAGTCTGAGACCTGGCCAGTCTCTACTAGAATACAGGTCCAGCTTGACTTGTATGACATATCTAACATGTTTATTAGACCACTGAGCACTGACATATACCATGCCTATTTGGCGACTTGATAGGGGTGAACATAACTACTAAACTACAAAATAAATAATTTTATTTTTGATAAAAAAATACAGCCGACGTACATTTCTTCATGGCATCCAAAAGCACGTGCTGCTTGAATCGAAGTAGTTGATCGTCAGCTATTTCGAGTGAAATAACACGTTCAAGGAGCGATATATGCTTCAAAGTGTACAGCTTACTCACCGTTGTCCCATATATTAGGCATTTGTTGAGATGATCATCTCAACAAATCACGTGCCTAATATATGAGTCATTCACTTTGATACCACAGGACATATACGTTACACGGGTACAGCGTTTCGTTTTTTTGTCCCATTATTATTAGTATTATTATTATCACCTTACATGTGACATAACTCTCATCGATTGTTTCGCAAACACATGCGAAGGCAAACAGCAGTACCTGCATACTATGGCTAGGCTGATGGGTCGATTATTTTCTTCTTTACACAAATAACCTTAGGCCACTGTGTTTTATTTCTCTGTTTTAGATCAGGAAAATATAAAATCTAATGAGGGAGGGCGAAAAAAAACATTTGAGAAAAAACAAATTGAACCTATTTTGGGAAAAGGTAATGAGGGCGACCGAATAAAAAAACATTGGACAAATCTGTAGAAAAGGTAGTGAGGGCAAATAAATAAAAACAAACTGTTGACCTATTTGGAAAAAAAGTTATTGAAAGCGACAAAAAATAAAAACAAGACACCTTTTCGGTGATCGGCAGCAATCAAAAGCGCTCGCGGGACAGAAAAAACATGTTTTTTGGTAATGCGCTGCCTTAATCTAGTGCGCGCTCTCATCTAAGACAGATAAACAAAGATAGTGGCCTTAGTAACATGAAGTGGCTCGCTTTTTGAAAAGTTTTGCATAACTAAAGAAACTGGTAATCCCGTTTTCTTCTCATAATTTATCATGCTGCAACAATGCCCGAAAAGCTGTACCAATGTTGCTTCAATATTGGGCCAGTGTCAATGGTGGTTGCACGTCCCATGTTTGCTTGGAGTCTGTGGTGTCAGTGACGTGATGTAACCATACTCTCGTGATGCATTGTGAAGTCTCGCCAGCCTCACACATCAATATCCTGCACGTTCCGAACATGAATGACACGTTAAAATGGCAGAATCCTATACACACTTACTAGACATACAGATGACTGAAACACGCAGATGAACAGATGAATGTGATTTTAAGAGTCAAAATATCAAGTAAACATTCACAGACATCCTTTCACTTTGCATTGCCCAGTCTGATCCAGTACGTAAGTCATATATTGGCTATTATAGGTGGGTGCAACATGAATGGTGTGTGCAACTTGATTGTATATCTCGAATAAAAACAGGTCTGAATAATGCACAATTTGGGGAAATGGCTAATCTTATACACATCCCATGCGTTGAATAAATACTATATAGTAGTTTAATGCTTGATCACATTTTTAAAACAGCATCAGGTCTCTGTCTGCTGTTTCCTGGTATATGTTTGTATTTGTTTTATGATGAGATGATGTTTTTCCAGATGTCACACTCAGAAGGAGAGCTCTCCAATTATCCTATGTTTTCACATCCCACGGAGCACTTTACTTTGGACAGCTACTGGTTTGATGGTTGACAGCATTTTTAAACAGCATTGGGCCAACCTCTGCTGTTTCGTGGTATATTTTTATATTGGTCATATGATGAGATGGTGTTTTCTCCCGACTTCACACTGCGTCTGATTTGGATATCAGTGATATTTCAATCAACACATGGCTATCAGTGACTTTTACATCAGCATATGGCTATTAGCGACATTTAGATCACCACTATGATACTTAGATCAGCATTTGATTCAGCAGAGCCAACTTTGACTTTTATATCAGGACATATCGACCTATAATATCTAGATCAGCACATAGCCACCTGCGACATTTATTTCAGCATATATCGACCTGTAATATTTAGACCAGCACATAGCCACTTGTGATATTTAGATCAGCACATAGCCACTTGTGATATTTAGATCAGCATATAGCCACCTGCGACATTTAGATTTGTATATAGCCATAGGTGACATTTTGATCATCACATAGCTACCTGTAACACATAGATCAGCACCTATATACCAGTGACACTTAGATCAGTACATAGCCACCTGTGACATGTACTACATGTGATATTTACATCAGCATTACTTGGAAAATTATACTTGATGAACACGCCAGGCTACTCTTTCCAGCAAACACGAGGCGTTGATTGATGTTGGTTTAATATTGGCCCACCGTCTACGATACCTTAACCCTTTCAACCCTCACGATGCATTGAAGCATCATTTCGCATCTCTGAAGAATGACTTAATTTCCTGAAACCTAGTGGTCTTCGAATAAAAAATTTCACGGAACTGTTTTAAAATTAATAGTATTTTTTTTCATTTGTCACCCACTTCAAGTCATTTTCATCGACTACAAGTCGAGAATTGCGACAGTAATTCGCGGCTTGTAGTGGACGGAGATGAGAAAGGTAAATTCAGGATTCAAAGGGTTAAACCAACATGGGTTCAATGCCTCCAGTGCATTTGGGCTTCTTGAAAATCACACTACGTTTGCGACGATCCCCAACATTGAGACAACACTGACCCGTTTTTGCCGCAAATGTCGAGAAGGTGCCAGACTGTCTGGGAATTTTCGGCCGTTTTCTCGCCTCCATTGACAGTTCTATATGTCGGCTGTCACAGGAGAGAAGACCTGTGTGAAGTCTATTCTGGTCAGAATGACGTCTCTGTTATCAGCTGTCACAGACCAGCCAGCATTCCCAGTCCGGACTGCAGCCTGGATTGCAAGGGTGGATCCAGAAAATAATCTGAGAATAACTATAGATAATGAGTCCAAAGTCGTGTTTGGCCAATTTATTCTCAGGTTTATAGTTCGACTACCCATCTAACAATTTACTGCATATGTTGTATCATGTAGAAAACGCTGTAACGCCTGCCGTAATTAGTGTAAGCTGACCGTTTTAGCAAATTCCAAGGTTTTGTATCTTGGGATCGGATATAAATACTGCGGCTAACTACATATCCGAATGATAGGAAATCATTAAATTTATACTTGTAAATTCAATGTCATGCTATATACTCAGCAATACATATTCGGTGGTGTTCTTGTGTTAAATGTATGTCACATTTCGCGATCATATCTATCCAGCAGACGTCCTATTTGGCCACTGTACACAGTTAAAACGTCCACATTGTCACACCAAATGTAATTGGTTTGAAGCTAACAACAGAATATCAATAATATGATATCTGGGGCTGCAGTGCCAATCTCACTGAATCCTTTGCATAAACCAAACCACAACCATATCTGAAAATTGAAATCGCTCCATGATTATTTTTCTGTCAACCACACTTGACAATTGTTTTTATTTTGTCACTGGCGAGCTCTAAACCATAAGGCAACGTCTCCATACTCAATTATTTTGCAAGCCTTATGTTAGGTACTGAGCTGCTTCCATGTTATTTTTTGTTAACTGGCGATATTGTTTTAGTCACTTTCTATTTTCACTTGATAATAAAACCCCATAGAAAGGATACCGTTAAATACCATTACCATTAGGTGTAACACCTAGTGTATCCAGTAGGTTGTTTCAATGATGGTTTAGCATTGAAGATGCTAGCCCAGCATTAGAACAAAGCTGGGCCAACTTATCTACAATAGCTGGGGTGAATACTGTCTGTCTGTTCGACCCCTGTGTGCGCCGAATTGAAATGAATGGTCAGCTGACATCGTGGTGAGTGCGTAGCTAGATCACTGGCAACGGTGATCCATGGATTCTTATAATACAGAGGCCACGCCATGTACATGAGCCAGATGTGCCCGGATACACAGAGAGATATGTGGCCTCGAACCCAACCAGATCAGGGGTGTTAATAATTTGACCAGAATCTGGTTTGAATTATTGGTTCCAGAATGGCATTTGTGAACGAAGTGGGATTAAATTCATTGACTAAAATGGTATAATCCATTCAAGACAGGGACATATTGAGCTCTAATTTGAACTATTTCACGTTTGTATAAATCTTGAGATAGACAGTAGTGAATTAACAGTGTATAATATTAATATTGCGCATGTTTTTAAACAATTCCAATATCAATGAGTGTGCGTACTTATCAACAACGTCTCAAATGCTAGAAAATTGCCCATAATGCTAGCTCAGCGTCTGCAACGCGCGGCTTCACGTCTGCAACTTGCGACTTATCCAACGTTGCTGTAGTGTCTGTTATACTTGCAAAGTAACTTCCTGCAGGCGTCACAGACGGCGAGCCTCCGTCTTGTCGGCGTTCCGTGTCAGCCTATTATTGGGGATCATGCTTCACACGCCAGGGATCTGTGGATTGCCTCTCTGCTCACATTCCCTGCAATCTGGATCTTGTCATAGGAGTTAGGAGGATCAGTTAATGATGGAACAAACACCACCGCGATATCCGAGACAAGTGAATTTGATTGCCTTGTCATCGCTCACTCTGGTGCTGCAATTGCAGATTATGGGCCATGAGAAGACACGACCGTAATGTCACCACTTCATTGAACAGCCGGATAAACACGACCACATATTCATATTGCATATTTGGTTGATTATATGTCTATGCTCCTGGGTTGGATTCGCTGTTGCGTCGACATTGTTTGATACAAATGTGTAATGCGCTGAGAGTACATTTAAATGTGAGATACGATGTATATTTTAGTCAGTCATAAAAGATAAAATATTTTGATTTTGAGAGACATGCTCTAAGTATCGGATCAATATTATGAAGGAATGTATCGATACGATTTAAATTTAGCCATCGTAATATTTTGAAAATAAATAAGAACAAAAAAAATTATATGGATAGATCTAAACTACTGGCGATATATTGCAACACGGAAATTTATTATTAATACACGCTAAGTGAATAGTCAGTCAGCCAATGCCCAAAAATAACACTCAGGTATACACTGAAAGCTAGATAATTTCTGATGATACCAGGTTTGAGGGACATGCCTGGGGGTCATCACCAAGGGGGGTGTAGAGTTTGAAAGTGGTGCAATTTTTTGTAATTCAAGATGGCGTCCAAGATGGCCGCCAGCATATAGTAATACTTAAGAAATAGTGTAAATAAGGCGAATTTAGCTCAATTTGCTGTTGTAATACACCATTTCAACTAGTTTAGAGTTCCTGAATGCAGTTAGTCTGATCATTATCTTTAACCTTTTCAGCCCCAAATGTTCTTTATCATACACTATAGTGATGTCAATTAGGACAAAAGTGTTATCTATAATAATTATTCCATATGAATGGTGAAGGATTGGTATCAATACAGTGACTATGGTAATGACAATTAGCTAGTCTAATTAATTATAAAATAAGATGGCGTCCAAGATGGCCGCCGACGTATAGTCAGACCTAGGAATTTGCGTGAACAGTGCAATTCTAAATTAATTTGCTTTTGTAATACACCATTTCAACTAGTTTAGTAGTCAATAAATTGTTCTAGATCACCCCATAAAATGATATTTTTAACAATCGAATTTGTCATTATATTTATTTTAGGCATTTAACCCTTTCAGCTCCGGGGAGCTTTTGTACTGAACACTTCTAGAATGTCAATAGGGGAAAAATGATTATTTATAACAAATTATTCATTATTAACGGTAACGGATTTGTATCAGTACAAAAACTAAGGCAATATCACAATTACTGGTTTCAGTTATTTAAAATGGCGTCCAAGATGGCGGCCATCAGCACTTGGTAAAATTTAGGAAAAAGTGTGTAAATTGACATATGTTTAGTCCAGTTGTAATTAATATTCAAATAGCATTTTATTATTGATGATATTTTTTTTCTGAGGGCTACTGGTGGAGTTTAAGTATACCGGACTAGCCAAACTTTCTAAAACGTTGTATCATAGACATGAGCGTTGGCTTAGGAAAGGTTAGGTAAATAATACATTTCGAAGACATTGTATGTGAAACGTCATTGCTAACCCATAGTCGAGGAGGTGCGGATCTGCTACCGAATCATTTATTTACTGTGTCTCATCTAGTGATGATATCTGACACCATGATTATGTGACCCATCTGAACAGCCGCATCGCACATTATTTTTGTCATAGAGTGAGATAATGTTATATTGTGAAATAGAACAATTGGGTTATATATAGTTCAAACCATCAGTAATTATTTTTATTGAAACCAACATATTCTTGTTTTTTAAACATTTTAAAACCAATTGTTCAAAACCCCATATTTTATTTTTATCATTTAAAAAAACGTTCAATAAAGTTAAATGAACCACTCAAAGGGTTAATTTTTAAAGTAATTTATGTAGGCCCTATCTACTATATATAGATAGTTTTATTATTAATACATTTATTTAATGAAACTGTTTTTTAGTGTTATCATGAATGTATAGTTTTTGACATTTCTGCAATTTGCAAAAATAGTAAGCTGTGCGACTGATCACGTGCAGATAGGTAAAGGTAAAAGGTAAAGATAGGTCATATTAGTCATACTAGATGGCAAACTTCGTTAAAAGACACATCTAGCTTGAATGAGTATATCAACAAATTGCTCGAAAGGTGGTGATATAATATCTGTCTCAGCGTGAAAGAAAAGGTATTCTGCAATGCCACAACTAGTTTTCAAAATATCTCTTCAATATTGCCTGTGCAGTTCTACAGGGCTTTGTAGGAAGTTCCAGGAGGGGGGTCTTATTTCAATCATTGCATTCAACATATTTTATTATCCATATCTCATTTTCCTTGAACATGGCACTAAAAAACAGTTTGATTGCGAACAAGTTCAAAATAAATTATTTCTATTAATAATACCAGGCTTTAATTATTTGTTCATGGTGCACTGAATCCATAAAAACAGCGTTGATGATGAGAAAGAGGATTCACCCGTCATCTAATGGGAGGTTGTTCCATATATATTACACTTGGTTTGGCTTTGGGAAGGGCTCATAAAATCGAAAAAAATAGGGGACGCTGAGCCATGAAATAATCTGATTAGACATCATCACAGACCGCACAACCAAATTGAGAATATCATCAATAAATATTTATTTAATTTTGTTCAAAGGTCAATTCAGTAATGGTAACCTATCATTTATGATATCGTTGTCCTTTTTCGGATTTGTGTTTTTATGTCCTTGGGTATTATAATATATCAATTCTAATGATTTCAATACTATGTTTGATTTAAGTTATAAAAAGTTGTATCTGAAGATATTTTTATATCAGGGCCTTATGTTGAAGATACAAAAAGCAAATAACATCTACATTATGTTTATGATGTTTGCTTTCCAGGGTCGGCTAGGAGGAATTAATTGCAATTATATCTGTCAGGTTTTCTAACCTGACCTACTTGACCAGTTATAGATTGCATAAATGGTTTTAGAAATGTAATACTTTGGAAAGTGCGAAGAATACAATATCAAATGTAAATAGGTATATTAGCAGCTGGTATTGCAAACAATACATTCTTCTCGCTGGTGACCTGATCCACATTAATGAACATCACATCTGTAGGTTATGCTCTTCTTGGACCTGACTACGTAACATAAAGCTGAAGAGATACTGAATGAAAACCAGGCTAACCAGGCACATTTTTATTGGCAACTGATAGTCATTTTTTCTGCCTGAATTTTCGCTTTAGAGAGATATACAGTATATGCTTGTGTGAATATCCTATCTGCTGTCATAAAGAAATAATACGTTCAGTCATATTGACAAAAAAAATGTCAGTAATTGAATTTTGATGATATATAAATCTATGTAAAATTATTTTGCTTGACAGTCAATGAACGGTATAAATGAGCTTTAAATAATTATTGCAATTTTAACAAAAACGATTGTGAATGTAGTAACAGGTCAAACAAATTTGTTTTAAAGTTGGTCAGTGGTGGCTATTTTGCGTTTTACTCAAGTGAATACATCCTATCGTGAATGAACAGGAGCTATTATTGTAATTGTTAGTAGTAGTAATAAATCGTTGCTTTACGTCACTTTTCGGCACGAAAGATCTTTCAAGTGACATTGTAATACGATAAAAACGTTGTAGTCAATTTATAAGATGAATGATGTACATATGATGATGTGAGGGTGGGGGTGATAGGGCATGGTGGGTTATTGAGCGCGTTTCCCTTCGCTTGCCCGATAAGGGGTTCTGGGCATGTCTAGGGGATATACCCCCAGACATGCCTTGGGTTTCGCTGTGCAATTTAATGCTGAAACTCCTTGGAATTTCGCGCAGCTCCACCATCCTCGGGTCGTATAGTCCCCAGAGTAACAATAGGAATTGTATTGGTTATTGGCAAAGAAAAGTGTTATGATTTCTATGGTCACACCACTTCAATCTCTGGTCATAACATAAGTGGGTTCATTGCAGTATGGTATATTTTGACATTACAGAGGATATTGTAGCCTTTGTGCTTGCTAAAATAACCTCTTGTGCTAAAAGGGTTAAATATTTTGTTTAATTATTTGGGAGTGGTCTAGATAGATTTAGTGGATACCAATGTAGTGGAAATGGAGAATTGCAAAATTAGCTAACATTGAGAAACTTGCACAATTGACATTGCCGTATTTGTAGCTACACTATCAATACCAATCCATCACCACTAATAATGAATTAATTATTATAAATTATAATTAATTACATTAACTAATTGTTATTACCATAGTCACTGTATTGATACCAATCCTTCACCATTAAAAATAATATAATTATTATAGATAACAATTTTGTCCTAATTGACATCACCAAGGTGTTCGATAAAAAAACCTTTGGGGCTGAAAGGGTTTAAAATAATGATCAGAACTGTCTGAAAGTGGCCTAGCTGCATTCAGTAACTCTAAACTAGTTGAAAGGGTGTATTACAAAAGAAAATTGAGCTAAATTTGACCACTTTACACTATTTCTTAAATATGACTATATATTGGCGGCCATCTTGGACGCCATCTTGAATTACAAAAAAAATTGCACTACTTTCAAACTCTACATCCCCCCCTGGTGGTGATCCCCAGGCTTGTCTCTAGCACCTGGTATCATCAGAAATTATCTAGCTTTCAGTGTATACCTTATCAAAAACTAAGCCCTTTTCGTTTGACTGGCTGACTGACTAGAATCAGGACAGGCTAATATCAAATATGACGTTGGAAAATAAAAGAATGGTTCATTGAGACAAGACAGTAAACACAATTGTAAAACGATAAAACAATTGTGTCGATTGCCTCATAAAAATAAGCAATTACGCCTAAATCTCACTAAATAAAACATCACTTTCTGTTAATCACCGATAACGACACAAGTTTTAACTAATGACGTTTTCAGCAGCTCGCATGCCGGTGACGTAACACAGTTATCGCTAATGTAATCTTTAGAAACTAGACAATCATAGACAGACACCCCAGAGTAAATATAACCGAGCGAGCCCTCAGCGTATGCTTTATTGTGTTATACCATCTCTCACAGAAAAGCCCAATAAGGTTATATCAAGTTTCTCAACCAATGTTGGTTAAATGCTGGCCAACGTGAACTCATATAAATAAGTGGGCTGAACGATTTTTTGCTGAAAATAGAATATCTCCAGCGGAATAAAATACTCTGATCATTTGATCACACACAGTTGATCAGCAAAAGACAAACGTGGGTCCAATCCCTGCATAGATCTCGCGAGTTTAGTCTCTGAAGATGACCTACAATGGATTTGGTCAAACACATCGCACATTTCCAAGATTGATTTTAGGGCCTGAATACCTCATGTCGTTCAAACCTTATAATATTTTCCAGTGACACCCTAGATTTCAATAAAACACACTGACATACAGCGAGTGTTTTTTATTATTCAGTATTGTGGGCAGTAGAGCCTCTGTGACCGAGCATTAGCGTGCTCGGCCTCAGACCGCCAGTGTGCGAATTTCGCATCCTGTGTCTGGAGGGCAGTGTCATCTTATTCATCTCACCATATTCGTTACCCTTGCCCAGTTTAGCCTATATGTGAGCAACGGTGGCCTAAAACCGTATTCATTCATTCATTCATTCATTCATTCATTCATTCATTCATTCATTCATTCATTCATTCATTCATTCATTCATATATTCATTCATTCATTCATTCATTCATTCATTCATTCATTCATTCATTCATTCATTCATTCATTCATTCATTCATTCATTCATTCATTCATTCATTCATTCATTCATTCATTCATTCATTCATTTAGACTCCATGCATATCTAGCTACATACAGAAGACATATCATATTATTGGCCTACATGTACATGACGTATGCATGGAAATCTTATAAATGTAACGTTTGCAGTTACATATAAGTCTAATACCAAGTCTGATTCTTGATACCAAGATATTTCAATGCCCTCCCCTTTCTCCCACAAACACTCACACAGTACGAAATCTCCGTCATTTCATTAACTAGACAGGCAATAGGATATCTGCCATAACATTTAGTTGTTGCTACACATTGTAATACATTTGTCGTCGGATGAAGACATGTAGTAATTATAGTCAAGTATGTATGTCTATTTACAATTAGAGTAATCACCCACAGGCGTTAGAAAATATCATATCAATTTAAAATCAATTATATAGGACTTCTAACACGGAGCAACACGGATGGTGCACAAGCTTTTCACTAATCTGTTGTATTGGATGATGGTTGATTTTTTTACCAAGAAAATTGGATCTACCAAGTGGTTCAGATAAAAATGGACGCCATTTTGACAAGCATCTTCTGTTTATTATCGCTCATCCTAATATTTGGCCTACATCGAGGCCAGGTGTACTACTCTGTAAAATGTAGTAGCTTCTTACATTAAAAGTAAGCAATCACTGCCTTTTGGTGTTGAACAGCAAGTGGATTAACTCAATGTAGGTTACTCCTCACAATGGATCAACGCGCTACTTTTTCATTTTGATTGTAATATTTTGTAAATACGTTCTGCTGTATTGTGTAATCTCTGTAATATATATTCTTATTAAAAATGTAGGCCTATGTATGACAAATAATCAGGGGGTCTGGGTCAAATACCCTTCACACATGATTTGTTTCATATTGAGCTGTAGTTTTAATACTTGCTCTGCTCTGTTCTGCTATGACGTAGCCAGAGCTGAACTTATAAGGTATAAACATATATTAAAATATATGATGATGATACAGATTATGTTTTTTATTTAAAATGTTCATGGCATTTTGCACTTATACTTAATAGGGAAACGGTCAATATAGGTATATGTGGTTTAGGCTCATATTTAACAACATTCCTCAACATTGCTTACCAAATAAGCACAACACTTTGACCTAATGTTAGTCCAATATTGGCCTGGCGTCTTCGACGATGGGCCAACATTAGCTCATTTTTTGGCTGGATGATACTCCACCTGTGTATTTGAATGTGAATGTGAAGATGGCATAATCAAAAGAAAAAAACAAAGGGGATCTAATTGCCAAACGGCCTTTATCAGATGGCTATTTGGAGAAATGCTGATACGGCAGTAATGGAGTTTTCTTCTGCTGTTGTTGGTCATGGCTGGACTTTAGATGATGGAGTGATTATTCGCTTGTGGTATAATCAGCAGCATTCCCATCCTCTGACTGATCATTCAGAATGCTTGTATAACATTGGTAATGGCCAAGTGGCATCTGCAGAAGATGTTAGCGTGCATGAAGCAACCCAGATTGGACAAGACATGCAGAAAAGGTTGAGTGAGATCTGACATTTTTCGAAAGAGAAATAATCCATCTCCTCGCAAATCCCTTCCACCAACAGAGAGCAACATCACCAAGTGTTGCTTTGGAAGGCTGCGGACAAACCAGATCCACCTTCTGTGAGCATTACAGACTATGGGTGTGAAGTCAGTGAAAATGATCACGTGATGCCAGTGCTAATCGAGAGTCGCGTTGCACCGGGAGATATCATGGATGTAATTAACTGCAGCTGCTGCGCAGTCGGGAAAGCATGCAGCAAAAAAGTAGTTGCGCAGCAAATGTTTTATCGTGTGCCAGCTACTCAGCCCACTGTGTATGTGAAGGCGGTGGTAATTGTTTTAATCCCCCAACACAATTTGAACCTGCTGATGTCGATGGGGGATATGAGGAAGTAGATGATTTTGAAGAAAGACATGATGAGTTGGTCCTAGCATGTGAATAGGAAAATTATTCTATTTGGGGTTATCATATACGTATTCAGCATGTTTGTTTTCTTAAACTGTTTGTATACATTATAATTTAGTTTGTATTGGGTGATGGTAGGTTCAGAATAGTAATGGATATAATCATATTCTCAACAGTCATGAAAGCATGTCTACACCAGCTCTTCGTGTCTTGTTGTATTGTATGTTTAGTATGTACGTTGTAATAGATTGTGGTCAGTCAATTACAAATTAAAAGAGCTGTATATGCTTGCATGTGCACCTGATTTGAAGTTAATAACGTAAAGCCCAGTATCGTTATCATTATATATTATTGATTTCTTAGTATTGATTATAGTATCACTAACTACTACTACAAAGCATATTTCTCAAGATTAACTATTTGCTTTTTTACCATGTTCATTTAAAACTATGTTATGCCTCTAGTCTTTAGTATTGTGTAATATAGTTTGTATGAAGTGATGATGAATTTATGGTACGTAAATTTCATCTGTGTAGATAAATAATTAGTTCAACAAACATCCACAATCGTAAAAAAATGCTATAAGATGGTGGTCAAAGTGTGCATGTGCTGCTAGTTTGAAGTTACCAACATAACGCTCACTGATAGTATCGTATTAATTGTTATCGTACTGTGTAACTGTACACTACGTTACTGTTATTAGTTTGCTTTATTATTTTTAGTCATGAAGATGCTTACTTGAAAACGATATGTGCTGACGTCTTTGAATCGTTACAATTATAGTAAATTATTTCATTATAAGGATATATATGAAATATATATATATGGATATATATGAAGAATATTGATAAAAAGTCAACATATGTATTATGTTGTGTGATTCATTTTTGTAATTAGCTCAGATAAAAACATTGGCATACAAACTAGTGACATACAGCATAACAATAATTTATGACAATGCTTGCATGATCTAATAAATATACTAATAAGGTCAATTTACATTTCCAAATATATGCCGAAGATACACAAGTATATTGTTTGGATTCCCAGTGCGAAAACCTGGGTGTAGACACTAAAATAAAGTCTGTACGTGGGGTGTTGAAGAAAAATTGACGTTTTAGCAGTTTGACCCAATTAATATGCTAATTATATAACTTGTATGTTCTATATCTTTTCTAAATTGAGAAAAAATTGAGAAAAATATTGGCGATTTAGCGGTTTGACATAATTAATATGCTAATTAGGTCAATGTCATGCTTCCATAGCTGTTCTGAGATTTCTAACCATATAAAATGGATTCCCTGGGTTGGAAAACATGGGTTCAAACACCAACATGAAGTCTCTGTCTAGATTATCAAGGAGGATATTGGCGGTTTAGTGATTGACCTAATTAATATGCTAATGAATATGTTAATTCGATAAATGTTGTGGTGTCGTAACTCCGCTTAATACCTCAAAATGTTGCACATAGGCTTTGTAGGCTAAACAATCATGGGTGTAGACACCAAATGAAGTCTCTATGTGAATTTGTGAGAGAAAAAAAGTGATTTAGTGCTTTGACCTGATTAATATGCTATAATTAAGTCACTTCCATGCTTCATAACTTTTCTAGATATGTCTAACCATTTTAAATGGATCTCTTGGGTGGGAAAACATGGACCTAGGCACCAAAATGTAGTCTCTATGTAGATTATTAAGGGATATTGACGGTTTAGTGGTTGACCTAATTCATATGCTAATAAGGCTAATTAAAAAAAGGCTAGAATTAGCATCCGGCAGTTTCTTGATCCTCGTGGCCTATATAATCCATTTCAACCATAAAAACTTACAGGAATCACCATTTCTAGGTTGACATATAGAGCCGATGGGGGTGGCTAGTAGACTAGCAGGCCGCAGGGTACGCCATACGCTTCCGGTCTGACACACTTGTGGCGGATCACATCCAAAACGAGACGGTGGCGTGAAGCGCCGGTACCTGGCCATCTATACACCCACTTATGACGGAAATACGGGGAGTGTTTAACATCAATCAGTGATAGGGCGCCCGGAACACCCGATCGCTCAGCTCCCGCTGCTGTCAATTATAGTGTTTGGCAGAAACACTGGCAGAGAATGGTCGCTGGTGTGTCTGTCTTCATGGTGAGCGCAGGACACAGAAGCTCTAGTAAAACCTCACCTTTGGAGCTACTTGTCCGAAGACGGAAACGAACATCGACCTGGTAACAATGTTAAACCGTGAAGTTAAGGTCCCTATGCACGAATTAATTTCCACAACGAAATTATCAGGAAAAAAGTTTTTTTGGAAATGTCAATGGGAAATGTCTCACTTATAACTACCACGCTCTTTTACAAAATATATAACTGATTCTATATTGTCAAAGTGGTGTATCTGCCGTTCAATATCAAAAATGACCCATACAAAAGTATATGTTGTGTGCTTACGATAAGTTCCAATACACTGTAGCAGCTGCAGGGATGTTACTCCCCGGGGAGTTGAACTGCCAAATGAATGAGCAGGTCCCGTGAGTCCAAGCAGTTCTGATTATTTTACTTGCTATTATGCTAATGTTCAGTAATTGGTCCCAATGTGATGACAATAGAGGGGCCGAAGCCGAGACAATGTTGTACTCTTCAAGGTGAGAGGGTTTATTTTAGTATTCACAATGCACAGAACTACAGAATAAAGGTAATTGAACATGTTCAGGAACTAATTTTGCAGGAAATAAAGCCAACATTGGACCGAGCTGGGATTCAAGGGACAATCGATAGGTTACGAGTTCAAAGCTAAGCCCAATGAGACGCTGTCGATTATTATAGGGCAAGGCGGAAGTGATAATTGGGCTGTTCGTCCTCCAACACATCTGTGAATGTTATGTGCAAATTGAACTGTTTCAAGGACATTTTGAATTACCTGAAGCCGTACATAAAAAATGTGCATTTGAATGTGTTAATTACAGCGTGTTTAGCATACTAAACGAGGCTAGTTGTCATGGCACCCAAAATAAAAGCGTAATCATTTCAGCGAAGATAAATAACTTGTCCAAGTAAATAATGCATTATTTAAATTTGATGTGGGCGTTTGGTTTCATGAGTAAAAACAATCCAGGCATTCAGATTATCATCGGCCTTCTGACAAGACATGATAGGACGTTTCACAGGGAGGTAATAAATTGTATCACCAGCCTGCCTGTAAAACGTCGTACCTTACATATACTGGTTTTATCAGCAGGCCATTGATATTATATTTTACAGTACTAGTTGACCGAGTCTGGTAATGTAAAACAATAAATCAGGAAAAGACGGGCGTATTATTTTCCAGAATTTAAACAGACGTGATTGTACTAGGCTGAGTGATTTAGTCAATTTATCAAGTTCATGTTTCGAACAATTTATTAATTCTATGAACATGATTTCATCACGTGCATGAAGAATCACTTTATCGTTTTTATCTAAATGTTTAAGCTGAAATTCATGATGAAATTCCCAGATCTTAACAAAAGCTGTATTACCTAATTCACGCATTGGTTTTTACTATGCCACCTATATCGGTAACAACCCATTTCGCACTATGGATGTAGTTCTAACAGCAATGTATGACAGTCATGTGTGAGTTGGTCGCATTAGAAAATGCAAACGTTGCGTTGAATATAGCAAATCCAGCGCATTTCCTAAAGGCTCACACCTTATTCGTTTGACGAGTGTTGTATATCGCACTCAAATAAACCAAATTTGGATATGTGATCAGTTATTTGCATATATATGATCAGTGGATTGGTTATGGTATATTTTGAATACAAGTCATCGAGCAAATGACTGTATAATCCACTATAATTAATATGCTCATGTCTTTGTAATACAATACTGGTGCAAAACATTCCCCCCCCCCCTGTCACTAAATGTATTTATGCCAAACAAACACAGCCGTAACTGATAACTTGAAGAAAACTAGTTACTGCTGTTGACCTTTGCAAACTACAACTAAATCCCAGCTACATCTTGCGCAGACAGACATCACACACGTGTGGTATTGCTGGCTGGCGGATCTAGGTACTTATCTTGTGATAAGTGCGACGTCAATAAAATTCTCTATAAATACGGGTCCCACCTAATCCAGACAAATTGATATTCTGCGCAAACATCAGAAAAAATATTGATCGAACATGGATGGTTGTTAAAACATTTTGTTATACGGTGTTGAATGTCTAAACATATCAAGGTGGTGTCAATTTATTATAATATGCGACTTGACAATCCGAAATGAGGAAAAACAACTTATATTTTTTTGTAAAATTTCTAACGTTGTGGCCAATGCCAAATTAAATTATTTTTATTTTAGTAGTGCTGATGCATATTTCATTTAACCTGTGCTTGTCTTAGTACATTTATATAATGTCGTTAGATTTTAAGTTAACTTAGCATGCATATGTTAATTTTCATGTGATTTCCGTCGTCGATATATACAAATATATCTATGTATGGTTGTACACTGAGCTTTAGTGCTCATGTCCTGTTTCACTGACAATCGAGACAGTAAAATCATGATAATGAAGCAAATGTTTCCATGTTACAGAAACCATCAATGTGCATTACGTTGTCTGCCATTGAAACAATCCCTTAAAATGACACAGATCGGATCGTGGCCCTGGATTAGCTCTGACGAGAATCAGAAAGTAATCTCTCAGAATGGGAACTGTTCACCTGAGCTTACTTCTGAATCGGTCCCAGTAGAGGTCTGGAAGTTTTTATCAGGGAGTTGAACTGTTGAAACAGCAGATTACATCCTAGCTTGTGAACAATCCATATACAAATCGGCGGTTGATCATTTCTGGACATGTACACGGCTCCTGGATCTTGTCAGACCGGTCAATGGCGGCATAATAGCCCTGACCATATTCATTCAGATCCCTCAGTTGTAGGGAGATCCCCCAAATAGATGGACACGTGTTTTTTTAGAAGATTTTGTCTGGGAGGAACAGCTGCCTGACTGCGCTGGGTATTGTTCCGGATTGATTTGCTTGACAAAACCTCAATGCAATTTTTATTGCTTCCACGACCAGAAGTCTCAGGTCACGTTACGTGATGCCCGGAAAAAAAATCGGGATGCTGGATTAAAGTTGCTCCAGTGCTGGGCCAGCGTCAACGATGCAGTCCCAGCATTGGGTCGACTCCGGGAGAGCGCCTGTCCTGCAAGATCTGCTTGCTCGCGAGTAATCATGGCGCCGTCTGGGAGTGCTTCGCTGAACCTACACGCCTTAAGGTAATGTCGGAGAGCCTCGTGCATTGTTAAAACGATTGAAAATGGATTGGCTGTCCCCAATTAAGTATTATAGATAATGTAGAATATAGATTCAGCTAAAACTGTTTATCATGTTTATTTTCTCCCGAATTTAAGGAACAGCCCAGAATCACTGGTACTATACTTGGCAAGGAAGTATTAAAACGTTGAAATGACATGACAACAATATTTTTATGTCGTTGTAACGACTGATAAGTAGTTACATCTACTTATACTAAGAGTCGTTAAATCGACAAGTCGTTATAACGATTTATGATTCGATAATCGACATAGCATAATAGTCCAGTCAAAAAGTCATTTGACCTTAAACAAATTGCAACAGAAATAATTCTAGGTGTTTTGGCCTCACAAATACATCCAGATTAACATAATACAAATCTTAAGAAATATTCGATGATTTCTAGGAAATAATGCTAGGAACATATGTAATACCTCATTTCATGGGATTTTGCCTGGACAATCTATTTATGGTATTATTTTGGTGATTGAAGGTCATCTTCAGGGTTATCTTCAAGGTCAAATGGTCAATTCCAAGGTCAAAAGTATAAAAAAATATGATTTTAAACAAACACAAATAACAAGAAGTGTAATATTTATGTTTGCTGTGATTTTGATTTAATAATCCATTTCTCGTATCATTTTAATGATTAAAGGTCATCGTCAAGGTCAAAACCTCAATTTCAAGGTCAAGTAAGCGAAAAATATGATTTGTAACATATACCACAGTGAACAAATGTAATACCTCTTTTCTGTGTGATTTTTGATTACAAAATCCATTTATAGTGTTATTTTGGTGATTGAAGGTCATCTTCAAGGTCATCTTCAAGGTCAAAATATCAATTCCATGGTCAAAGGTATAAAAAAATTGATTTTCAACAAACACAAATAGCAAGAAGTGTAATATATACCTCTCCATTACCTTTTAACACCTCTCCGTCACCTTCTAGCACCTCTTCGCTTTTCCGTCACCCTTTAACGCATCTCCGAGGCCTTTCAACACCTCCCCATTGACTGTGAATGTTTTTCTAGCACGTTGTAACGCCTCTCCTTCGCCTATTAACGACTTCCCATCACCATTTAATGCTTCTTCGTCACCCTTCAATGCTGCTCGATCAACTTTTAACACTTTTTCGTCGTCATTTAATGCATCTTCATAGCTTTTCAAGGTGTCTTTGTCGCCCTTTAAAGCCTATCCTTCGCTCTTTAGCGCCTTCCCATCGCCATATGGCGTCTCTGAATCTCTAAATCGTCATCATCACTCTTTAGCACCCCTCCTTCACTCTTTGGTGCCTTTTTATCGAGCTATGATGCATTTTTCGAAATAAATGCCTCTACATCGCCTTTAATTATGCATAACCGTCACTTATTATTGCATCCGTAGTCCTTTATGTATATTCGTAGCGCCTTAACGTATCTGTGTTACAAATGAAAGCCTTTCTGTGGCCCCTTAAGCATCTCAATTCCCTTTAAATGCCTCTTTGTCATCATGTAATGCCTCATGCTTGCCCTTTAACATCTCCCCATCGCGTTTTAGTGTGTCGCAATCAAACCATCGCAAGGCAAATACTCTGTGGCACTTTCTAGTCACTCTTTAACACCTCTCCATCGCCCTCCAATTCATCCCCGTCGAGCTTTAACGCTTTTTTGTCGCTCTTTACTTCCTCTATATAGCCCTTTATTGCATAACCTTTGCCTATTAACATACCCTCATATCAACGCGTTTGACGACATACTGTTCTTGTTTATACATCTTTGTTTTTTTGTCGCAAATTAAATGCTTTTCCACTGCCCCTTAATGAATCTCCATTCTTAAACATATTCGACGCCCTTCAATGCCTCCCAATTGCCTTTTACTGCCTCACTGACACCTTTTAACACATTCCCCATTGATCTTTAGTGCTTTTCCGTCGACATTCAATTTCTCACTATGGCCATTAAGCACCTCTTCATCACCACCTAAAGTCTTCCCATCACCCTTTATCGCCTTCCAATCGCTATTTGCGCTCTTTGATGCTTCCTCGTCGCCCTTTAATGCCTCACCATCGTTCTTTAATGCCTCTACATCAATCTTAACGTTTTTTATCGCCATTTAATGCCTCTATATCACCCTTCGTTGTTTAACCATTACCTATTAATGCACCCCGTCAGACTTAAAGACTTCCCTTTATGCATCTTTGTAGCCTTGAGTATTTTTTGTTGCAATTGAAGGCATTTCTGTTGCCCTTTAATATATAATTATTGCCCTTTACCACATATTTATCACCCTTTAATGCCTCACCATTGCCCTTTAACGTCACTCTGTCGCCTTTGACGCCTTTGATTCACCAATTAACCCATCACAACGCATTTTAACACCTTCTCATCACCATCTAACGCCTCTACGGTGCCCTTTAAAACTTTATCGTAGCCCTTTACAGCCCATTCATTACCTTAACGCATTTTCGCCGCCCCTTAACATCTAACCATCCCGTTTTATTGCATCTTTGTTGCTTATTAACGCCTCTTTGTCGCAATGTAATGTGTTCATGTCACCCTTTAACAAATTTTCATCGCCCTTTATCGCCTCTTTGGCGCCCTTTAGCGCCTCTTCTAGTTATGTAGTCATGGTTTAGAGGTTTGTGCAGTATTGTTATCTAAGTAATTGTAGTTTTTGGCAATGCATTCAGTGATTTCAATAGGTACATGTATGATGGTTTACTGTTATATTGCTATCGTGTATGGTAAAACTCATGGCAACATGTACCGTAGATATATTGTTCATTTCCACATCTTCAGCATTTTTGCCTTAGGCCTACAATTTGTAACTGCTCAGGGGCTAGCCCTTATATTGTTCTTATGCTATGTAGTTATACTTATCACTGGGAGGATTTAGCTTCATTTGAAACGTCGCTTACGGCCGAATCTGCCGTCAAAATGTGCTCTTAAGCAGTGTCGCAGTCACAACAAACAAGGTAAAATAAACTCAGAGTCAATCCTTTTAGTGATAGCGAAATTATAGCTTAAATGAACTCTGAGGCCGTGAGTGGGGGGATCCATGTTCTATGTGGTCTTCAGGCGATATGTACAGCATTTTTATCATTTTATGTGTGATTGTTGACGGAGCAGCCACACGCAACCTGTTCAAACAAACACTTGGCAAAGACTAATATGCAAGTCCTCACTCTCGTACAAAAGTAGTAACTAATTACTTGAAAAGTGCTAACTGCCTGAAAAGTAAGCCACTACTGCATTTTGCCTTTGCACAACATTATAAATTTCAGTTTTGATGTTCAACCTTCAACCATTGCAGTAACAACATTTGGTCATCAGCTATAAAACATATTGTTCATTGAACGAGTGCTGGATTGTCCAGCACAGCAAAAATATTTAACAACGCCGTTATGTATGACTGATCTGCACAAGATGCAAACGGTGATGAATTTGGACAAATAAATTACAGTCTCATGTTGAAAACCAGGACAGAGTGTGCGAATATTCATTGTTTAATCACCACCACTCACAACATCAAGTGGGTATAAATTACTTTGCTTAAATCCATTCGCATTATATTGGACATACAAATTTATCACACCCGAAAATGTTTATGCAATACGATGCAATGAAATACAATGAATTGTGATATAAATTATACTATATGAGGCAATGCAATGTAATGTGATGCGAGGTGACGGGGTGCAGTAATATCGATGCATTATAATATAAATTATCAACTGTCAAAGGGAAATGACAGGAGTATAAATACTATATACAGGACTATAAATCACACAATCACACTTTGTATGCAGTTGTAACATTTCGCCGAAGTACACCCTTACGTTTCTACTGTTTAGACTGCATAATGATATATATATTGGGCTATATGTCTAGTGCCACACATTACCAAGGAAAGGATGGAGATTTGTTCCATGGTGGTTATGCCCAACCAACACAACGAGTCCGATGTTGTTTTGATGCTGGACCAACGACACAGACAATGGTCATGCATTAAAACAGCATTGGCTCGTGTTGTGCGTTCTCGGAGGCTGCTAACCTTCGCCCTGTTTCACCAGCCACACAGCTCCTCTTTGCATGTAATAACGTGCCATATTTTTTTAATTACCATCTAGTGCAGCAGAATCATAAACAGCCTGCAATAAATACTCCGACAACATAACTTGCTATTGTATGTAAATATCTATGTTATGTTTGTTTGATTTTTTTTTAAATAAACAACACTTTATCCGTTAGAAATGTTAATCTGAATGTTGTTTACATTAATAAATTCCATTATCATGATTATGATTATTATTTGATATGTTGTAGATAAAAAATATAGTAATCCACATTAATGTATCAATCAATCAATCAATCAATCAATCAATCAATCAATCAATCAATCAATCAATCAATCAATCAATCAATCAATCAATCAATCAATCAATCAATCAATCAAATAATCAATCAATCAATCAATCAATCAATCATTTAATCAATTGGTCGGTCGGTCGGTCGGTCGATCGGTCGGTCGGTCGGTCAGTCAGTCGGTCGGCCGACTGGCTTTATGAGTATATTAGGTGAACAATCAATCAATCAATCAATCAATCAATCAATCAATCAATCAATCAATCAATCAATCAATCAATCAATCAATCAATCAATCAATCAATCAATCAATCAATCAATCAATCAATCAATCAATCAATCAATCAATCAATCAATCAATCAATCAATCAATCAATCAATCAATCAATCAATCAATCAATCAATCAATCAATCAATCAATCAATCAATCAATCAATCAATCAATCAATCAAGCAATCAATTAATCAATAAATCAATCAATTAATCAATAAATCAATCAGTGTAGTCCAGTGGGCCAGCCTCGACACCTTGCAAAATTGCCCTAAAATCATTGTTTTGCATTTTTGGCTAGTACAGACTATTTAGTACCCAAAACCAGTGGGGGTATACTTGAACCTAGGTTTTTTTTTTTTTAATTCAAGATGGCCGCCAAATATCAAAGATGCATAACTTTTGAACTAATTTACATATAATTCTGATCTTGATGGCTAAACATATATTACCGGCATCTGCGAATCCATTTCAAGCGTTAAATTATATCTCAAAGTCAAATATAGCCGTTTAAAAAAACAAAATTACCGCCAAAATAAATTTGAAATCCTAGAGCAAAGATGCAGAACTTTGCACTAATTTACATCATAGAAATGTGATCTCGGTGTTTAACCTGCTAACAATATGTTTTTGCCATCTGGGAATCTATTTCAGTTGATAAGTTGACGTTTAGATATCGCCGTTTTCAAAAATTCAAAATAGCTGCTGAAATCTGACTAAATAGTGATAGTGATCACAAGATAGCTATGTTTCGCTGACAATAGTAATATGTAGTTGCTAAACCATTAAAGTAGCATATAAGTCATTATGAATATATACATGTATGTCTTCGTGTGGGCTTATCTGTGATGTGGTCACTATAATATTATGTGGAAATAATATAATTAGCTGTATGCGACGTCGTAGTTATTTAATAGTAGGCATTGTAGTGATTCTGTGCCTATGTGCTTGGAATGCAGAATAACATAAACACTAACTGGTATAACAAACAATAATTTCCTTCTTTTGAACTTGTTTGATGCTGATAATTCTGAGACATGAATTCTACAGCAACATGCTCACTTAATCATTGGATATTTGAGAAACTATACTGTAGATCTGGTAATTTTGGCGTGTTTAAATTTTCGCGAATTTCTGATTTGGGGGCTTTTCATGAAGTTTATAATTTGCAAATTTACATTTTTCTTAAGTTGCGCTATCGTAATAATAATTACAATTACAATTACTATTACAATCACTAAGATGACATTGTCAAAATCAAATAATTTTAAGCCCTACCAATATATCAGAAGGAGACAAATTGAATACTTTTAGCATTTTACCTTTGGGTTTAACTCACACAAGTGAATTTAATGATAGTTATCGGAATTAGTGAATAGTACCAATCTTTAACACGATATATTGAGCCCGGTCAATGGGCGTGAAATATTAGATTTTACACATTATACCGAGTTAAGAGCTAAAATAATCTACATTTTGGTATAATTTGGTTTGCTTTCATTTATCTTCATTACCTCCGCCAAATGGGGTTAATTTTTGTGCGTGTCGATTTGTCTGTCCGTCAGCAGGATTGCTTACCAAATTATGAACGAATTTCCATGAAACTTTATCAGAGGTGTGTCACAGATATGGCTGTAATCTGATCTCCTAAAGTAGAGGCTATAGTATCACAGTCACTTATGACATAAAGAGGGAGTATCTGCGATGATAATTGACCATGTTTTTGGTTTATGTTCGACCATATCATAGGGGATTGCATTATCATTGGACAATGTAGACTCTGGTGTGAGTAGTGGTATACCAGGAAAGCAAAACCAGCAGTGTCATCTGTGATGAAAGCGATTCTTGACTCCGTTATGTATATGAACATTAGATTTTGCTCCAAAATAATATCAGCTTCCTCACTCATGTTTAAAAACTAAGTGCAAATGCGGATGTGTTTGCCATTTAAAAACGCTTAACAACCTGAGTCTGAACTTCATTGCTTCCTGTCACTACAAGGTTGTCAACTGTGTTGTGATTGAGAAAATTGCTGTCATTTAGGATTTGGTCACATATAATAACTTGGTGGAAGTGGTAATTTTATTCTTAGCCTATGGATAAGCGAAGATGTTTTTCCTCGCACAGCTCGAGTGATACTCTTAGTTGAGTTATTGTAGTTCCTGTACCTGTCAAATTCTTGGTACACATCATTTTCAGTAAGTTCATTTGATACTCAAAAGTTTTAGACAAGCGTGCTGACTGAACCTTTTGTTGGACAATCAATTGTCCACAACACCGCTGATACGTTGACAATAATACCAGAAGGAACACTCAATATATCTGACACCTAAATTGAAGGTTTATTGAAATTGGATTTTCCATTTGCACCCGCAAATCTGGATGTAGACTCTGGATATAGTGGAGTATTCCCTGTACCTGTCATTGATTGCGGATAGGCGGCGAGCTCAGTAGAGAGAACATCTGGTAAATCCAGGTCTCTATTACTGACCAAAACACCTATCACTCTATCATATATTGCTTCTTGATCTAAAAATGTGTGCTCTCCTAAGGGAATATATGTTTTATGAGAAGCAAATATCACAACATACTTAGACAATATAGTATGAAAACCTTCAAACCACGCATTCTCAAAGAACTGTAGTTGTTCATTCCCTATATCGAATGCATGCTACATTTACATTATTCTGTGCTGTTGTAGTAGTAGAATATTACTAACGTCACTTTTCGGCACTAATGGTCATTTATTTAAACAGTTTAGTTCATTGATGAGATGAATGATGTAAAGTTGATGACATGAGTGTGGGGTGATAGGGCATGGTCGGTTATTGAGCGTGTTTTCCCCTACTCGCCCGACAAGGGGTTCTGGCTATGTCCAGGGGATTTACCCCCACACATGCTCAGATGGTCAGGGATTTAGGTTTCGCTATCCAATTATTCTAATGCTAAAACACTGTGGCCTTTTGCACAGCTCCGCTATCCTCGCTTTGGATAGTTCCCAGAGGAATAATAGCTGAGGGCGACTTAATTCATCCCACGTGAGAAACCTAGTGTCAAACACTCTTTTTCCGGTAGTCTAAGGCCTTATGACGGCTAACAACAGTGCCTGCACTGATGTGGGAGCTACATTGGTACCGCTGCTGAGCGGAATAACAAGGTTACGCCACTGGCAATCCTCTCGAAGATTATAGCTAGAAACGTGGAGGCTGCAGCTTCTCTTGCATAATCGCTGCAGACTAGTGCTCCCATACCATGCCGTACAGCATGTAACATAAGGAAGCGATCCCTAACGACCCTATACCCAGGTGGGGTGAAAAGAACTACCACTAGTAAACATCCAAGTACCCCAAAATATTCAGTATATATTCATGACTTAAGGGCTCTGAGTATAGAAGTTCCATAAGCAGTATCTACCGACATGTATGCTATATTTGTCCTCCTCCTTGCATGTCACGATGTGTGATATTGGGGTGACATACAATCCCAAAACACAAGTCATTCGTGATTGTTTGTGCAACATCCCTGAGGTTATTCATCCAAATGACCATTGTTTGTTCATATTGGGTGTCACCTATTACCTCTTCTGGACCATGACCTTCTCTATGCATGATCATGATGGCATACCATATGTCTTTATTACTCTTCACCATGCCCTATTCAGCCATAAAAAGTGTCAATAGCCACGTTTAAAATAGTATAATGTTTAAAGCAGTTGGGTCGCTTTGCTTCACTGAACCATAATATTTACATTGCGGCAGATTCCTTTCCTTGGACGTTGACCATGATGCGCATGCGGGTGGGCCCCCAATGTTTACCCAACCAAATAATGACGACCCCCCTACTTTAACATAAGTCTGAACATAACAATATATTATTTATATATATTTGATAGGACAAATAGATTCCTTGACCCTAAAAACATATATTTGGACACAAAAATCATCTCACTAAGTGAATTTTCTTGGAAGCGACATCATTTCTACAAATTTGGCGGCCATCTTGTCCGCCATTTTGAATTTAAAAAAAGCCGAGCCATGTCGAAGTCTATACCCACCGGATTTGGGTACTACTATATATAAACTAAAGAAAAATGCAAAGAAATGATTTTAGGGACTAATGTTGTATTCTGCTGTGTCGTTTAACTAGGTATATAGGAATAACCTCGATCACGTCTCTATTATTGTTATTAATCTAATAATGATGTACCAGGGGGCTGGTAGCAAAATACATATTGCCTGATGCGGGTTTCGAGCCTTGTACCGGCTGCTGTAGTCCAGACTGCTGGATCGTGAAGGCACCCCTCAGGAATACGAAATCAAGCAACATGCTGTGAGTAATTTGTGTTTTACGCAGTCATTCAGGCCTACGAGCAAAAAACATGAGGTTTTGTACCAGTCCAGTATTGTTTTAACGTTGGATCAACGTCTACGACGTCAGGAATATGCGATCAAGGAAAATGCTGTTAGTTATTTGTCATATTCGATAAAAACATGAGGTTTTTCCAAGTCCATGTATTGTGTTAACGTTGGACCAGAACGTCTACATCGCTAGCCCAACATTAGGACAACGTTGGTTCAACGCCTCGTGATTGCTGGTATTGAATTATTAGTCTCAGAGCACCTTAAATATTCAGTGCACACTTTATTATTTATATAGCAACTGGTTTACCGTGGGCTCTCTTCTTCTCAGAATGCTTCTCCCTCTTGCCTGTGTCTCACAAGATCAGCTTTCTAATTTAATAATAGTTTTCAGTGGACACTTTATCATTTAGAATGTTTATCGTGGGCGGTGTTCTTCTCTTTGGCTGTTATCCGAATGCTGCTACCTTTGACTTTGTTTCAAAAAATCAGTTTTCCATTTTCATACTAGTTATCATCGACCAGGGCGGGGGCTCTAGGGTAGTGGTTAGCACCGCTGCCTTTCACGCTATAGTTCGGGGTTCGGTTCCCGGTCTCGGCGGTTTAAAAGAAGCAAAATCGTTTCTTCCCCATCCACGTGTAAAACTCAGTATTTTGGGGAGCCTCCGTGACCGAGAGGTAGTGTGCTCGGCCTCAGGCCGCCAGGGCTCGTATTTCGAATCCTGTGTCTGGAGGACAGTGTCATCTCATTCATCTCACCATCCTCAGGAGGTTATCCTGGCCCAATTTAACCTATACAGTACTGTTCATTTGAAACTTACGTGGTGAATATTCGCCACGAATTCACACGAATTTAATTCGCCGAATTCGCGATGAATGATATTCGCCGATAACACAAATGATTGGGCGAACATTCGCCATGGATTCTCCGCGAATTTACTGATCGGTATTCGCCAGCGATAGAGATAGGTCGGCGAATTCGCGGTAGGGAATTCGTGGTGGGGAAGTCGGCGAATTCGCGGTGAGGAAGTCGGCGGATTCGCGGTGAGGAATTCGGCGAATTCGCGGTGGGGAATTTGCACTTCCCGCAATTGGCGTAGCTATATGCCAGTGACGCTGTGCCGCACCAGTACTGGCAGTAGGCCTACGTTTGACTGTGTAAACTATCGATTACATTACGACTTGTATTTTTTCTCTATGATCGTTCAAATATTCTGAAACCGTTTCACTATTGAAAAAATAAAATCATTATTTATTGTCTTATATTTATACCTCATTACTTATTTACCGTTATGCAGAGAATGCGGAACTAATATCGAGAAATGTGTGCGAGTGAGCGCCGGCATCTTTGGAATTCCGGAAAAGAACGAGTGATTATCCGGAAATCATCGGCTCGCATAAATTAGCCAGGCTTACGCTGGATTGGTCAAATGAGGCTCTCACGTTACTCATATCGATCAGACGACTAGATGTAAACACTCAGTGCGCGAAATACGCATTCCATTTATCTGGGGTATTAATTGATCATTTTTCGGACGACAAACGAAAAAAAAATGACAGTCACAATATGACAACAGGCCATCATGACATCTTGATAACGGCACAAGCCTCTGTGACCCTCTGTGTCTGTTTTAAGTTGACAATTCGCCTCCTTGCATACATAGATAGCAGCAATTTGATGTTGCATTCCCAGATTGTCCAGGATGAATCAGATGAATTCCTTACTGTGAATCCTATTTCCCAAGAAGAATTCTCCGTGGGGAATTCACCATGGGGAATTTCCTATGGGGAATTCACCATCAGGAATCCCCCAGAGAATCCCAATGGAGAATTCACCACGGTGAATTCACCATGGGGAATTCACCGTGAATCTGATTCCCCGGGCATTCTTCGTGAATTCACCAATTTGCCTGGGGCAAAGAATCAGATTCCCCAAGGGGAATTCCCCATGTAGAATTATCTTGTGGTGAATTCATGTGAATATTCCCGGTGAATTCCCCGCAAGTTTCAAATGAACAGTACTGTATGTGCACAAAGGTGGCCTAAAGCCCGATTCATTTCATTTCATATCCCCGACCATTAGATACCCCACTGTCTGCTAATGTTTTTTCTCCGTATTATTAAAAAACAGTGCGACAACTATAATAGGCTCTGTTCTGGCTAATATATGTTTTGGAGAACAATTCACCAGCTAAATGTAAGCATATTTATGTCTATGTGTGTGAGATGATAACACGTTATGCAGTGGCTTCCATTATCAAGATTATGAACACGTGTTGATGTCAATTCATATTACACTGGTATGTGTAAAATATTACACTAGTGTGTATGAACTTACCGCTGATATGGGGGAGTGAATTAACAAATGAGGCTTTAGGCCACTTGTGTTCACATACAGGATACATTTTGCCAGAAGAACCTCGTGAGGATGGTGAGATGGCACAGGCCTCAAAACACAAAATCAAAATCCTAGTGGCCTGAGACTGATTATGCTAACTAACGATCAGGACGGCTCCCAACATTACTGTATATTTAGGAGCGAGAAACGATTTATTTATTTGAAACCTGAATACCACAGCGCCCTCCTCCCCGTTGACCAGAAGCCCTGCCATTGACCACTGCATCAGGACGCCCGCCCATTGACCTCGACACCAGGGGGCCCGCCCATTGACCACTACACTAGAGGCCCCGCCAATTGACCATTACACCAGGGGCCTGCCAATTGACCATTACACCAGCCCCCCGCCCATTGACCACTACACTATTTATCACTACACCAAGGGCTTTCCAATTGACCATTACACCAGGGGCCTGCCCATTGACCACTACACAAAGTACCCCGCTCATTGACCACTACACCTGAGGTCCCGCCAATGAGGAAGGAAGTTGTTCGAAAATATAAACGATGTTGAAATTTCCCTAGCGCTGATCGGCCTACGGCGCTGAATTGTGTACAGCCGCTGTCCTGCCACAGAAATAAACTGTGCCCAGTTCGAGGTTAAATCGCAATTCGCTGACTTACCTGCAGTGTACACGTCTTCACTACCATATTTGACGCATATATGTGAATATTTTTTATTGTTAGAAAGAGAAAGTAAGTTTATATTCATGTTATTTATCCGAAACTACACTTGAGGCTACCAAGTGATCTCGGGTGGAGTGGGGTGGAAACGCGAGATTTTGTGAGATGACGTCATCGCACGTGGTAGATGACGTCATCGCACGTGGTATCTGCCGTTTTTATTGTGCTTCACGCACGTGTTTTTGTGTTGATAAACAACTTTAAGGCGGTCTGAGCATGCGCTGTCAGCGGACGAATTCTCCTCACATAGATGTCGCTCATGTCGCACTGGCGAAGGTTGATGCAAACTATATCGCCGTGAATTGTAGTTGTATTTTACCTAAATTCAGGTCCAATATGTCACATATCAGCTCAAGAATCACAGATATGTAAGAAAATATTTTTATTATAAGCAAGATGATGTTAGATTGGCCATAGCTCATCAGATTAAGTTCAGAAGAGCAATTTAAAGTTGGTATCAAAGCCACTTTAATACTAGATTCACGGCTCTGTGGCTCTAGTCTGGTGCGGTATGTCAGAAATATGCCTAAAATGAAAAGTTCTTGCCAAAATTGATTTTATTGTTTTTTTGACTTTATTAGGGGTCAAATAAGCCAGAAATATTGGGGTTCAATTTTTCCCGCCCCTCAACCTCGTTTTATGACACTTTCAAAATGGCCGCCATCTAAATCACATATTTGGCTATAACTTGGGCCCTAGCATAGCTAGAGTCACGATTTTGATGTCTATACTCATGTTTTTGGGTACGAGGAATCAAATAGTGCCCATAAAAAATGTGGATGTCTCTTCGATATTTTGAAATTACGATAAAACACATTTTTGATACGTTTTCGGTCATTGTTTTTCGCGAATTCGAAAAAAAACTAAAATTCAAACATTGAGCGTTGTTTAGTGCGCATTATGATAAACTGTACATTGTTGATGGGTGTTCCGTTAATGGACCTCAAATAGTTGACCAAAGTGACGTAAAGCGATTGTAAAAACTGAACAATTTCAATTACGATGTTTGATGCATTTATTTCATTTAAACATTTTACAACAGTCACAGAGGATAATTGATATTGACGGTAATGTGTCTTTCACAAAACACATTTGATAACTTTGAGAAGTGGGTGGGATGGGTCAATGTTATTTGAAATAAAAAAAATTAGCACACATTGTGCGCAAATTGTGCGTTTCAGCAATGTTTCATATTTGCTAAACAAATGACCAGAAGTAATCTTGGTGGGTAATTATGAAGCATCCCATCCATCAAATTATTGGATTTTTAGATCTTGTTTTTCTTAAATCCATAAATGATGCACAATAACAAATAAAAGGGGAACTTTTAATTCATCACATCCTATGAGAGATATCAGAGTATAGATTCCAGCCATAATCAGTTCCAATCTAAATACAGGGAAGGGGTGACGTGATATTTTTTCAACTGGACAACATAATCAAAGAGTCTGTTTACATGAGACGCCTTGTAGCCTACCGCAGATCATTAAATTAAGAAATATTACAAAAGATGTTTCATAATAAGAGAACAGAACTAGAAAGGCAGAAGTCAAGATTGCTGAAAAAACTGATGAACACTTTTACTAAGTACTATGTATGTACATTGTCATCCAAACCAAGTTGTTTAGAACTGGTTTCCGTTGAGTTGAGTTTTCTGCAGATTGATGAAAGTGGCACAATTATCAAACCATGAGAGTAGCTCATGAAGTCAGAAGTTTGCAAGATGTCGCAATAATAGGCCTAGATCTAGGACCGCTTTATTGGCCACGGATCACGTGTGAGTGATTACACAAGGGATGCTTCATGACAAAAGAGTAATACAAAAACCACCTCGGGCCTATCATTTGGTGGAGTCGGCACTGGGTACTATGGTTAATGATGTCTCTCTCTGGGTTACTTCTACTCTTGGGAGCATACTCTAGAAGGCCTTATCGTGACCAGAGGTCGTGTGTCTAAAACTCTAATAAGTTGAGCTTGTACTAATTTCTCCAGGACAGGTGAATACACTCTCTTTCTGCACAGGATACACTAACAGGAGCGTCATTCCTCAACAGGTGTGATTTTAACCAAATAATATATTCTGGTCAAATACTGACAAATTCTGAATCTAATACTCATGCATTAACTGAGTAATTGGTGATTTGAGGCATAATTAGATCAAATATGTACTGCAACAGAGTAGTCCAAAAGTAATATTTTTTTGTAATGCCACAATGCTCTACACAGCAGAATATGCTTGGGTATGTCCATTCACCGTCGGTGGAAGCTTTTACTTTGTTGCAAATCAGTTTTAATATTGTTCAGTAACTTTGTCGAAAATTGTGGCATATTTCTTCTTGAAATAGTTTTTTTGAAAGCTTTGTACATGGGCTTATCGCAGATGATCAAATATCTTTACCACTTTTTGCTAGATAACATATCTATCTATTGAGCACACATATGAAAAGGCATTAAAGTGTACCTTTTAAAAGTTGGTTGGTTTCTGTGATGATGAAGCATCTTGTGTAATATCTCTTAACTGGTCTGTGAAAGTAACATTAGCTTCACACGTACCGGTAAACAGATTATATCCACATATATTGTTATTTTAAATAGCTTGTAAATTAACGTCAACACACTAGTTTCAACTTGAACTCGACGAGGCCGCAACTGGGATCACCTAGTCACAATGAGAGGGAATAGACAAGGATATTTCTCTAAAAGACCCCTGCGAGATCAGCACGGTTCAAACCCGGGATGCGTGCATGAATGACGTGGCAGTCCGATATTCTATCGATGCGCTGCCTCTCCCTCTCTATATTTGTACATCGAAAGCCTTGGAAGCATGAACGAATTTTGTATGTCAAGTGTACTAATCCTATGGCCTAATAAGCTAATGATGATTTCAGCTTTACGGTGGCAACTATTCTTGTCTAAAAATCTAGAATGGGAAATGTTCACCTACATTAGATACACCTTATGAGAGCCAACCACGTGTCAATGAGAGACAAGACCTGCTTTACCAGATGGCCAAACCTCCCACCATTAGAACAAAATGTGTGGGAAGTGAAATATAGCATGTTCATTCATGTCAGATGTCTTAGTTCACCTGCACCAAGGGTTGGTATTGAGCTCAACAAATATTGATGCAAATACGACTGCCGTAGTAGACTCTACCAGATATAGTTAAAATGCTCAGCGTTGCAGACGACTCCTGTACAAATGCAACAGTGGGGTATATAACAAGCAAACCAGGTAGTGTGGCTTGTGTCATTGTAAACGACAGTCGGCCATTTTGAAATTTAAAAATTGTCAATATGTTAATATATAAATCAAAATCACTAAGTTTGAACCTAAACCTCATTGTCTTTTCGGTAACCCGAGCCATTGAATGCTTGTTGTAGCCTGCTGTGGTAATGCCCCCGTCCTCCTCCAATCTATGCCGCAATAACAGAGTTTGTAGGTATACGCGATACAGAGACTATAATCATTGCGCGGCCGGGCATCCTTGTTAGGTTACAGATTTATATATTAATTGGTAATACTCGCTTTGCATCTCATTAGAATATTGCCTTGACGCGGAGATTTAACAGTCAGCATTTAAATTAATTGTTTCATGAAATTGTTGATCTCAGAGTAGCCCCTGCATCTGGGAGAATATGTCAAATTATGACTGAAATTTAAACGGGGATATCTCTCATCGGCTGTGATGAAATAAAATCCCCTATTTTATTTTTTCTTGTGCATCGTTTAAAAATTTTAAAGAAACAAATCTGAAAATCCAATAATTTTGCTGATGGGATGGATCACAATCGCAATGATCATAATGATTGATTCTGATCATTTGTTTGACAGCACATGACACATTGCTGAAACGCACAATTTGGTCACAATTTTGTATTCATTTTGTATTATTTTTTTAAATTTCGATCGGACCTTCATCCCTCCTATCTACTTCTCAAAAAAGTGTGTACTTTTTTGCAAAGGACACACTAGTTTTATCAATTTTCCTCTGTGACTTTTGCAAAATGTTCATTTGCAAATTAAGGAAATGTACCAAACATCGTTATTGAAGTTGCTCGGTTTCTACGCTATCACTTATAGTACGCCTTCTTGGTGGAATCTTTAGGGTCCATCAACGAAACATCTACCATTCAGAAACCATCAGCAATGTGCTGTTTATATTAGGGGACATACTAAATAACGCTTCCAAAATAATTATTTGAAAATTTGAGTTTTTTCATATTTGCAACAAAAAATAACCGAGAACGCATGAAAAATGTGTTTTATATTTAATATCGAAATATCTACAAGACATTAACATTTTGTATGGGCACTATTAGATTCCTCATACCCAAAAACATGGGTATGGACATCAAAATCGTGACTCTAGCTTTGCTAGAGGACAAGTTACGGCCAAATATGTGATTTCGATGGCGGCCATTTTGAATGTGCCATAAAACGAGGTTGAGGGGCGGGAAAATTGAACCCTAATATTTTCGGTTTATTTGACCCCTAATGAAGCCATCAAAATAATAAAATCAATTTTGGCAACAGAAATGACCAAAATGACATACCGCACCAGACTACTCGCCGCGCTCGCCCAGAGACGTTGTTTACTCGGCTAAAATTTCCCGTGACACATGGTGCACTAATAAAAATGTGTTCGTCTAAAGGCTCACGGTGTATTCCATGGACTGCACTGGAATATGCAAATATAAATATTAGTTATAATGTATAATTTGTATGTTTTGCTAAATTTTCATCTGAAAGTAATAGAAAATTAATTGGTTTGAAAAAATATCCAGGTCATCTTAGAATGTGTTTAATTTTATGGAATAGAACATTTCAGCGTTATTACTTTTCAATTTACTCCCCATTATTTTTAATGTGATCCATGGTGCTGGATTGAAACAACGATTTTGAAGTATAGAAGACAGTGTTAATTAATTAAGATAATGATATTAATTAAAATTTCCACATGTCATTCACACGTCAGAGGTAGCGACGGCTCCTTTATGTGATTGTCAAAAAAGCATCAATGGAAGAAAATGACCCAGAAAATAAGAGACGTAGAACCAATGTGGGCCCCACATTAGAACATCATTGCCTTGTGCCTGCTGGGCGGGGGCCCTAGGGTAGTGGTTAGCACCGCTGCCTTTCACGCCAGAGTTCGGGGTTCGGTTCCCGGTCTCGGCGGTTTCAAAGAAACAAAAATGTTTCTTCCCCATCCACGTGTGAAAGTCAGTATTGTGGGGAGCCTCCGTGACCGAGAGGTAGCGTGCTCGGCCTCAGACCGCCAGGGCTCGAATTTCGAATCCTGTGTCTGGAGGACAGTGTCATCTCAATCATCTCACCATCCTCAGGAGGTTCTCCTGGCCCAGTTTAGCCTATATGTGCACAAAGGTGGCCTAAAGCCCGATTCATTTCATTTCATTTGTGCCTGCTGTGTTTGTGGTTGGCTGGGAGTTGAGCATGACTCTATTTAGATGGTTGATTCGTCCGGGCTTGGTATATGCGTGGAAGGATAAAAAAGGATCGGGCAGCTTGTGGTAATTTTGATTGGGTGGAAGGCGGGTGAAGACGGGCATTAGAGAAATGCCTATTCACAAAGCCTGATGTCTGGTGCTTGAGAAATAATACTGGTTATTAAATCATATAATGTATTAAATAACACAAGCGATACAAAGCTTAGTTTATGTCTTGACATTAGTAAACACAAGGGGATGGAAGACGTGCATCAGACTGATGGCATGCCATACAGCCTGGGTAATGTTGATTTGGAAACTAGTACTGTTTATTAAGAAAATAAAGTACATCCTAAATGTTTTTATTTAAGACACCTTCACAATGTGTATTTTATGTATTGCTATTCTCAAACACAAGAGATTTGTCTTCACACGTTATGTTATGTGATTGCGACATTAAATACCAGATCAATACACACGACACCACGTTACATCGGCCATTTGATTGTGAAATCACTCGACCACATAATGTTATTGTTTTGACATGACAGATATGTGGCTGTATGTGAATTATGTAATGTTATGATAATACTTGCTCAAACACATAGGCTCTCAGGATGCGTTTATATCTATGGAAACTCTTATAGTGTTGTAATGTATGTAATTGTATTTACTTTTAGGCTAATATTGGTTTCCTGACATATTTGACGCGATTGGAGAGTGATACAACAAAAGTCGTTTCAAGATCAAAGGTGAATATGTCAAACCTTAATTTAGACATGCTGTTTTACATATTGCCCATGCACCGTATTACAGCTTGGTTGATGAAGGTGCAATTAGTAGGTGAAGTAACTAACAAAATGGTTAAAAACAGAAAACAAAGACTGCTTTATCGCTAAAATGGGAATATAATGTAAGTTAGTTAACTCTCACGACATGCTTTGTCATGGTGAAAAGCGAAACAAAAGAGACAGTGAGTGGCGTGTTGTGAAATATTTAGGGCTGGCTTTCTCGTTTGACCACTTAACTGCCTTTTCTCCTGTCTCATTAGTCTACATCTTTGCGTGATTGGCCATAAAGCTGACGGTAACGAACACAGTGTAGAATAACTAAATAGAACCGGAGTTTTCTGCATACAGATTTAGCAAATATGATACGTTGGCCCGTTGTATGTTTCATGTTGGAGCAGCGTCGCAGACGGTGGGTCGACATCAAACATCAAACAGTTCATAGTAAATCAACCGGACAGACAGTATGACATAGAACATATAGTTTTTTTATTCCGATATATTATAACAGATTAGCAGCGACTGGTGATTATTGCAGCTGGGCTGCTAATCGTGCTAATGCTCAAATATAAATTGCCACTGTAGATTATATATGAAGAACACCGCTAATCATATATGTAGCAAAAACAATAAACATCGACATTACATAATTATATTGAACATATTGCATGCTGTGTTTGAATGACCTCCAATATCTGACCACATATTATTATTTTGTTCAATATCAAGATGACAGTTGCTGCATTTTATCATTGTACAGGTGATTATCAAGCAGTTATCGTAGCTATTTTACTGTTCATGCAAACAGCTGAATCTGTAAACTCAGATGCAAACCCTTAACGCGTCACTGTTGTATGCTGACTCTTCTAGTGCTAGTCTACGTACGTGGCACAGTTGAGAAGTGTGTGACGCCCACCACGGGATCTGAAGTGTCTAGGACCTGGCATGTGTATTCAACTTCATCTTCAAATTGAATGTCCGCAAAACAACAATCACGATGATCAAAAAACACAATGTATCGCTCAAAATCTGGGAATAAGCTGAGGAAGTAGATCACACCTAAAACCTTTATCACGTCAAACACGACATATCGATCCCTGGCAGCCAGGATGTTGTATGTGTCGCTCGATTGGAGGGGGGGGGGGAGCGCTAACTACACTCTGGCTACTAGAGGATGTATGTGGATCATAGGTGTGTGTATGGTCATTACATATGCAGTGGACTTTTACTCTAAATATACTTTATTCACAAAATGCAACAGAAAATGAACTGTCTTGACAAATTTAAATTATCCTTTATCTGTCAGCGTGCCTTACCAACATGGCATATGATCAGAATCATTATATTGCTGAACTGTAAACTTTCGCACGTTTATTATGAGCTGTGTAACCTTTCTGTGGAAAGTTGCATATTAATGACGAGTGCAAGGAAGGTGGATGGGATTGATGTGCGGAAGAAGAAAACATAATGCCAGAAGTATCGCTCCAAAGGTTGGGTGTGCTCAGATTCAATTATATCTACAAAGCCACCTGTTCAAGTTTCAATCGAATACCAGGGGTCATTTGTACTTTCATATGCCTCCGTGCCTTAAAGCATACCTCTACACAATTTTTTTATACATGAAAAATAGTTTTCAGCCGTCATTTGATGTTGCTGACTTGGGCTCATGAATCTCGACTAAACTCTAAGGCAAAGAACATAATCGCTCAGTGGGAATTGTCATGCATGTGTCAATTTCAAATTGATGAATTGGCGATTGACACCTTGTAATTTCAAAGGAAGACATATATATTGCATGTATTACCATTTTGTGAAATTATCTCTAATTCTTAGATTCAGGTCAGGTGACAATGAGCACAGTTTATTTTCAAAGGAAAACACATATAGAAATATCACTATTTTATATACTAACCTTTAATAATTAAATAGATCCAGGGAGACAACACCGTTGTCCTTGCTAAGGACCCGTTCTTCTGAGTGGCTCATTCAGGGTGGACACAGAGTTAATTTTAGTTCCATCCTGGTCATATCTCTTTGGTCAGGATCTGGTTCGTCCACAGATCGTAAGGACCTGTCACCTGACATGGCAGCACCACGCTGCTGTTTGGTGCGAGACGCTTAACTTCAGACACAGACTCCAGCTGTAAGTCAGTACCTGAAACCACAGACAACACACATAACATCAAACATAGGCATGGAAACATATGTCATCTTCATTTCGCAGCATGCAGACATAAATCAAAAAGTCATACTTCGCAAATTAGTCATTTATATGTGGCAAAAAAACACGTAATGTACCATGAGTCACTAACAGCCGATGGACAACCCCCTGACGGTGCATGACAATGATAACCTAGTTAACTTCAATGTATTATTGTTTGTTGTTCTGCTGTTATATCATCAAGCTACTTTAAACATTTTTGCTGGTTAGTTTCTTTACGAGATCAGTCGTATGCAAAATTACTATGTTGCTATTGTCATTCACTACGTGTCCCAGATTCAACATGGTATCAATGGTGCTCAAATCCATTTTATAAAAAAGGATGAATTTTTTAATCATGTTTAATAATAATTTTGTTTTCAACTTTTTATGTCTACGATGCCACACTGAATGTTCCTGAAATGTTATTCGAGTAGTGTATTTTAGCACTTATCATGCAATCAGAGAGAATATATACAGAGGTCTTCCCGGTGGATTGTAAAGTACTGAGGGGTTCTTCCTAAATAAAACTCTATTGTCTGGCGTGTTCTGCGAAGAACACATAGCAAGACCCTAGATATACAGCAAATGCGACAATGGGAATACGAGAGAGGGAGAGGACCTATAAAGTTAGTTGATAAGATTGTCTTTCGATAGCCGGAGAGTAGCCTATCCTCGCAAGATGTGGTCAAAACAAACATGAGATGATACGAGCAGATGGATACGATGGATGCGGTGGATAGCCAAGATCCGAGGTCCGGCAGAAATCAATCCCCTGTGAAAGATCAAGGAGGATAAAGTAGCTGCCAGGTGAAGGTAAACAGCAGTATCTGATACTTGAACAAGTCGGCACTTACTTTTGTTTGCTTCTGCATTGTAAACTGTGGTGCTAACGCTAATGCTACCGAAAATATACACAAAGTATGTAGAGAGAGATATTCTCTTCAAAAGTAAGCAGTTACTGCTGTGTTCCGCTGCATTTTTGCATTGTGGACTTCACTGCTTTGGCAGACAAACAGTAGCAACCTGCTTTTAAATTTGGCCTTTCCAAATAAGGTTCCCTTATAAACCTCTCCACAGGTCAAATATCCTGTGCATCTAGAGTGACACGAGAGGTGCTACCAGAAACACTAATACAGACTACACATAATATGTGGAGATCTTCACCTTAAGAAGCATCTAGTTGAGATTTGTTTACAATGCTAAACGTTAAAGCTCCAGTGTCGAAATTATGGTATATTTTGAATAAAATTAATTGCATTAAAATGGTATGATTCATCAGAATAAGAAAGTTATGTTTCATATTTATTCACTTTGAGGTACGAATTGCGGAGACAATTTACATCCCAAACTGAATGAGTATAATAGATGGTTAGGACAACGTCTTTACTATCGTCCTCTCAGTGACATGTCTGGCGCTCATATACTATATATCTATCAAATTATCGATCCGCTTGTATTTACCCGAGGTAGGCAGTGTGTAACCGTTTTAATGTCATTATTTAAATGTAAAGATGAAAGCAGCACAGGCAGTCGTTTTGCCATACTGCTTCAAAATATAAACTTTTGGCAGACCCCACTCCTCAGAACGTTGACTATGTTGCGCATTCGGGTGTGAATACTGTGCTGTGCTGAAAGTGTGCTGAAAGTAGGATAATCGCTGGCCCAACGTCTAAGACGCTGGCCCAGCCTTCGCCCAACGTGTTACACCGCATGCAGGTTGCTGGGACATCAATAATAACTTACTGCCGAATACGATGGCTGTCCTGCTGCTATAGAATGTTGATTCAAGTCATGCCTGTGAGGCCACTGTTTATTGCCCACGTTTTCCTGACAGCTGCCAATTGTCATCTCAATTTCTTGCCTTTCCGCCAGAAAAATACCTCTAATATTGCTGACAACGGCAGTATCGATTGGTATGGCTTCAAGGCTTATTTTGACGTGGCAGCTTCAGATTTGATCAGATGGCATTACCAAAAAAACATGTGTTTTTTTTCTGCCCGATTTCCGAAAAAACAGTCAATTTCGGGAGATAAAATAAATTGTTTTTTTCGTCGCCCTCATTAACTTTTCTTTAAATAGGTCAAAAGTTGTTTTTATTTCGTCGCCCTCATTAACTTTTCCAGAAATATGTCCAATGTTTCTTTTATTTCGTCGCCCTCAATAACTTTTCCAAAAATAGGTTCAATGTTTTATTTTCTTAAACGTTTTTTTTGCCCTCTCTCATTAGATTTTGGATTTTTTCTGATCTAAAACAGATAAATTAAAACAAGTGAGCTTAGGGATGAAAACAGTAATCAATTATCGCGTTCCTCTCCCATTGTTGCGAATTCCAGAATCAGCAGGTTTCAAATTTCGGGAGGGGGGAGGGGGGGGGGAAGGAACAATTGATAATTAACATGGATGCGTGATAGGATTCTTTTTGTTCAGATTGAGGGGAGTGGTTTTCTTTTTCGCCAAGGACAATTTCGACAACACTTCTTTTGGATGTCCTTAGACACCGAGATAGACAAATCTGGTCCTCACATTTTTAAATCTCCAGGCACCGGAATCATTGAGATAGCGTTGTGTTTCCTTCCTGGACAAAAATTTAAAGCAACACGTTATTCAATTGGAATATTACTCACTTATGACGCGATCCACAGCTTCAAGTAGGTTATTGATTCCCAGATAACAGAGGGCATTATCCGCTGTGTGTTTTCTCGTTGGTTTAATCCTGTGCCTACTCAGAAACTATGCTAGTGTATAATATGTACCAAATTACATACAGACATTGTGAAAATGGCATTTCATTGAATGGTTGGACAGCTACAATTAAATCTCTACTGTTCAGTCTTGGCCTAAATTCTGTATGGTATGACCAAGGTGTTGTAAATGTGAAATTATTTGTACATGTATTAAAACAAAGATTGCAAGATACCCATATTACAGAGTGGAATAGAGCTGTTTCGAACAGCAATGATAGAATTTTGTACAGAACATATAAACTCAAGCCATTTTATAGTCAATTCATCAATAGTATAACTAAGCCTTGCTATCGATATTACTTTTTAAAATTTGTCACAAAAAATCACAATCTACCCGTTGTCCATGGTAAATGGTTTCAAACTAAACCTTATAATGTACGTCTATGTAGCACATGTGAAGTTTTGGGAGACGAATATCATTTTCTTCTCCAATGCACTAAGCACCAAGATTTACGCTCAAAATTTATTGCACGGTACTATTGGGAAAGACCATCAATGCACAAATTTGTTGAGTTAATGTCATCCCAGCGTAAGGTAGTAATCATCAAGCTTGCTGCTTTTGTACATATCGGATTGCAAAGAGAAAATGTTTAATTATCATATATTTGTACAGCTCACCCTCGCTTGCACGCATCATACTTATTGTATATTTTCATATTTATGTAGCACACAGACCAATGGTCTATGCTGAATGAATGAATAAACACACATATGTTACTGCATTTTTACCTGAGGCTGAATGAAAAATACATCATTTTAGAAAAAAAACAAAGTGTTATATAATCTAATTAAAGTTTAATGGATGATGGAGGCTCCCACATAGTAAAATTGTGCTCAACATATTTCAAAAGCCTTATATCTATGTAAACTTCAACACAAGACCGATGACACTATGACTGCGACACTGTCATCTGCATCACAGCCTGGTTGTTGGTCTCGCCGTTCAACATAATGACCTGCAAAGTCAAGCAGCAGTAACTGCTTACTTTTCAAGACAGTAGTTACTGCTGTTTGTCTTTGCTCAGCAGAATAGCTGTCCACCTACGAGGTGTTTTTTATGGCCCTGTTATAGTGCCTGTCGTCTGGAAGGATAATAATATGTGCCAGAAAAAACGACTCTTCACATCGTCTTGACGTCCATAACACAGATAAAACACCCCCAACAAGATCCTGAGCAGGTCTGGCAATGCTGAGGACCAACAGACGATACTCCACGCTATGCAGAAAACACATTATTTTCCATGATTTCATTGTCAAATCTAAACAATTCTCAATTCGGCACTATTTTCCAGAAACACTATTAACATTTTCTTTACAACGGTTAAGATCACCTTGACTTTTATTAAGTTAACCTTAAGCCTAAGATATTAATATGGATTGGCCGTTGCTCACGTACGACACATTAAATATAAAAATGTATTTCGGCTGTAGATCTTGCTGGTTTAGTGTGGAGCCGGTGGCTTACAGTGGACATGTGTTGATATCCCCTGGGCTGTGAAATGACAGTTTACATGCATCAAGCGTCCTGGATCTTACGGTGGACGCCTGGGTGTGATGATGAAAAAGGATCCCTGCCTACACACCCCGTGTCCAGGAGATCAAGCCAAAGCCGCAAATCACAGATTCCAGAGAGAAAGGCTCACCGCAGGCTATTACACATAATACAAGTATTAGACATAGACCCGATGTTGGGCCAATGTTACAGGCGTTGGCGTTATATTAAATCACAAAGGCTCATCACAAACGCAGAAAACATTATTTTTTATTTTCTCATTTGCCAATTTTCAGTGACAAAATGTTGTTTTAATGTTGGGCCAAGGTCGCAGATGATGGTCTAACATTAACGTTGGCTCAATATTAAACAACAAAGCCCGCGTCCGAAACACAGAAGACATTATTTCTCATTTTCTCATTTGCCTTTTTTTAGTTCTGATCACTGCAAGCTGTTACACAAGAAACTATGCCGCAAGCACGAGACATTGACAAAATGTTGTTTAATGCTGGACCACATTCGCAGATGATACCACCATTGGTTCAATTGTTGGTGTTTGCTGGGAAATAAAATAGCATGAGACACTCAGGCAACGTGGGATTAGTGTTTTTTTTGTTGTAGAACATGTTGTAGCTAATTTATCTATGGTTTTGGTGCGAGAAACTGATGACAGACTCTTGTCAGTTATCTTCTTTTTATGTGTACATATCACTCATTATTTATACTACACTGAATCTTAAGTTGTTATTGCATGTTAACTATACCGCCAATTATAGCTGAGAAACAATTGGTTTTGTATTATACTGTTATATATTATTTTATGTAATTCTTCTTCACTTATGTGATTGAAAGGCCTCGTAGAGGTCGTCTCGATCTGTTCCCGTGATGACATGTTGGACAATTTTCAATCAATGAATAATAATGATATTGTATTACTAGTTGCATGTTTTCAGCTGGAAAGTCAAATAAATAAATATAAATAGATCAACCAGGTGCTACCAAAGTGCAAGAATGAGAATTTTATTTTGCTCATCGCACGAATCGAGCCAAGCAACAAGGTGGTCACCATTGATATTGGCAGCATACAAGGTGGATAGAATCCCGCTTCCTACTTCTTTCGATTCTCTTTCAGCATCATTCTCTGTCTAAATATAAGTTTAAACGTGGCCTTTTCTGTACTCCCATGCAAAATGTAACTCCAGGGTTATAAAGGCAAAGTTGCTGGAGATATAACTCGTTGTTAATTTCGAGAAGGGTAGTGTTTTTTCCATGTCAAAAGTCAAGTAGTGCACTTGTTTATTCCTAGTTTTTTTGTTATTTGTCTTCCATTTGTGCATCATAGGCCAGCTGTGATCTTTGAAGTAGTGCCTGATCGCCTGTTGAAGCATCACACGTCATTTTGAATTTGCCCCCTAGCGGATTTATGCCCCGCTAGCCAGATGTCTATCCTCAATTTTTTTGACGGCCAGTAGTCATTTCAATCAAATCCGTTGCGAAATTTCGGGGACATATAAATGTATGCAGGTCTATATGACAGGGACAGGACTAAATCATGCAAATGTGCGATGTGTTTGCGAAATCAATTATGGGTACACGCACACTGACAAGAGATTGCACCCACGTTCGTCTACTGCTGGTCCACTGTGTATGGTTATTGGATCAGAGTACTTTATTGCGCTGGAGATCAGCGAAAACCTTTCAGCCAACTTATTTCATTTTCTCGGAAAATTACATCACAAGTTTACAAATATTAGAAATTGACCCAATGCTGTTTCAATGTTGGGCCATCGTCTACGGCGTTGGTCCAGAATCAAAACAAGAGCGGGCCAAACAATTTACTGTGTTTGTTGAGACCCCAATAAACATAAGACATTGAACCAGTGGCGGTTTAATGCTGGTCTCCCAGTTACAAAGCAGTGCGAACGATTCATTTACCTGACGTTGATTTACTGTTGGGCAGGCGTCGCCGACGCTGGCCAGCATTGAAGCAGCATTGGTTGAGAAATTTGACCCCCTTACAGGACTATTCTGAGAGAGATGGTATAACACAATACAGCACATGCTGAGTGTTCACTGGGTTATATTTATTCTGGGGTGTCTCTCATTGTCTGATTTTTTTTTAATGCATCAGCCATGACCTATGATAACAGAGGTACGTCACAAGCATGTTAACCCTTTCACCGCCAAATTATTCAATCTGAATTTTCACCCACTTGACGTTGTGTCTCGCTGACGCGATCCACAACTTCAAGTGGGTGGAAATTATTCGGATTTGACAAAATGGAGGTCAACTGTTTTCACATATTGCTGATTGATGTCACATTTTATATTTTTCACATGTTTAAAAGGTGGTACTTAATGTGCTAATAAAAAATGAAAACCCGAATATATTCGGTTAAAGGGTCAAAACACGGGGTTTTATCTGTTATTGACAGAAAGTGATGTTTTAGTTAGGAAGCCTAATTGCTTCATTTTACATCCGTGTTTACGCGAAACACTGTGTAATTAACATTGGCTACTTTTATGATTATTTTTGCATGGATAACAAATGCTGGATGTTGTGTGTTTTGGGTTTATCTGTATTAAGCTTGGCTCTTGATGGTTTTGACTTACATCAGGTTTATGTAAAGTCACGGAGTCGTTTGCTGACCAGATTCACTCATAGTGTATTAATAATAGGTTTCCGTGTTGCAATATGTAGTAAATGTAACAGGTAGTTATGTGCTGATCTAAATGTCACTGGTAGCTATGTGCTGATCTAAATGTCACTGGTAGCTAGGTGCTGATCTAAATGTCACAGTTAGTTATGTGCTGATCTAACTGCGTCTGGTAGCTATGTGCTGATCTAAATGTCACAGTTAGTCATGTGCTGATCTCAACGTCACTGATAGCTATGTGCTGATCTAAATGTCACTGGTAGCTATGTGCTGATCTATAAATGTCACTGGTAGTTATATGGTGATCTAAATGTCACTGGTAGCTATATGCTGATCTAAATATCACGGGTAGCTATGTGATGATCTAAATGCCACATGTAACTATGTGATGATCTAAATATCAGGGGTAGTTATGTGCTGATCTAAATGTTACATGTAGCTGAGTGATCTTAATGTCACGGGTAGCTATATGATGATCTAAATGTCACGGGTAGCTATGTGCTGATCTAAATGCCACGTGTAGCTATGCGATTATCTATAGGTCAGGTATGGTGATGTGTTGATGTAAATGCTGATCTAAATATCAGAGGTAGCTTTGTGCTGATCTTAATACCGACCTAAATGTCACATGGAGCTATGTGCTGATCTAAATGTCACATGTAGCTATGTGATGATCTAAAGGTTAGGTATGGTGATGTGTTGATGTAAATGCTGATATAAATATCAGAGGTAGCTTTATGCTGATCTTAATGCCGACCTAAATGTCACATGTAAATATGTGATGATATTAATGTCACAGGTAACTATGTGCTGATATAAATGTCACAGGTAGCTATGTGATGATCTATAGGTCAGGTATGGTGATGTGTTGATGTAAATGCTGATCTAAATATCAGAGGTAGCTTTATGCTTATCTTAATGCCGACCTAAACGTCACGTGTAACTATGTGCTGATATAAATGTCACAGGTAGCTATGTGATGATCTATAGGTCAGAAGTAGCTGCTGCCCAACTATGATATTGACCCAAGGTTGTTATGTTAGTTGGGACTGTCGTAGACGTGGCCGAACGTCGCAGATGGCGCTCCAACATTAAAACAGTATTGATCCAACGCATCATGTTTGATGGGTATCTGCACTCCAGGGTACATACTTGTTGACGTGTTGGTTTAATTATTCTTTCAAAGACATCTTGCAGTGCGTGAAATAGGCAATTTATTTTAGAACTCACCGAGCGGACGAACAGAATACGAATGAAAAGTAAATGAACAATCCCGTGTCAGACATGAGAACCACTCAGGAAAACCCTCCAAGCCAAGCTGATTGATTTCATGTCAGTCCGGGTTTCCGAGCTCAGTTTGATTTGAAAATCATAACCACAGCTGATTCTTGATTGATATATTTCCATGTCGGCATGATTGTGATTGCCTTCCAATCTCTGATGTAATCGGCTTAAACGTTAAATGTAAATAAGTACAAGCTTAGATAAAGACAGCTAATTGCTTCAGACTGGGATTAGATGGATAACGGTTACCCCAATTATAATTATTTGATTAACTCTGTTTGCTACCCTAATTTTATTGACATTTTTTGGGGCTTAATCTAGAAAATTCACATAGGCATCTAATAATGGGCTTGTGATGACAAGAGTTAATGTTCCAATCATTTAGAAAGGTAATAAACGTTTCTGGGAATATCGGACCAAGTCTAGTATTCAACCCCCGACGAATCGAAGAGTGGCTTAGCCTGCCACATGACGTGATCGGCCAATCACCGTCTTGTTTAAGTTGTTATGTTATTTAAATCAGGGGGTATAATACCAGACTTGGTCCGGATTTTTAGTTAGCCCATATTATCGGATGGTAAACATGTAGCGAACATGATTATTGAAACTCCCACTATGTTTTGATTGCCAGCTATCTGTGGTACAACCTGTTAACATTTATAGCGCTAAGGTAATAAATTGTGTTTTTACTCAAACAAAGTCTTATTTGGTTTTGTGAAAATGAAAGCGAATCACTTTTATATATCGCCGATTACTGACAGATGAGTCCTGTAAATATACTATTTATAAATTTATTTATATATATATCGCTAAACGTCATTGATTGTAGCTGCTTTTAATGTGATTTTGCATGATTATTAGCGGTTAAATCAGAGTTATTGTGAATAAGTGTTCAAACATCAAGATCTGCAAATGTTTGGTCTGAAATTAAGCAAATTATGAGTAATTATCACCCACTTGAAATTGTGGGCCACGTTATAAACACGTTACCTACCCATTTACTCGTTCGGATTTGTGTGTAGTATTATAAAATGATTATTTTAATATCGTAGTAAGCAGAGGTAAGATAAACTTCAAAATCTACATAACCAGCAAGTTATGGTATAGGTGTTATTTTGTTTGATTTTTAAGATGGCATTTTGTTCAATTTTGTAAGATGTCATTTTGTTTCATTTTTTAAGAATCCATCTAAATTTAATGTAAACTAAGAGCTACTGAGTAGTGCGAAATATTACAGTGCGCATATGTCACTATCATTATGGGTTAGTATCCCCTGAGAAGATTAAAATGCATCTCTGCGCTCGTGGTTATCATAAGGACCGACAGAGCTGTCTGACTGTGAATGTGATCCGTCCATCTTCCCCCCAACCGGATGGAATCTGTGTGCGGTTTGCAAATCCAGCAAGAGAGGTTCACCTAATGCTGATTTAATATTTGCAATGTTGGCCCAGCATTAAACCAATATACGGCTGGGGTTTCCTGTCTGTTAGCAAACCATTTGGTGTCACTATATTCTTAAATTCCGTTAGTTTTCACTGTGAGACGTAAAATGGTATCCAACTGTTTGGAATTTGTCAACTAGACTGAATATTATGATGGAAGTGTACTGATTGGTATTTCACCTGAAAACAATTATTGTTCTTTACACCTTTGTTTCTAATTTTAACTGTTGGAAGATCAATCACCACTATGATTTTGGTCCATTAAATAAGTTTTTTTTAAGTAGTATCTGTCCTCAGTCTTATAGACGATTTATCTCCATTTTGCTAAATTATGTTTCTTTTCACCAGCTTGAAGTTGCATCTCGCTACAGTGAACCACAACTTAAAGTGGATACACATTTAATTCAGATCGTTTGTACCTTGATATTTGTTTTTTTATTAGGTCGGTAGTAAATTAATAAATAACAACATCACAATATTCTTAACTGAACATTGTTCACAATTCAAAATATATTTATAACTAAACAACATCAGTCTAGACTCGTATATTAAATACATAGGCTACAAAGTACATTAACAACTTAATTTGTTAAAAAAATTTTTTAAAAAAGATAGCGTCCTATCTTTAGAAGATCAAGCAATGCATGACTAACAGAGTAGTTGTGTCGAAAGGTATATATTTAATTTTAAACATTACATGCATACCAAAATGTGAATAAGCTTTATCTAACAATAAACTTGTTTCTAATCTGCAACTTCATTATGTTCTAATATACCAGTAAATATATTTAAATACTGATTTATTATGTTGTCAACTAAAACATAATCTTCAATTTTTAAACCGCAGAAAAATATTATATTTAATGAGTTGGTTTACTATACTCTCAATATATAATTGGCAGCTTCCAAAGCCAATCTCTGACACCCAGGCCGGAGGTGAAAGGTCGATACGTTCAAGGTGTTTGACCTTCTGATCACTATACAGCTTCACTGCGCCTGTCCACCATCGTTAGGTAACTTATTTTACACATCTTGACGTCCAGGTTATTTTTAGCACCACATGTGATAATAGTTGTCCAGAAGGCACGAGGTATCGATGCTTTGCTGGTTTAATGTTGGAACACCGTCTGCGACGTTGGTCCAATATTAAACCAACACAGCTCGTGTTTTCTTCGTTTTGTTTTCTGGAAGTTTTTACAACTTCCTGGAATCTTCCAGGCACTGGTATCAGCTATTCTGCAGCGCGAGGTTAAACAGCCATAAGTGCTCACATAAAAGGTAGGCCTAAATACTTTCCTGCAGTATAAAAGTTTACTTTTTCACCCAGTTGAATGTGTGTCTCTCTGCCGCTAGCCACAAATTCAAATGGGTAAACATCACTTACACGTACGTACAAAGTGTATGAAAACATGTGTCTATCCAGCAGAATTATAGTAATGTACATTTATCCTTCAATTATCTCATAAAATTATGAAGGACGATAAAAAGGCTCAAAAAAGCCAGATACGTTATTAGTACCTTAAGAATGGATGTATTTACAAATCCCTATATACCACGGTATACTGGCTTCACGGGTGCCATACATCTGTCATTATATTGAAGCCATCGACAACGAATGTGAATTGTCCACTCCGTGTAAACGTTGATAGATAGAACGGCTTTCATCTAGTTAGCACGGGTCATTCTTCTTTCAACTTCCTGCAACCAGCAAACACAGGGCGCTGAACAAATAAGCATATCTATTAAACAAAAGAATATTTTAGTCAGTGGGAAGTGGTAATTGCTCAAGAAAAGTTCGCTTCAATCGAATAAAACACACCAAGGAGTCGTAATACAGTAAAGAAAGAGTTAACTGTGCAGTAGACATATCCAAAAATTCGCGGAAAGATTTGCACAAATAGACTGAGTTAGAATATCCTCAATTATCCAACAGGCGTAGCATAATCCCCTCGTGCGGGATCCATCACTGCTCCACGCCGGACCAGAAGCAAGAGAGGGAAAAAAGAATAGGATAGGAAATAAATGTAATAAAAACTACCTTGAAAGAAAAAATAAAAACATTCGATTAGGGAAATGTGAACACCCACTTTTACACCTTGATCTATATGTGTACCACCTCTACACCTTGATTTTTGCAGCATGTATACACCTGATTGTGCATAAACTTTTACATCTGGGGTGACTTGCGTAACATTTCGACACAAATCAACCATTAGGACGGCTGGTCAACCAGTTTTATTTAAAAAGGTGTTTTCTCAATATTGTTTTTACCTCAAAAGACGCATCGCCTGCTTCCACGCATCTCACTGGTGTACCATGGAAACAGATCTAGACGATGTGTGAGCTCTGGGCCAAAGTCACCATTCTGGCTCCAGAGACTATAGTCAACGCTTTGGCAACGCTTGCCCAGCATTGTAGCTTCACAAAATGCTACAAATCCATCATCGTCAGAAGTTGATGGCAAAACACAGTGATTTACGCCAGGCCAGCGGAGGGTATTGTTATACAGGTCAGAATGTGACTGATTATTAAAGTTGGCATTTGGCCATTAGCCCTGGGGAATTCACTTAGACCGTCTGAGAGGAGGAAAAAAATGAAAAAAATAGTCATTGAGGATCAGCTCAGGGAGTCGTGGTGTGACTTAAGGCCAAATTAAAGCATTGTAGTTTGATGAACGACTGAACCGGCAGACGATCAACGGAAAAAGCACATTGCATGACGGGATCAGACACTTACACACAATACTTATATTGGTGATTAATATATTGGTAATTTACCATTGATTTTTTATTAATTTACCATTGATATTTACTCTAACCACATATTTTTTTACGCACTTGACTTTCTGTCTCGCTGCCGCGACCCACTATTTCAAATGTCCAGAGATACTCCAATATGTGAAATTTAAGTCGCAAAGTTTAACGGGGTCCCTCATTTAAAACGGGTTTCACATCAATATTGGTTACACAAGTAATAAATAAAAGCAAAGAAAATATATAATGGAAGTAATACTCATATCACAAATGGAGAGGCGTATGCAATACGACGTTTTAACGCTAGAACATATCCCATCAAATACGATACACTAAACCGGTGTGTTTTTAGTGTCGGTGCATCGTCTGAGACAGTGTACCCACATTGAAACAACACTGGATCAATGTCTCGTGTTCTTCTGGATACTCCTGACATGTACTAAGCCACTGGTCATTTATAATCATGATAATGATCTGCAGAAAATAAAAGGTGTCGATGTGGGGTACTTGATTACCGGGTTTAACTGCAAGTTATCTGCTATATAAGTCTGAACACCATATTTAGTTGCAACTTGATGGCAAGGTTACGATCATTGGTGGTCGTGGCACAAAATCTCAGACTAATGAAATCTACATAACGTCCTTATATAATTTGTCAATGTGATTTGTGTTTATGTGGTCATTATCTGACATCGTTTGCTAGAAGCAGGATGATATTAAAATAGAACTAAAAGACGGTATCGGGCTTGTGTAAGAATGTTCTATTATTGTAATATCGCACTAATATTTACATTTACATAAATGGGCCATATAATGGATTCATCTAGGCACCATAAATCATCAAGTGTCGCTGATGGTCAAGAGAATGGACCTTGTCGTAGACTATTGTCCTTGGTGCACGTTCGGGTCCAGACTTGGCCAAGCGGTTCAGGAATTTTCAGCGTGTTCTGCTTGGCCTGATTACCACTTTACTTCTGTCTGGCAGAGTCTCTGATCGCTGGCTGGATGGTTCAGACCAAGTGCTGGTTTAATGCTGGTCCACCATCGTAGACGATGGACCAACATTAAACAACATTCCATCATGCATACTATCTTTAAGTTGGCCATGAGTGTGGTTATAACAAGACTAGTATAAAAAAAGATGTTGACTAATCTCTCATTGCCCGAGCGTCTAATGCTAGTTATTTCCCACAAACATGAACTATTTAACCAATGTTGGCTTAATGTTAGTCCATCATCTGCGACGGTGGTCCAACATTAAAAAACACTTTTTGTCAATGTGTCATGTTTTGTGGCATAGTTTATTGTGTAACAGCTTGTAGTGATCAGAACTGGAATATGGCAAAAGAGAAATAATGTTTTCTGCGTTTGGGATGAGCCTTTGTGGTTTAATTTTGGGCCAACGCCTGCGATACTGCCCCAACATTAACCCAACATCGGGTCTAAGTGTAATAGTAGTACTTTGTGTGATAGCCTGCTGTGAACCTTTTTTTAGGGATCTTTGATTTGCGGATCCGGTTTGACCTCCTGGACTCGGGGTGTGCAGGCAGGGATCCCTTCTCATCATCACACCCAGGCGTCCACTGTAAGATCCAGGACGCTTGATGCATGTAAACTGTTACTTCACAGCCCCATGGATATCAAGACAAGTCCAGTGAAAGCCACAGGCTCCACCCTAAAACAGCAAGATCTACAGCCGAAATACATTTTTAAATTGTATGTGGCGTACGTTTACAACGGCCAATCCATGTTACCTTCTAAAGCTTAAGGTTATCTTGATTAAAGTCGAGGTAATCTTAACAGTTGTAAATAAAATATTAGGGAATTTAGATTTGCCAATTTAAATGTAAGATGTGTCAATAGTGGCCGGCAATAGTGTTTTGGAAAATAGTGCCAAAATCAGGGAAAATAATGTGCTTCCTGTATCTGTATAGCATGGAGTATAGTATGTTCATCCTCAGCATTGCCAGTCCTGATCAGGATCTTCTTCGATGTGTTCTTATCTGTGTTATGGACGTCAAGACGATGTGAAGGCTCATTCATCTGGCACATACTATGTCCTTCCAGACGACAACAGGCACTATAAGACAGGGCCATAAAAACACCTCGTATGTGAATAGCTATTCTGCAGAGGAAAGACAAACAACAGTAGGTACTGACTTGAAAAGTAACCAGTTACGACTGATTGACATTGCAGGGAATAATGTTGAATGGCGAGACCAGAAAACAGTATGTGAATGATGCAGATGACAGTGTCGGTGTCAACAAAGTCAGTTATTATATAGGCCTATGCAATTTCGACAAAGTTTGACTGGTAACTAGTCCTATGTGTCGACAATGTCACAGTGGCAGCTAGTATGTGTAAGTGAGTGAATATTGCGTTAATTTGCTTTTTGCATATTCATGGCAATATCGCGATAGCAGGAAGCTCGAAGTCTGGACTAAGCCATACTATTTTCGAAGGACTTCTCAGCTGTTCTTTATACACCAAGCAACATTGCAAGCTCCAGGCATTTGAACAGTTCTTAGCAATGTATATTCCACAACCTCGACGACAAACATCGGAACCGGCAGGAACTCCAACCCAGTACCTCTGAGTTTCGAGTTACAGCCGGACCGAATGAGCCATCGGGGCTGGCCGGTCCTATATGCCTATATAATGTTAACAATGCCACAGTGGAAGCTGGTCCTGTATATGGTCTCACCACCTCAAATGCCAGTCGCATTGACATACATGTAAACTATCTCAATTCCACAAGCCCTATCACCCATATAGTGTCACATGTATCAGGATAAAGATTGACATGTCCTTACATGTCCGCTACAGTATAGGCTCGCTTCCCAGACAGATTTTGAGCTACGCCCCAGGCATGTAAAAATGTCACCACAGTTAAAATTAGGCTACAATCGTATATGTCATGTCCTCCATTATTTGAAAATAAATAACCTACCTGAAATTGTCGATCGCGTCATGATTGAGTAACATTCCAATTGGATAACGTGGTGTTTTAACGTTTTGTCCAGGAAGGAAACTCAACGCTATCTCAATGATTCCGGTATCTGGATGTTTAAAAACGTGAGGGACAAGAATTGTCCATCTCAGTTTGCAAGGACATCCACAAGAAGTGTTGTCGATATTTTCATTGGAGAAAAAAAACACACCCCTCAATCTGCACACAAAAAATCCCATCACGCACCCATGTTTATCATCGATAGATTTTCCTATTGAGATTTGAAACATGCTGATTCTAGTAGGATCTTCTGGGATTTCACAACAACGGGATACCTAGGAGGGGAACGTGAGAATTGATTACTGTTATCATCCCTAAGATAGACACGGTAAGGAGCTCATCTTGTCTGATTAAATCTGGAGCTGTCATGTCAAAATAAGCCCTGTCGATCGATACTAGCCATGTCAACAATACCAGATATTTTTTTCTGGCGGCAAGGCAGGGACTTGAAATGACAATTGGCAGCTATCAGGAAAACGTTGGCCTTAAACAGTGACCTCACATGCATGACAGGCATGACCAACAACACAGGCCGAACAGCTAGCGTATACGGCAAAAACAAAACATGCCAGCCGGGTAGCCATAATATACGGCAATACGCTATTATTGATGTCCTTTAAATTGAATGTTGTGATACTACGTTGGCCCAATGTTGGTTCAACGTTGTATACATTGGCCCAGGAGAAAGTCTACGTGGGTTGTAGTATCTTGTTAAGTGGGGTGCATAACATATTATTAAAAATATCAACGCACATCATAGAAATAATATATACAGCTCTGAATAATGACACTAATTAGGTTAGACACTGATATGACCACCTCGCATAATATCAGATATACGTACAAGCGTCATACAGTCATAAAACACATAGGCTTGCTAACCCTTTTTCAGTAGTGTTTATCAGTGCACGCCGTCGAATAAGTAAGTGATCTAGTAATGTAGTGGAATCAAACACTTTTCCCTCAATTGAAATTGTGTCCGATAGATAGAAATGCACGATTTCAATTTCGTTAATAAATTAATTCGAGTAGAATAATGACTTATGTTATGTTATTTTAAACTTATATTAGTCACTGTCTCTGTCACTTAAGTATATTGTTTTGAATACATTATTATACCACGTCTGTACTAAGGTGATATGATTACGTTTTTTGCCCACTTTTAAACTGCAGCCGACTGTAAGACTCCCTGTAATATAAAGTCAAACAGTTCAGCGAATGAAAGATTGTAAAGACGTTCTCATAACACTCATCTATTCTACTCATTCACTTTGAGATGTGAATTGTCGCCGCAATTCTCACCTCAAAGTAAATCAAAATGAAACCTAACAACTTATTTGAAGCATTATACCATTTTAATTCAATGAATTATGTTAAACATATATCAATTGGTGCAAATGTTCGCCGATGGGGCTCAGACAGTTAACCCATATCTTGACGAGTCTTAACGTGACGATCTCTACATATCATGTGTACACGTAGTTCCGTCAGTATTAGTGTGTGTAGTAGCACCCCTTGTGTCACTCATAGTGAATGTAATAAGCTCAACATTCTGTTCTGCTCTGTTTACGTTGGTGGGGTCTAAGAAGTGTAATCGTGTTCAGCTGTACACCGCAAAGATGTGGGCGTGAATTGTGAAATTTGTTTGAACAGGGAAATCAATGTTTGTTATCATGGTGGTGCGTGAAAGCGAACTACACACTAATTTTGAAAACATTCCCACAAAATCTTAACGACGTAGCTGAAAACGAGCTTAAATGGCTAAGGTGTTTTGTCAAGAAAATCCGAGAAAAACTCGTAAGTGGGTCGGTGGATCAAGCCCTGACTTATTTGAAATGTTGTGTTTTTTATGTTTTTTTGTGTTGTTTTCATCTCTCTAAATCTTTCAAAAAAAATTAAAAATTGGTTAGGGGGGCGGGTGTGTGTTGTCTGACCAATCCGAATCTTTCTCGGATTTTTGGATTTTTTTAACTTGACAAGACCCCTAAATATAGTTAAAATGTTACTACTTCTAACAAATCTATTTTTAACTTGATAAATTATGGCCAAGCCTTAGCCATGAGCTCCCATAGGAATTACTACACATGTGTGTACCGTCGCAATATGTGGTTCAAACATTTAGTTTCAGATACAATTTGGACTATAGGAAAATGAGTTCATAAGCTGCATTATGTAGAGCAAATATATCACTTTTATAATAAAAATGTCAAAGCTCGCATACATTTAACTCAATATTGATTTTATAATTTTATTCTATTTACTTTTTTAACTTAAATTGTGTGTGAACATGGCGAATTAAAAAAAATGAAGTAAATTATGCTAGTATAATATATATATATATATGTCATGTCATATAGTTCTAATTTGAATCGTTACTCTATAAAATCAAATCTAGCTTAAATAGAAGCAGGGATACATTGTATTTATAATACTCTTAACAAAACACGTTTGTATCGATTATTTTTTAAATAGTTTAATATTATCTTTACACTCATTAGGCACATCGGTAATATTTGTATGCTTAAGTAGGTAAATCATTCAGAATTGTTGATCACAATTTTTTACATATTAGATCTCGTTGTGCGCATCACTAATACAGATAAACATACATAATACAATAATTACATGTATCATACAATACCATCAGAAAAAAGGATAGATAAATCCGCTGTTTTTTTGTGATCATGTGGTCAGCTGTTCATCCGTACATGCCCATAAAATTTTTTTTTTGATGTTGCAATTCGTGAATGAAAATATGTTTCTACCAAAGAAACAGGATAACATAGAGGATTGAATAAATCACTGAAAAGTGTTTGTATACCAGGTATATGTAGGCTGCGAAATATGTCTTAGATATGGTGGGATATAATGTCTATGATGTTGTCTATGCATAGCTACATGTATCTTGGATGAAATAAAAGTTGTATCATGTGTAGTTTATTTAATATGACTTGGTCTCATTTTTGTAACAAGAGGCTTTCGATTTGTTCATCAAAGTTGAGAACACACTGTAAGCATTTAGTTAGTGATGTGTACCTTTTTACATGTTTCAGTTCGAAAATCACCTAAATAAAGTGAAACTTGTACAAATCCGATTAAATATTTTTCCTGCACTAAAATTGGCTCTGTACGAACCAATAGTCCACCTGCTATGTGATAGTATCCATGTTAATTTGCTAATGATAAATAATATATCATTCACATTGTGCTCGGTATTTTCTAACATAATTTTCCTTTTATGTTCACAGGTGATAAATATACTTAAGAAGTAAATAAATATGTATATATTAACAACACGTGTATCTCTAATGTTGTTGTGTGCATGATTGCACATGCAGACAAAATCTGTTTTAAATATTACCATTGATTTTAGATATTGTCCTTGCAATTAGAAATAAATTAAGTGGTATAACTGTTAGTCAATAATTAGCATAATATGTGTTACTCCATTGACACGAAATTACACAACTTTGATTGATTGATTGATTGATTTTTAAAATAACTATAAGTGATTTATTTCACAGAAGGATTACAAACAGCAATTGCCACTATTATAAGTCAGCTAAGCGTTTGCATTTTTTGTGATGATTCTCAAATGATTTGGATGATTGGTAACATTTGAGTTCAATATATGTATTTATTGAGCATATCATGTTAAAAAGCTGCAGCCTCCTCGTATCTGGCCATAATCTTCGGGCGGATTGCCAGTGGCGTACCCTGGTTCATCCGCTCAACTGCGGTGCTAATGCAACTTTTGCATCAGTGTTGGCGCTGGTGTAGGCTGTGGTAGCCTTAAATAACCGGCAATAGCGTGTTTGACATTAGGTCTCTCACGTGGGGTGAATGGAGTTACCCAGAGGGAGTTATCCTTCCTATTGATAATAGGAAGATAGCGGAGCTGCGCGAAATGCCACGGAGTTTCAGCATTAAATTGCACAGCGAATCCCAAGTCTCCGGCCGTCTGGGCATGTCTGGGGGTAGATCCCCTGGATATGCCTGGAGCTCCTTATCGGGCGAGCTAAGGAAAACGCTCTCAATAACCCACCATGCCCTATCACCCCCACCCTTACATCGTCATCTGTACATCATTTCATCCCATAAATTGACTACAACGTTTTTTTCGTATTACAATGTCACTTACAAGGCCTTTTGTGCCAAAAAGTGACGTAAAACAATGATTTACTACTACTACTCTACTAAATATCGTATAAAAAAATATTATGTGTTTTTTAAACAAGAAATCGGCATATTGCTTATAGCTAGCCCACTGTAAATCGTGACAAAAATGAATTACTGAAGATGTATTGTCAAACCATGTTCACCTCAGTACGCATCTTCTCTTTGAGGATTGGAATCATTAACACGAGCTTTTGGCATAATTTTATTGCTTTAGATATAAGCGTATACACAGCGAGATTTGACAAATGAAATGAAATGAATCGGGCTTTAGGCCACATTTGTGCACATATAGGCTAAACTGGGCCAGGAGAACCTCCTGAGGATGGTGAGATGATTGAGATGACACTGTCCTCCAGACACAAGATTCGATATTCGAGCCCTGGCGGTCTGAGGGCGAGCACGCTACCTCTCGGACACAGAGGCTCCCCACAATACTGACTTTCACACGTGGATGAGGAAGAAACATTTTTTTTTCTATCAAACCGCCGAGACCGGGAACCGAACCCCGAATTCTGGCGTGAAAGGCAGCGGTTCTAACCACTATCCTATGGCCCCCGCCCGCGAGATTTGACAAACCATCACGCTCATTTTTTTGACAAACCATCACGCTTTTAGAATAGTCTGTATGTCTAATTATTGAGTATTTTATTCTTTGTTATATTTCCCTTTTGCTATGAAAAATATATTGGTCATATAAAGTATAGTTTGAATGTGTCACACTTTAAACTATTTTTCAAGTCACTAATTCCACTATGACCAGATTTTGATCATAATTGGACAAGAACAGAAAATGATTTATTGTATGATTTAAATTGGTATTTGATATTGTTTGATAATTGTGTCCGTATATATCAATATTATTTTACAAACGGTTTTCTCCGTGATATATTGAAAAGCAAAAGCGGTTGCAGGATGGACAAGGATGCGAAAGCTGATTTTGACTGAAAAAAGGGAACTATCAACATTGCTATAATTTGGTCTACATTATTTGATTTTTAAACATACATACATATATTTTATTCCTCCTAATCTGTTAATGTAAACATAATAAATGTAGGCCTCAAATAAACCAAATAATATGGTTAATGGGTTTCATTATAAACGACAATTTTGTCATTGCAGCACAATTCTATGAGTTGTATTATAATTATTTTTGGCAATTATTCTCATTTTTGAGTCTATTGTGTAAATATAAACAAAAGTGTTTATTTGACACAACGTTTTATTTTCTTATGCAAGTTAGGTCCACATCTGGAATTTGCAAAGGAGGGACATAGCTGTAATTTTAAGTGAAAAAGTGGGGCGGTGGACGTTTTTAAAATTTAGGTTTAGATTATTTTAATTTTTATTCCGGAACGCAAGAAGTCAGCTTCCTCTTAATAAGCTCAATATTACAGAACAGTTCATTTTGTTACAATTTACAATTAAAGGCGATTGTGGTATTTTTATAAATTAAAAAAAACAAAAAGATTAAACATTAAATTTAAAAAATGCAAAAAAATGTCATCGTGTGCTCCCATCTTAAACTGATATATCTTCAACATACCTATACTGTGCAAAATTTCAGAACTTTATCACCATTTTAAACTATATTTAGCTTATTACATCCACTATTAAGATGCGCAGAGGTTTACAAAGTATCATATAAGGCAAAAAGCGATAAAAAAAAATTTTCAAGTGAGCAGTTAGTGTTCTTTGCAATTGAGGACTGTCTACAAGGCAGACACATACAACAATAACTGCTTACTTTTCAAATAAGCAGTTACTGCCGTTTATCTGGCAGCAATCCTAAGTATCCTCCTGGATCTTTCAGAGGGGATTGATTTTCCCGGACCACGGGCCGTGGCTGTCCAAAGCATCCACCGTATCGATCTGATAAGCTCCTATCTTTATTTTGACCACATCCTGCGAGGATACTCTCCAGCTATCGATAGACAATCGAATTATCTACCACTGTAGCTGTAGCCTACACGTAGTACTACTTCTCTGTCTCCTCTTACTCTCTCTTTATTTCGTTTCCAGTCTGGCATTTGCTATATATGTTATGCATAGGAAATGCGTATATGTTATTTGGATTTTTTTTGTATATTATCATGTTTCTCAGGATAACAGTTTCTTTTGTACATGTTATCTATAGGTGGAATAGTGAAGTACAGATGGAACCTCGTTTTTAGTGTGGTATCGTCACCAGAAAAGTTGAAAACGAAGTAAAAAATGTATAAGGCCTTCAAAAATCAAGTGATTAAGATATTATGTTTGTTTTCATGCAGACAGATGTTTTATGTCTTTTCAACTATGTCTATGTTTCCATACCTATGTTTCATGTTATTTTTGTTGTATGTGGTTTCAGGTAGTGACCTACAGCTGTAGTCTGTGGTAGTTAGGTTGTCGAACTAGAAAATTATGATGTCGCTTAACATTTTTAGTACAAGCAATAGACCACTTAAAATATTATCTTCAGCATTCCTAGATACCATATTGAGGTGTCTCCAAACTGAAATTTAGTTTTTCATGTATTTAAATGTATTTTAAAAACATACCCATTTCTTGTCTATTTTAGCGGTGGAATTCAGTTTTAATGTTTCTCCGCTTTGACATAATCTTCCATAACACAAATCCTTCTCCACAGATTAGCCTGATTTTTTAGGTTTTCATCTAAAATAGCCTAGTCATTACCCAGTAAGAGACATAGCTTGATATCTCAAGTATAAATAAAAATAATTCCTAATCGACAATGGTGAAAATTTAGATTATTATTCAATCTGTGAAAGTTAAATTATTTTCTGAACTATTTGTTTCGATTTTAGTTATGTCTCCCCTCTTACGGAGAAGTGGGAACATGCTGGTTTACCCTTGTGCGCTCGTCTGTCCCCAGAAAATTTCAAGAAAGAAGTCACTTTGAATGCAATAGACTTCTTTGGTGGAGAAGCATTAGATAGTCGCATGTGGCCTATGTGGTCAATCTCTTTTAAAATTCAAACCTACACATATTTGTACTATCAACAATGAAAGAAAACTTGCTAAAACCATCAAATTATTTAAACCATATGGCCAAATTGTTAATTGTTTTATCTGGTATACCGTATTTCTACAGCTATAAAGGGTGAATTCGGATCTAGCATGATGTTTCCCTGTCAGAAATTATTTCTGTATTTATCCCAATCCTGAAAGTTAGGCATTGTTCTTGTTATTGAGACGTTACGTTTCCGCAAAGGCAATAAACATACAAGTAAATATTCTTATTTATACATTGTATGTGTAAACACAAAAATGTATTTACACTTTTGTGTAAATTAAATATTTATATTTTACAATTGATAGCAGAGATCCCAGGGGATGTCATCAAAAGTTATATTATCTAAGCTGAATTAAGCTAAGATGATGTATTATTTTAATAGTTCCTTCTGATGCATCAATCAATGTGTCACTGAGATCGATGTTCAGGAGTTGCAAGAACTACAATACGAATTAGCTATTCCCACACAATGTTCTGTAATAATATTACAATCATGTTAATCTGGCAAAATATACATGAAAGAATTGATGATTTACATTGCGTGCTATTTGCATTAATAATCAAAGATGTTGAGCTATGTCTGTCACATGGGTGTTTAGCAAACTTAGCAATCTTGGTGAAAAGGTATGTGTGAAACCGGAAACCGTGATTCAGCTAAGCCTAATACTTCGTCACGCCGCCGAAGTGGAGGGGGTATCACCTCTCACATAGGGTATGGGAACTTCCACCAGAATTTGTTTAATTTTGGAAAGCCTGGTGTCTGGTGGTTTTTCTGGGCTCCTTTGTTGGCTGAAGCAGTATAGGCATGAGTTTAACATGCAAATTCACATAATCATGATCAATGGTGATTAACCACGATGATCTGCGTGATAAGCAGTGGGTGACCTTACACTAATTGGTAATAAAGGATTCGGTCTAGTTTGACACCAGTGAAAGACGCTACCTTCGACTATGCGCCCTTAGAATGGATAAGTTGAATGAAAGCCACAGCTTTTCAGCATTAAATTGCACAACAAAAATTAAATCTGCGGGAAACCTCATCAATGGTACAGTGTTGATAATATTGAGCCTCCTCATTCAAGGAGTGTGATGTTCCACATATCACTATTTTACAAACTATCAGCACTGATGGTACTACGTAGTAGTACTAAGTCATCGCTTTATGTCACTTTTCGGCACTAATGGTCATTTAAGTCACAACGTAATATGATAAAAACAGTGCAATATATTGATGAGATGAATGATGTACAGATGATGGCGTGAGGGTGGGGTGAGTTTTTGAGAGTGTTTCCCTTCACTCGCCCAGTAAGGTCTTCTGTGCATGTCTAGGGGATTTTTTGTTTAAAAGCGGCTCCAATATCCTCGGGTCGGATAATCCCCAGAATAACAATAGCTAAGGGTGACCACGTGTGAGACATAATGTCTAGCACTCTCTTGCCGGTTGTTTCAAGGCTACCACGGCCAACATCAGTACCTGCACTGTAGTGACACTGCAATGGCAGTGTCTGCACTGATACGGGAGCTGCATTGGAACCGCCGCTGAACGGAGGAGCCAGGGTACGCCGCTGGCAAACAATCAATGGAGCATCAGTGGAAGGAAATCACTATTTACCTATTCACCCCCCCATAACCATCTTTTGCACAACACTATGTTTTATTGTCATATTGTATTGTTTTGTATTGTTTTACATGACCATCTCGGCATATAAGTGTCGTGAAGCCTTTTTTAATTTTACATACCTTCTGTTATTTTAAGTTTCTCAGGCTGTATATGGATTGTGGGATCAATTCCAACTTCTGGAAGCCTGACCGTGAGGAATTGGCAGTGTTTCATTTAGAAACCTGCAACAATATGATTAATGACACTCTCTTCTATTTTCACATGTTTCAATAACGTGACACCTGCGCTGGTCACGTTGTTGCTTGAGACAAATCGCCCATATCAGAGGTTCAGTTGTGGTCAATAATTATTATACTTGTCAGAGTGTTTTTTGCAATAACTCAGTGAGGATTTGGCCATGGTTAATTGCCCTTGCCTCTTTGTTGTTTGTGATGTTAATACCCGTGTATTATTATTTTGTAATATGGTATTTCAATTAGGCCTACAGCTGCCTTTTTACACAGCAGTGCGACAACTTCACTTATAGGCTGCAGGAGGTCTATTTCACCTTGTTGCAGGCACAAATCGAGATCTTCACCAAGAAGGTGGCCAATGGTCATTTAAAATGTAAATAAATCTGATTAATTATCCCTACATAATCTGATTGATATCCCTGAGTAGGGCTACTAAGTCTTGTCTACTGTAAAAGCACGATATGGGCCAACATGATAATTGTCAAGTAGGAACACGCCGGAGGGTCTTTGGAGAAAGCATATTATGAGGGACATTTTGAATGTGATGTGAAAATTTCAGAAGAATCTGTGTATCCATTCCGAAGTTATGAAACATTGTATTGGGCTGGAGTTTGTTTAACCTAGATAAACTGATCAATTATTGTAAAAATGAGTGATAATTTCAAAGGCTGCAAAAATACCTTCAAATCATATTTCAACCTGGAGCCACCTGTTTTACATATTTATAGATGTTAGAGAATGTCCTGGCATTGGTCTCCATCTTGTATTAAAAATGTTTAGCGAAAGTGTTATCTTGGCACATATCGCAGTTTCTACTGACTATGGCTGAAGTTAAGCGTCTCGCACCAAACAGCAGCGTGATGGTGGATCCGTGGACGAACCAGATTCTGTGGACAAAGCGATATGAAATGACACCTAGCGACCAGGATGGTCCTAAAATTAACTCAGTATCCACCCCGAACGAGCCATTCAGAATTGTCCAGTCAATGTACGATCAAAAATGACCCAACCTAGAACAAATTGCAACAGAATTAATTTTTATGGCAAAGTATTCAGAAAACATATAAGTGGGGGGAACATATTCAAAACACCCTTTAATGTCGCCTTCCCATATAACACATGTTGATTTCAGGGAGAATGTTGATTTGAGCTGTACAATGTTTTTATATCTATATTTATCAAATTGTCTATTTATATAATGCAAGCCCACACCACAAATAGGTCTATATCGCCATATCCAATATCTAGAACACTTTATTGAGATCATTCTAGTCACTTAACACATTGGACTCTAGACGCCAGCTGTCCTCCTTACTCCAATAAAAATAGGAAAAGATCCACCACAAATTGCATGCGTTTTTTTCACCAATCAGGTCAGAATCATGAATAGAAAATCTGCTAAAATCCAATCGGTTGAAGGATTCCTAATTTATATCAATCCAAGATGGCCGCAGCTAGGAGCAAGTGTAATACATATAGTTGATGGTTTTTTATGTTGGAAACTATTTCTGGTAATATTGTCATGATTCAAGGTAATATTCAAGGTCAGAAGGTCATTTTCAAATTTATTCGGAAATGTGTAATTAAATTTTGGCTGGATAATCTTTTCTGGTATTAGTCATGTTAGTGTGGTAATTCAAAGTCATATCCAAGGTCAAAAGGTCAATTTCAAGGGAACAAAATGCGAAAATGTGTTTAAAAAAAAATAGCAGCCAGTGTAATACCTCGTTTTGATGTTATCTAGACTGGATAAACTATTTCTGGAAGTACTTTAAGTAAATTATAACATTTAGTTAACAGCATCAAAGAAAAATTCCACATGTCTCTTGTAAAACCGACCATGGAGCGTGTTACCATGAAAAGAATTATAATTATAAACTGGAAATGTTATGACGTATGTCTACATGATATGTAGTCTAATAAAACTAATAAACATACACACAATCTTCTGACAGTCACATGATAGGACAACTTAATTGATATTAAATGTTACATAAAATAAAAAAGTGAACAATACAGAACCATACAGTACATACACTGCCGCCACCAGACAGAAAGCAAAAAAAAACACGAACAAAATATATGTTTAAATGTAAGAAAGCAACAATACGACAAAACATTATGATAGGTCTATAAGCGACTAGAAGTAACGTTAGTGCACTATTCTGCTACTTGACTTGATTGATTTATGGGACAATTTGACATGACTGTGTGTTTTTACCGAAGCCCTGACAGTTTTTATTTCACAGGTGCACACCAAATATGAAAGTATAATGACGATGGTCAATGCGTGGTGGTGGAAGCTGGACGTTTTTTTAGCATAATGTTAATTGAATAACGATACAAAGAAAAAAACAATTTCTCATATACTTCTAAAGCATGAATACATTTAAAAGAACAGTGTTTGACAATGGAACTCCCCGTTTTGTCCCACGTACTGCAAAATGACTGGCGGCGACTATCCTGACATCTTTTTTCTAGAAACAGTGATTTAATGATATGTTCCGGTTAAAAAATAGGCAACATTGTTGGGAACATCCATTCCGAAAAAAAAGCGTTTCTGGAGTTGTTTCTAATCCCAACATCCACCTCCGTATAGTAGGCAGGCAGGCAATGTTCTGGTTAAAAAAAAGCACATAAATGGACTTTAGGTTTCAAAGACTCAAAATATTTGATAACCGGTCATAAAACAACATTGTGGGGAGCATCCATTCCGAAAATGTTCTGGAGCTGATTCTTATCCCAACATCCGTCTCCGTATATGAGGCAGGCACCAGTTGAATAATAATTTTGTGTTTTGTTAACATCTAATAAGCGCACAATACGTTTATTCTGCTCTAGGTGAGTGTTGTACTTGTTAAAAGTTTAGTGTATTTCCATTTCCATGTACTACTAAGCCCCATGTTGTTAAATTCCTATGCACTAAATACTGGCTGAGAAGAGGAACTCCAAGCACTTTCAATGTGTTAATCGGAGGTACAACGTATTATACTTTTAATTCGTATCTATTTTTGTTAAAACCATTCATAATAAAACAAACTTAACTATTCCTTATTTGCATGGGCCTATGAAAAAATTATATTATCATATTCTGCTACACCTAATACGTTTAACCTGACCTTTTGACACTGAAGATGGCCTTGAATCATAAAAATAGTATCAGATTTCTTTTCAGTTAAAATCACACTAACAAGAGGTATTCCAATTTGGATTTGTTAAAAATCATATTTTTGCTAACTTGACTTTGAAATTAACATTTGTTCTCGTTTGTATTTGTTAAAAATAATATTTTTGGTTTTTTTTTTGGTTTTGAAATTGACTTTTTGACCTTACATATGACATTGAATCACCAAAATAATAGCAGAAATAGATTATCCAGGCAAAATTAAATTTAAAGAGATGTATTACACTTGATTCTAAGATTTTGTTAAAAATCACATTTCCACATTTTATATCTTAAAATTGACCTTTTGACCGTGAATAACGCACACCACCTGTCAGGTTCGAACGTATTTCAGGAGTGCACGCTAACGTTTCTTTTACAAGTGCGAAGTCTACACCTCGCACAGTAAAACTAATCGCTTTAACTTTGATTACATAATCTTGCACCATAGTTATGTCCAGATTGTGCGAATTTTCTTCGATGGATCCCTTACAGTTAAAAGGTTAACATTAAATTTACAGTTCATCAGCCACTCTGTAATGACGTAACGGATATACTTACTGAAACTACTGATGTCGTGATTGTGTCCGAAAAGATTCATGGCATCAGAAATGGTCAATTTTTGAAATTCCGCTGGTGCAAATAGTGTCATGCTAATTCCTGCTATAACAGCTGACCCACAAACCGATTCACATGTTTGATACGGAAAGAATGTACTACATAAATCATTGCAAACGTTCTACTGGTGCTTGCCACCCTTTGGTGTCCGCTTAGATTACGCTGTCATTCGCAATGTTATAGAGAGCTAATGAATAATGATTACGTATATAATTTTCTCATGCGGCCGGAGGATTCATCCTAACTTGGTTTTCAAATTGACCAACAAACAGATAAAAGATTACATTACCAAGAGTAGTACCGAAAGTATTTTTATTTTTTCAGCTACAACCCGTATGACACTATAAGATTACCAACGATCACTTACTAATGTAGATAACGCATCAGTGCGGATTTTAGAATTACTTATTTTTAATATATTACTGGCAGGGTTATGTTTCAACAAGTTTGTCATTTTCTTAATACTCTCTATATTAATGTTGCAGCATGAATTATTTAAGGATGTCAGGCGTGGTATGTATTCGACTAACTCAAGAGCAATTTCGGATACTTGAGATAATTTACATACGTGCATACGTGCGTAAAAACTGTCTAGTTTCTCATCATCTCACTATACAGTAAATATTTGGTAATGATTGGCATAGCTTAAACTGATCCATATAAGGGGTGTTTTATAACATTTCAGCTGACGGTCGATAAATGACTTTGATAAATCCCATCCCGTGATACATTATCATGAAGCATACATGATGATCTGACTTTGTTCCAGAACCATGGCAGCGTTTTCAAATCAATCAAAAGATTGGAACCCTGTCGCCGTTTTGAAAATAGTAACCAGATTTTTTTGTTTATACTGTATTTGTATATTTTAATTACCCCCACGTTTTCACAGATGATATATTTTAAATTGGAACAGTGTCACAAGACTTTCTGAATCCGGCAGCCTTCTTCTAGTGGTCAATTTGTTCAAGCCGAACTTTTACGTCATTACCACATACATCATTCTTGATTGGTTAAATCTGGACTTCGACCCATTGACCACTCTTCCCATCGAAATCTCATCTTCTAGAATACGTTTCAAAACAAGTATAATAGAAGACTACTGAATACAGCCCAAGCCCATGATAATGCTAATGTTTATGTGGACACGATTTATACCATTTTATGATAACAAATGCACTGGATATACAATTATTGTGCAATGTTTTAAGTACATGTTTTTTAAGCAGAGTAATTACATGTGGTATCTTTCATCCTAAGGTACTTTTACGTCACTCAGCTGATGACTAAGAGTTATTATCGGAACTCAAATCCGACATCATTCCTATTTATATGATTAAATTATGCACAATTAAGCAAGCAAGCACGAAATTTTGACCTTACGTAGATTTAACTTATCGTGTTTCTAGCGGAAAAGTCGATGGAGAATTGGTCCAACATTAGGTCAAATTCTGTGATGTGATTGCTGACGAGATGTCACTGCGTGCGACTAACATGTCTCATCTACGTTTGTATCCAGCTGACTGATTGCTTTCGCTCAGACAAATCTCACCAATTACGGTCTGGTGAACTGGTCTGGTGAACTTGTTATCTTATCCTGTGTGACCGTGAGATAATGTGTGCTTATGGCGGCACCAGGTCATGACTAATCTAAACGCCCCTGTAGTTAATCCTGTCAACTGGAAAATCTCTGGATATCAGTGGCATGATTATTCAGAAAGGTCCTTAAAGCAATATTCACTAACTCATCATAGGGCGGGTGCGTATATCAAAGCAGAGATATGTGTAGTCACATAAGCAACATTTCAATATGTATGTATGACAAAACTTCGTAATATCACTTCCCAACATATATTATTTCTAAGAGTCTATATACAAATATATTAGAATCAAAAGTCGCAAATTAGGAAATATAGGCCAACGTCACATATAAAATATAAAATTATGGATATATAAACACAATGATAGATATTTTTCTGGCTGGCTAATCACTACGTGTTTAAAAAGTATGTCCTTGACTTTGTAAACAAGATTTAAACAATACACTGACCAGCCACATGGCTCGCAAACTACTGCTGAATGAGTGACACGCGGAAGGATGGACGATGATAGGGCAAGTTGATCGGTGCTTGGCCAACGTATTGTCACATTTGACACAGTTGGAAAGGGTCAAGCTCGGACTCACCAGACTGTTGTTTTGTAGGCCCTATCAGGACGCAGCATTACAGAAAAGATTAAAAGAAGGCTGAATTCATACATGCCTTCAATCAAGTTATGCATACTTTTAGGTTTAGGCTACGTCCCCGGGTAAACATTAAAACTAACATTGGACAAATGTATCGTGCTGGCTAACTGTTTATTTCGACAGCAGAATAGAGGATGTATTACTTAGCAAACATTAGATGTAGAGCCATTGTTAGTTTAATGTTTACTCATCGTCCACGACATTGGCCCAACATTAAACTAACATTGAATATATTTATATTGTTCCATTTGAGAGTAGAATAGATATAATTCTTGACTTGTGCAATGTCTGGGGTAAACCTCCGGTCTGAAAGTATCAACAGCCAACAAAAACTGCCACAGGACTACATGTCCATCCACTTCTGTCTGGAAAAGTATACAGCCCCGGGGCTGACATTCTACATGCTGGGGGACGATTTGAGCATCAATTATCCAATGCGGTGTTTTAATGACATATTGAAAATGAGTCATAGAAATTCAGTATTGAAAATAAATCTATATAAAGTCAGAATTGATGGTTATGCACACAAAGCCTGCAAACCATATAATTCAGCAATATAAAAAAGTCGCAAAAATACAGTTATGAAGACAAAGACAACAAAAAGCATTATGGAAGAGAAGTCACACAAATTATATAGCAATATAGGTTATATTAAGACAATAATGAATATAAATAGCGTCAGCACTAGATATAATATATAAGAAAATAATTCAAAGAATGTAATTATTAAAGATAAATAATTTGGTATATGGCATGGGGGTAAGATATTAGCAATGAAAATATTTATAAAAAACCGTTACACAATTTCAGTAATGGATATATGACCAACTTAAAAGTGCAATTAAAAAAAATGATTTTAACTCGTCCGGTGAGTTTGTAGAGCGAGCATGTGTGTCAAATTTCAGAAAATTGGAATACAAATCCGTTAGTCAATCGCGCTTACAATGTTTTGGCCATCGTCTGTGATGGCCGTCCAACTTTCAACCAGAAATGCGTCAACATCTGTCTCCACATAGGCCCTGAGATACGGACGGTGTGGTTCTGGACAGAGCTCTGGTTTTACCACAGGCCGCAGGGTACGGCGTGTGTTTCCTGTCTGAAACTTGTGGCGGATCCCAACCAAAAGGAGGCGGCGACGTGATGCTGTATGATTTCTGGTACGGCGCTGGCGACGGTAGCCCAGCATTGCGCCGGCATCTGGCCATCATTATCCACCACTCATGACGGAATACGGGGAACTACTTTACCCGGGACTTTACCTCATTCCGTGATTGGGCGCCCGGATCACCCAGCTCGCTCAGATCCCCTTGCGGTCAATTACTGTGTTTGGCAGAAAAATCAGCAGAGAATGGTCGCTCGTCAGAAGTGTCAAGCTTCCTGGTTGTTGCAGGACACGAAAGCTCTAGTAAAACCTCACCTCTGGAGCTACTTATCAGAATGCCCAAAAACTAGCGCGCTGGGAACAATGTCAGGCTGTGGTGCATTTTATTGTCCAAATTACTTTTTCATGTTGAAACTCTTAGGAAGAAAGGTTCTTGGAAATTTGAGAAATGTATCACGTATACGTACCATGCAGGTACGTAGGTTAGGTCATTGGCTGTATATATAGCTACGAATCCACAACCAGCTACATAAATAACACTATATCGTCAAAGCAGTGTATTCCCCTGCGAAATACTAGGGAACAGTTCATGAATTTCTTTGAAATATCCTGAACTGTTCATGAGCTGTATTCATTAATATTTCATGAACAGTTCACATAAAACCTCATGAACTGTTCAAGAAATATCCGTGAACATTAAATGGTCAAGGACAGTTCATGATTAATTCATGAGCACCGCTTGCTCGAATGGTTCATGAATAGTTTATGCCACGAAGATGCCACATTCCTTTGAACTGTTCATGAAATATTCATGTGAATGTGGCATCATTGTGACTTGAACTATTCATGAGCCATCCCAGCAAATAGTGTTCATGAATTATTTATGAACTGCCTCGGGCCATTTAACGAGCTCTTTTGTGAACTCTTCATGAAATATTCATGTAAATGTATTTTAAACTTCCATGGATAGTTCTTAAACAGTTCATGAAAGTGTGGCATTGAATGATTCATGAGCATATCAGTAAATGTTTAAAAACACTTGCCAAAATATTTGTTTTGTATGAGAGATAAGTACCTAATAAAAATCACAAAGACATTACTCCCAAAGACAAAAAGGCTGTAGCTGTGAGTTGTAAAAAAATAAATTAAAAAATATATAGATAATGCAAGTCCAGCCAAGATTAAAAATACACTTAAATTATAAAGAATAATTATGGGATAGTGCTTTAAAAAATCTACTCGCCAAAAAATTCGTAGTCTGAAATTAAAATTCATTGGTTAAAAACTAATTGTATCTTACTTAAAAAGTTACAGTCTGAAAATAAATTCAAAATCCCAATTTTACATTTACTCGGTAGGACACGTACGCGGTAGAAGTACGCCTAGCGATAATAGGTGCCCTTCACTCGTCTTTAGTGGCGCAATCATGAAAAATCCAGAAATTCGGTTAAAATGGACAATAAAGTACAAATATTAGTTTGCAGACTGTGTTTGTGGGTAAAAACAATTAAAAATTTATCTTGTAGAGCCAAAACACTTGTAAAATAAGGTAAGAGGCATGATGAGTTTGTGAACACGTTTAGCATTGGACATTGCCAAGCTACAAATTGAACCGTTAATGAGAACGCGCATACACTTGTGTGCAAACGATTACGCCACAAATAAAACGCATCATCGAAGGGACAGAAACATCACCCACCCCGTCTAATATAAATAACAATGAATATCATTTGTTAAGTTTAAAAGAAGACAGGCGAGAAAAAAGCTTTCGACATTGCTCGGAATATTTTGTTTGGATGAGCAATAAGAAATATTGCAAAGACTAGTTCATAAAAGTGACATGTTCATAAAAACTTCATGAAATGCTCATGAATCATTTCCAATGAACATTTACACAGATTTCATGAATTCATGTGTTCCTTAGTTTTCATCAAGTGCTCTTGAAAAATATACATCGACATATTAAGTATATTTCAGGAGCGATGCACAATCAGCAAAATATGATTTTTTCATGAAATATTTTATTATCATATCAAGACTATTTGATGAATATGCCTTGTTCATGGATAATTCATCAAGTGTTCGTGAAATTTGTGTGGTTTATTTCATTATTATTATTTATTCATGAAAATACCATGAATTGCTCTTGAAATTGTTCATGAGCATTCAAAGCAAAAAGTTCGTGAACTCCATATTAGAAAATTGATTAGCTGTTCATGAACTGTTGATGTCTGCTCATAAAAAGTTCATGACATCATGAACATCATCTCGTAGGGGTTGGCCTCTCAAATAAATGGCTAATACAACGCACCTTGCCGTATCAGGTCTGACCGTCAGACTACCAGTCTGACCTTGACAACAGGTGTGTGTGAAGCGGGTACGAAAATGAGGGGTGCGAGCAACATGAATATTCATTATGACGTCACTGGTTTACTGACTGCAGCGTGGAGGTCACACTCAGGTCAGATTGTTTGGGCCGACTGAATCAACTGTGAATTGGCCAGGGAGGAGGAGGGAGGAGGTGAGTTCTGAACTCAAAGCACATATACGGGTTATCCAGGTTCTGCCGGTGGCAGACAACTGGATAGATGAAGATGATACAACGTTGCATGTTGTGACTGTACGATAAGATACGTAGCACTGAAGCAGTCACAGGGCATGTAAACTCCCCGGGGAGTTGAAATGCCACATGCATGAACAGGTCCCGTAAGAAGTTTTGTTCATGTTACATGTTATTTTGCTGCTGTTCAGCATATGGTTCTAAAATCATGACAAAAGAGGAGTCGAAGTCGAGACAATGGTGTTTTCTTTTCGGATGAAATGATCCTTATAATGATCACCATATGCAAAACTACACGACCCAGGCATTTGAGCATTTTGACGAACCAAGCCTACATTAAGGTGCAACCAACATGGGATCCAGGTGAGATTCAAGGGCAAAATTTAGGTCCCGAGTTTTAAGCTAAACCGGATGAAACACCGCCGATGGTTATATAGCTAGGCAGAAGTGATAATTGGTTCATTCATCCTCCAATACCTCTGGGAATGTTCTGTGCAAATTGAACTGATTGAAGGACATTTTGAATTGCAGGAAGCTATACATAAAAAGTGTGCATTTGAATGTGTTAATTACAGCTGGATTACCATACTAAATGTGGATAGTTGTCAGGCCAACCGAAATAACAGCGTAATCATTTCTGCGGAAGATAAATATTTTTTCTTGTGAATAATGCATATTTAAATTTGATGTGGGCGTTTTGTTTCGTGAGTAATAATAATCCCGGCATTCAAAATATCGTCGGCCTGCTGACATAACATTCCATAATGCAGATACGACATTGTACATCGAGGTAATAAATAATATCACCAGGTTGCCTGTAAAACCTAGTACCTTACATATACTGAGTTTATCAGCAGGTCAATGATACTATTAATTGAAGAGCTCCGTGGAATAACCTGTTAAGCGCCATTAATAGGTTCTTGCTGATAACGACGGATTTGCGGTGCTGAGGTAGGAAAAATTATTGTGTAAAAAAATCTTAGCTCTACGACCGTTATAAAGCACTTTTCTCAGAAGCAAGTACATGTTTATGGCTGTTAGTGGGACAAATTTCACTATAAAAAGCTGTTAAGTGCGTTTACCAGTAAATATTACTAAATGACATGTAGCAAATCCTTCCGGTAAACTCACTTAACATGTTCTTGCAAATAATAGCATCACAAATCAGAAATGGTAAGCACTATTACCATGATTTTACAAATATCAACACTCTAATTTTAAATGTCTAAAAGTATTCAGATAAATGTTTGTAAAGTCACTGTTTCACAGGTATCTAATCGATATCCATGATTTCCGGAAAAATTCACATAAAGCAATAAAATGGTAATGTCATTTACCACAAAAAATTGTGATATTGAATTTGAAGACTATTGGCAAATACCAGTTAACAAACCATTTTACCAATATTATTAATAAACAAACTTTTTTTACGCGGAAGCTCTTGAGGGATAAACAAATTTGAAATTAAACTTTGAAGTGTTTTATCTCAAAACTATAAAACTTGCACTTAACAGGTTCTTGCACGGAGCCATTCAATTGCTAACAGTACTAGTTGCCCCAGCCTGGCCAATGAATGTGGAATAAACAGGTGTGTTATTTTTTTGGAATAAAGCAGACATGATTTTATTAGGCTGAATTATTTAGTTAATTTATCAAGTTCCTCTTCCTAACTATTAGCTGTTAGGAAGCTGTATAAAAATGATTTCGTGTAGTGCATGACGAATCTATCTTTAGCGTTTATATCTAAATATAAGCTGACATTCATGATGCTATTTCTAAATCTTACCAAAAATGGTATTACCAGATTCTGGCAGTGGTTTTCACTATAGCACGTATATCGGTATATGTCCATATTGCATTCTTGCTGTAGTTTGAACAGCACTGTATGAGAGTTATGTCATATGTGACCTGATCGTGTTAGAAAATACAAACATTATTCATTTTTCGTTGAATATAAAAATACAGCATATATTCAATAAATAAGGTGTTCGGCTAAACTCTCACACCTTATTCATTGGACAAGTGTTGTATTTTCTCATATTGCACTTAATTGAACAGCGTTTGCATGTATGATTAGTGAAAATTTTTAAAAAAAAAAGTAGGCCTACATTCTGAATGTTTTTTTATAGAATACACTTTCACAATGTGTAATTTATGTATCAAACACACAAGATTGTTCTTCACACGCTATGTTATGTGAATGAGAGATTAAATACCAGATCAATACACACCACAACATGGTATATCGGCCATTTAATTGTATGCGAAATCATTCCACTACATAGTGTGGTCATGACATTACTGTATTACTGCATGTTAAATATGTCACGTTACAGCGCTATTGACAGTTTCATGTGTGCCTGATCGTAATTATTCCACGTTCTTGTTTTGACATGTCAGATAGATATATGGCTGCATGTGAATTAAGCAATGTTATGGTAACACTTGATCAAATAAATATAGGCTCTCATGGTGTGTTTGCATCTATAGATACTGTCTCTAATAGTGTTGCATGATATGTAAGTATGTAACTTTTAGGCTAATATTGGTTTTCTGGCAGATTTGACGCGATTGGAGAGTGATGCAACTAAAGTCGTTTAGAGATCAAAGGTGAATATGTCAAACCTTAATTTGGACATGCTGTTTTACATATTGCCCATGCACTGAATTACAGATAAATAGCTTGGCTGATGAAGGTGCAATTAGTAGGTGAAGTAACTAACAAAACGGTTAAAAACAGAAAACAAAGACTGCTTTCTCGCTAAAATGGGAATATAATGTAAGTTAGTTAACTCTCACGACTTGGTTTGTCCTTGTGAAAAGTGAAACAAAAGATATATTTTTTAAAAATTCTTTCAGTTATCCGAACAGGGTGGACACGGCTATCTTATTAACAATGAAAATCAATTTTGAAAATTTTGACCTAATGGCCCTTTTCGCGTGGCGGGTCACATATATGTTGTTCAATACCAAGATGACAGTTACTGCATTTTATCATTGTGCAGGTGATTAACACGGAGTTACGGTAGTTATTTTACCGTCCATGCAAACAGTTGAATCTGTAAACGCATTGCTGTATGCTAAACCTTCTAGTGCTAGTGTACGTACGTGGCACAGTTAAGAAGTGTGTGACGCCCGCCAATATAGCTGAAGTCTCTAAGACCTGACATGTGTATTCACCGTCATCTTCAACACGAATGTCTGCAAAACAACAAGCATGAAGATAACAAACAAAAATACAATGTAGGCCCATCGCTGAAAATCTGGGAATAAGCTGAGGAAGTTGATCACACCTAAAACCTTTATCACGTCAAACACGACATATCGATCCCTGGCAGCCAGAATATCGTTTGTGTCACTCGTTAGGGTGGCACTTACTGCACTATGGCTTCTAGAGGATTTAATGTGGATCATGGGAGTGTGGATGGTCATAAAATGTGCGGTGAACATTTACTTCCAATATACTTTATTTTCAAAAATGCAACAGAAAATGAAATTATCCTATATCTGTCAGCGTGCCTTACCAACATAACATATGATCATATTCATTATCTTGCTGAACTGTACATTTTTGCACGTTCATTATGAAGTGTGTAACTTTTTTGTGAACAGGTGAATTTTAATGACGAGTTAAAGATGCGCCAGAAAGCTGGATGAGACTGATGTGCGGAGAAAGAAAAACAAAATGCCAGAAGTGTCATCCCAAAGGTTGTTGGGTGTCCTCAGTTCAGAGTATGCAAAGTGACCTGCTAAAGTTCCAATAACATATCAGGGGTTGCTTGTACTTTAATACGCCTCCGTACCTTAAAAGATACCTCTACAATTATTTCATACATGGAAAATATTTTCCAGCTGTCATTTAATGTTGCTAACTTGGGCTGATAAATCTCGACCAAACTGTTAAGTAAATAATATAAAGTTATCTCTGCCACTATAAAAATGATTTTGGCCACTGACGAAGTGTTCATAACGACTTTAAAAGTGATCTCAGCCACTACAAAAGTGATCTTGGACACTGAAGAAGTGATCTCAGTCACTGTAAAAGTTATCTCAGCCACTACAAAAGTGATCTTGACCACTAACAATATTATGTCAGCCCGTAAAAGTGATCTTGGCCACAAAAAACTGATCTTAGTCACTGAAGAAGTGATCACAGCGACTCTAAAAGTTATCACAGCCACTACAAAAGTGATATTGGCCACCGAAGAAGTAATCATGGCCACTTTAAACGTTATCTCAGCCACTACAAAAGTGATCTTGGCTACTGAAGAAGTGATCACAGCCACTTTAAAGGTTATCTCAGCCATTGCAAAGGTGATCTTGGTCAGTAACAAACTGCTGTCAGCCACTGACAAAATTATCTAAGCCAGTACAAAATGATGTTTGCCACTGAAGAAATGATCACAGCCACTTAAACAGTTATCTCAACCACTACAAAGTTGCTGTGATCACTTCTTTAGTGGATCAGTTTGTTTGTGACCAAGATCAGCTTTGTGGTGGCTGGGATGATTTTTAAAGTGGTTGTGATGGCTTCTTAAGTGGTCAAGATCACTTTTGTAGTGACATAGATCACTTTTTTAGGGATTGACATAAGATTATTAGTGGCCAATGTCACTTTTGTATCGGCTGAGATGACTTTTAAAGTGAATGTGATCAATTCTACGGTGGACAAGATCAGTTTTTTGTGGCCAAGATCACTTTACGGGTTGACATAAGATTGTTAGTGGTCAAGATCACTTTTGTAGTGGCTGAGATGACTTTTAAAGTGACTGAGATCACTTCTTCAGTGGCCAAGATCACTGTTGTAGTGGCTGAGATCACTTTTAAAGTCGCTGTGAGCACTTCGCCAGTGGCCAAGATCATTTTTATAGTGGCAGAGATAACTTTCAAATTTATTGTAACCACTTCTTCAGAGGTCAGGATCACTTTTGTAGTCGTTTAGATATTTTTAAAAGTGGCTGTGATCACTTCTTCAGTGGCCCAGATCACTTTGTAGTGGCTTAGATAACCTTTAAATTGGCTGACACCAGTTTGTTAGTGGCCAAGATCACCTTTGTAGTGGCTGAAATAGCTTCTAAAGTGGCTGTGATCACTTCTTCACTCGCCAAGATAACTGTTGCATTGGCGAGATAACTTTTTAAGTTGCTGTGATCTTTTCATCAGTGACCAAAATCACTTTTGTAGTGGCTGAGATAACTTTTAAAGTCGCTGTGTTCACTTCTTCAGTGGCCAAGATAATTTTTGTAGTGGTTGAGATAACTTTAAAAATGGCTGTGATCACTTCTTCAGTCGTCAAGATAACTTTTGAAAAATGGCTCCAGAGAATGTAAAAGTAATAACAAACATTTATACCATACAAAGTTAACATGAGCGAAAAGGCTTGCTGGTATTCACTAAGAAAACGTTGAAAATTGTTCAAATGGAGGGATAAAATACAAAGTTAGCGCTTAATTGTTGTACATTTCGTATTTAACAGAAATAAAATATTATGTACACGCGTTAAAGCCCTTGATAGTTACTTTTACCTGATATCAAAGATTTTGGTACATTTTTTTATTTTGGGTACCCGGTACTCATTGGACAAAAATGTGAAACACTGTCAATTTCCCCGGGCTGGAAGAAAAGTGCCCAAATTTTACATCCAACCCAAAAAGTGTGTGATATGTTCGAATAGCTCATTATTTTTTATTCCAAATGGGCTTATTTTAAGTCAACAATAATTCTAGAACATGTTTGAATCTAAACTAAATATTTATTATACACAAAAATCAGTTGAGAGAAAAGTATATTGACTATGTACTGAAAAAGTATGAAAAATAGGTAAAATTAAGGGTTAAAGTACCAACTTCAAGCTCTCTTGTGCATTTGTCAAATATTAGACACAAAATAGTGTACATCCGTGGCCTGTGGCAGTAGCTTTTTACTGATATCAAATATATTGATATAGCACAAAATTTGACTACTCATTGGGCAAAACTGTGAGATACATACAATTTTCCTGAGAAAAGCGCGCAAATTTTACGTCTAACCAAAAAAGCATATAATATGTTCACATAACTCACTATTTTTATTCCAAATGGGTTTATTTCAAGTCAGAAATAGTTCTAGAACATGTTTGAATCAAAACTAAATATTTATTATACACACAAATTAGCTGAGAAAAAAGTATTTTGACTATTTACTGAAAAAGTATTAAAAAAGGTCAAATTAAGGGTTAAGATACCAACTTCAAGCTTTCTTGTGCATTTGTCAATAATCAGACACAACATATCTTACATCCATGTGAAGGCATGTGCCGGTAGTTTTCTATTGATATCAAATATATTGATATAGCTAAAAATTTGACTACTCAGTGGGCAAAAATGTGAGATATGGTCAATTTTCCCGAGCCTAACGAAAAAAGCGAGTAATATGTTCACATAACTCATTATTTTTTTTCCAAATGGGTTAATTTTAAGTCAACCATAGGTCTAGAACATGTTTGAATCAAACTAAACATTTATACTATAAAAAATCGGCAGAGAGAAAAGTATTTTGTCCATTTAGTGAAAAAATATGAAAAATGGGTAAAATTACGTGTTAAAATACCAACTTAAAGCTTTATTGTGCATTTGTCATTGATTCGACACAAAATATTTTACATCCAATGAAAGCCTGTGTGATATGTGAGGATAATAAATAATTAAAAAAATATTTAAATAGAAAATTACCACAGTTTTAGCAAACAATCACTTCATACGCAATATTTCAAATTGCGGTTTGCGATTTTGACGGTACTAGTGTTTAAAGGTTTTTTGCGGTACTTTTGGACAGGATGATTTTTGTAAGACGCGCAGATTCGGATTCCTGAGAAATTTTTACTATAAGTGGAACTCTTGGATCGTATGGACCTTTCAACACAAATAACCCCCCCCCCCCCCCCTAGCTCTGGGACTAATATACTCGCTTAGTTGATCGCCAATTGCTAATGTTTGAAGTAGCAATTGAGACCTTGTAATTTCATACGAAGAAATATATATATTTGTTTTCCCAATGGATGTATTACATGTATTACCATTTTGTGAACTGATCCCTAATAGTTATATCCATGTCAAGTGAAAATTAGCACATTTTAAATTCAAAGGTCGACACACACATATGTAAATTTCACTATTTTGTTTACTAACCTGTAATACTTAGATACAGGGATACAGCGCCGTTGTCCCTGTTGAGGACCACAGTGTCACGACCCGTGCTTCTGAGAGGCTCGTTCAGGGTGGACAACGAGTTAATTTTAGTCCCATCCTGGTCACTAGGTGTCAGTTCAGCTTGCTTTGTCCACAGAATCTGGTTCGTTCACGGATCGTAAGGACCTGTCACCTGACATGGCAGCACCACGCTGCTGTTTGGTGTGAGACGCTTAACTTCGGCCACATACTCCAGCTGCAGGTCATTACCTGAAACCACAGACAACACACAAAACATCAAACATATACATAAACATAGTTGAAAAGAATATGATACATCTGCCTGATTTTTGACGACCTTACATTTTGACTTCGTTTTCAACTTTTCTGGTGACGATACCACACTACAAACGAGGTTACATAATAATATAATGTACTGCAAACGTTGTCCTGAGTAACATGGTAAAATACTGAATCGGTCTGTCCGAATAACATGTACAGCAAGGATCAGAGATCCGGAAAAATCAATCCCCGTTGAAAGATCCAGGATGATAGGATAACTGCCAGGTAAACAGCGGTAACTGCTTACTTGAAAAGTAGGCAGTTACTGCTGTTTGTCTCTGTATTGTAGACAGTCCTCAATGACAAAGAAGTTTAAATACTTACTTGAAAAATAAAGTAATTACCGCTTTTTGCCTCTACAATATAGGTTCCTATGTAAACCTCCGGCCGGGTCAGACACGCTGAGCATCTAAAGTAACACAAGGGGTGCTACTACAAACACTAATAAAGAAGCCCCAGTATCGAAGTTAGGGGTTTTGTCAAGTTAAAAAAAATCCAAAAATCCGAGAAAAACTCGAAAGTGGGTGGGTTGGTCAAGCCCCAACTCAGAATATAATTTTTTGGGGAAATGTTGTGTTTTTTGTGTTTTTTTCTGTTGTTTTCATGTTTGTGAATGTTTCAAACAAAAAATTGGATAGGGGGGGGGGGGTTGCCTGGGGTCTGATTAATCCGAGTTTTTCTCGGATTTTTGGATTTATTTTAACTTGACAAGACCCCTTATGCATCTTATATTTTAACAAAATTAATTGAATAAAAGTGGGAGAATGCATCACAATACATGCAATGAAAAGTTGTTATGCTACATTTATATTTACTTTGAGACGGGAATGGATGAGACATTTCACACCTACAGTTAAAAAAAGAAATCACATCACGTACGTTATAAATGAGGACCTGGTGTACTAGAAAGCTTTAAGAGCAATTTGCTTTTAAAAAACGCGTGAGAGAGTCAGTCAGCTTATCCTCAAATTGAATTAATTTATTAACGAACTTGAAATTGTGTTTTGTTATCACGAACCACCCACCATTTTAAATGGGTGAACAAATGTGCTTGATTTTAACGATTTTTGCCCACGTTTTCATGACAGCTGCCTATTGTCATTTCAATTCCGACCCACAGCTAGAAAAACTCTGGTATTGCTAACAAGGAAGGTATCAATCTGGGCTTATTTTGACGTGGCAGCTCCATATTTGATTAGGCCCCCTTACTGTGTGTATCTTGGGGCTGATAACGGTAATCGATTCTCACGCCCCCTTCCAGCTATCCCATTGTTGTGAAATCACAGAAGATCCTACCAGAATCGGCGTGTTTATCTATTGACGATAAACATGGGTGCGTGACATCCAGCTACCAGAAGCATTGAGAGAGCGCTTAGTTATAGGCAAACCTTAAAAGCGACACTTTATTTAATTGGAATTTTACCTAGATAGCTCACTGAAAAATGCATCATTCTATGAAACAGTCAAGCCAAGCCTAATGGGTGATGGAGGCCCCCATGGAGGCCCCCATGTAATGTCGTGTTATATGAGTAAGGACTTCAACATGTGCGTGAAGCCTGTGCCGCTGCTTAGTTTGAAACCCCGTCATAGCAGAAACATGACAAACGTGATTGACCAGCGAACGTAAGACGTTGATGTAACATAGCTAGCAGTAGCTGTACATATCTACATTTATTGAATTGCCGAGAGATGCATGCTGGATTTCATATAAGCTCAAATGTCATTGTGACATTGTAGACATTGTATAGCCATATATATTCATAGGCATGTCTGCTACTGTGACCCTGCTGACAACGATACTGTAATCTGCATGACAGCCTTTTTTCTGGTCTCGTCACTCAACAATGTTGAGCAAAGTCAACATTGCTTACTATTACTATAAGGTCAGCAGCTACTGTTGTTTGTCTTTGTTCAGCAGAATAGCTGGCCACCTACGAGATGTTTTTATGACCCTGTCTTATAGTGCCAGTCGTCTGGAAGGACATAATATGTGCCAGATGAACGAGCCTTCACATCGTCTTGACATCCATAACAAATATAAAAACACCCGCCAACAAGATCCTGAGCAGGACATGCAATTATCACACTCATGCTGCTGGCTTTCACTACAAGACGTATGGTGAGATCAGTACATGTCGCACTCTCCTATACACTTCACTGCACAGCTTGATATAGCCGTATCAAGCTCGGGCTTGATGTAGTGACTAGAACCCATATCGCTTCCCCAACGATGCCATATGCATATATTCTGATGACCAACACACTATGCTCTACGCAATACAGAAAATACATTGTTTTCCCTGTTTTCTTGGTCAATTCTAAACAATTCTCAACTCGGCACTATATTCCAAAACACTATTGTCGGCCCATGTGAAGCCATCCCACTAAGAATTTTAAATTGACACATCTTAAATTTAATTCGAGCAATCTTAAGTTTCTAACATTTACATTGCAACTGTTAAGATCATCCTGAATTTTCGTAAGAAAACAATTAAGCTATTAATATGGATTGGTCCCTGTTAACGTACGACACATGCCAGACTTAAATTTAAAAAATGTATTTTGGCTGTAGATCTGGTTTAGTGTGGATTCGGTGGCTTCTATGGGACTTGTCGTGGTATCCCTGGAGCTGTGAAATGACAGTGTACATGCATCAAGCGTCCTGGATCTTACGGTGGACGCCTGGGTGTGATGATGAGAAGGAATCCCTGCCTACACACCCCGTGTCCAAAATATCAAGCCAAAACCACAAATCAAATATCCCTGAGAGAGATGCTCACAGCAGGCTGTTACACAAACTGCTAGCACACAACATCGACCCGATGCTGGGCTAACACAGAAGTAAAGTGGTAATCAGGCGAGGCAGAACACACGCTACTAATTCCAGAACAACTTGTCCAAGTCTGTAACTGAACGTGAACCAAGGACATTAGTCCACGACAAGTCTGAACCTAAACGTGCATCAGGGACAATTAGTCCACGGCCAAGGTCCATTCTCTTTACCATAATCGACCCTTGGTTCGCTGTGTTGCCTATTTTCACTAAATCATAAAAAATCACATAAATCACACGTCTGCTTCCGACTATTTTGAAACAAGAAAATATTTGGTAAATACAATTAAATGCTTTAATGTGTATGTGGCGCCCAATTGGAACCCAAGCATTAGTGAGGGAGTGCAATAGAATAACAAACGTACATATTCATGTATTTTAGCCCTATTTTGTTTAAATTACCCAGCTTCAGGCATAACGCTGTCAGAGAATGACCACATAAACACAAATCACAAATGATATAAAGATGTTATGTGGCTTTTTGTGCCACGACCGACAATGATCATAACGTCGCCATCAAGTGGCTACTAGAGGAGCGCACAGCGCGAGGGCTGACGCGAGATTATGCACTAGTTCTGGTATAAACCTTATAGTGCCTCTCTCTTTCCACCTGGTGAGGTAGGTGATTGTACAAGCATTGGCAAGAAGTCCAGGAGTCAAGGAATCAGGGCAGGGCTGCTGAACCATGAAGAAACAGCCGTTTGAGCGACCAGCCACCAGAGTAAAGGGCAAGGACTGACCCTTTTGAGATGTGCTCTGCTTTCCGAGCAGTGTGTTTGAAACCACCATCATGAACCGTCTTCGTTAGCCAAACATCCGTGTCCGCCGTGCCATCACCCAAGCTAGCAATGTAATGATAAAGAGCTCATTGCTTAAGACCAGATTCCGCCTCCTGCAGTGCTATGATAGAGAGCCCACTGCCTCATGTCTCACAGAACGGCTCCTTTCAGAGCCCCTGTTCTCTGTGGGAACAGGAGTTCAGGCGTTCAACCGATATCCGTCAACCGTCAACCGTGTTCTTGCCTCATGCAGTGGTGTGATAGAGAACTCACTGCTTTTGGTATGTCACACAGAACGGCGCCCCCAGAGCCCCTGTTCTGTGTGGGAACAGGAGCTCAACCGTTATTCGTCAACCGTCAACCGTCAACCGTCAACCGTGTTTAAGCGTCAGCCTGGATTGCAGCCAGCAATTGATTCTGAATTGTATTAGAGCCTGATCGTTTTTGAACGATCTCATGATACAACACCAGGTCCTTGAAACACTGTGTGTTTTCAAGTGATCTAAATGTTTTAACCGCCAGTGCCGTCATCCTAGTTTTGATCATAGGGACACAGGTCATGCAGATCTATTGTTCTCATTCTGTCAAGGTAGGTTATACCAAGTGCTAGTCTCATGCACTTGTTTTGAAAGATCTGCATTTCCTTCATTTGTGATTCCCTTAAAGCTCCAGTTATCAGTGAGCCATATTCAAGGACAGGGCGTATAAAGCACTTGTAGGCTTTTAAGATGGTCTATGGTCTGGCGCCCCAGTGTGTCCCTTTCAGCAACTTCAACAGGTTCAGGTTGTTACAGCAATTGACTTTGATCGTTCTGTCAATTAGGAAAGCTGATATCAACCTGACCATCTTCCTAGGTAAGCTGCCGCTCATCAGCTTGTATCTTAGCCCGTCATGCCACACCGAGTCAAATGCTTTCTCAACATCGATAACGATTGCTCCACCTTTCCATTTCTTAGTGGCTACTAAAATGGTGTTGAGCCTTATATAGCGGATAACTTGCAGTTAGACCCGGTAATCAAGTGCCCCACATCGATGCCTTTTATTTTCTGCCGACCATTATAAATCACCAGAAGCTTAGTATATGCCAGTAATACCCAGGGAAACACGAGACGTTGAGCCAGTGTTGTTGTTTTCATTGTGGTCCATCGTTGCAGACGATAGACCAACATTACAACAACACTGCTTTAACGTCTCGTGTTGGATGCTAGTTATTCTCCATAAGATCCCCTGACGCTTATATGTAAAACATAATGATATATAACACCACGCGTCCATTTTATAAATTAACTTCCGTTTATGCACCATCCTATCGGAAATGTGGCAGCAATTCACACTTGATTGATTGATTGATTGATTGATTGATTGATTGATTGATTGATTGATTGATTGATTGATTGATTGATTGATTGATTGATTGATTGATTGATTGATTGATTGATTGATTGATTGATTGATTGATTGATTGATTGATTGATTGATTGATTGATTGATTGATTGATTGATTGATTGATTGATTGATTGATTGATTGATTGATTGATTGATTGATTGATTGATTGATTGATTGATTGATTGATTGATTGATTGATTGATTGATTGATTGATTGATTGATTGATTGATTGATTGATTGATTGATTGATTGATTGATCGATCGATCGATCGATCGATCGATCGATCGATCGATCGATCGATCGATCGATGAGACCGACCGACCGACCGACCGACCGACCGACCGACCGACCGACCGACCGACCGACCGACCGACCGACCGACCGACCGACCGGACCGAATGATTGATTGATTGATTGATTGATTGATTGATTGATTGATTGATTGATTGATTGATTGATTGATTGATTGATTGATTGATTGATTGATTGATTGATTGATTGATTGATTGATTGATTGATTGATTGATTGATTAATTAATTGATTGATTGATTGATTGATTGATTGATTGATTGATTGATTGATTGATTGATCGATTGATTGATTGATTGTTTGATCGATCGATCGATCGACTGATTGACTGATTGACTGATTGATTGATTGATTGATTGATTGATTGATTGATTGATTGATTGATTGATTGATTGATTGATTGATTGATTGATTGATTGATTGATTGATTGATTGATTGATTGATTGATTGATTGATTGATTGATTGATTGATTGATTGATTGATTGATTGATTGATTGATTGATTGATTGATTGATTGATTGATTGATTGATTGATTGATTGATTGCATACTACATTTGATTTACAATAGTCATACAAAGTTGAATAATAATTCCAAAGTTATCAAATGATATACACTTGCCCATTACCGGATCACAGATATCTGCAACAACACCTGACCGTAGTCTCTTCAAATCGTGTGCGTTTGTTTGCCTCTCAAATGGCCACACGACTTTCATCAGTACAACACGAAACACTGGCCACAGTGAGAAAACATGCCTTATTCGTTGTGTTTCTCTGTGCAGCTTACCATCCAAAGTTTACTTTATTACTAGCAATCCACGTTCAACGAAAAAAATATCACTTATACCCTTTCTAAAGAACTGCATTGTTCGTCTCGATCTTCAATTGACCTTGTTTGCAGTCTATTTTAAATCTTTGTTCAACAAGATATCTTATTTAAATGTTCAGGCGTTCGTCAAACTGGAATGGTTTGATTTCAAGCTACAAAGCCACACCACGACCCCCTGAGCCGATCCTCTATGACTTGACTTTTTATTTGGTATTGTTATCCTGTGAGGCGGTCTAAGTGAATTTCCCACGATTAATGGTCGAATGTCAACTTTAATAATCAGTCGTTATGTGGACGACACTTTTCTGACCTGTAGAATAGTTCCCTTTCCTGGCCTGGCGTAAATCACTGTGTTTTGCCATCGACCTCTGCCGAGGATGGGACCACAGCAGTTTGTGAAACTACATTGCTGTGCCAATACTGGGCCAGCAACTCAAATGTTGGCCCAACATTGAAACAGAGTGGAACAAGATATGCTGGAGCCAGAATGAAGACGTTGGCTCAGCGTTTACACATCATTTTGAGCTGTTTTCGCTGTAGCCCAGTGAGATGTGTTGAGACAGGCGATGCGTCTTTTGAGGTAAAACTGACACTATCGTGATTGATGGAGGTTCACGGTGACAGAGAAACAGCCCCCGCAAATGGTGTGTCACTTCAAAACTGGCTAACCAGTCGTCCTAATTAATGTAGTCATTCTGGCACTAAATCCACGGAAATCTGGACAAATCGCTAACAAAGGTTTTATGATTTTTTATGGTAGATATAGGTCCCAGCTAGCAATCTTGAAAAGTCCCAAGCAAAACTCCTGTGCAAATATATATTTGTTACGAGCAAACTAACTTCAGAAATGTGTTTAGTAATTGTCGAAAAACAATACCGGGTGGCTGTCATTGTTTTACATGTCTCCTTTTTTGCAGAATAGCGAAATTCACAATTGCAATGTATACATATGATATTTGATGATCATATTAATTATAACCCTTTGAGTATCAAGTTTTACCAATGAAAACCGACTTACATTGTAACATACCTAATCATATATGATCTATATACCGGTACTCAATACAGAAGAATGTCTATTTCGTCACCACTGCTATACAATGTATGATAAATTCACATTGCTAAATACAAAAACGTCCACTTATGTTTGAACCCACGCTTACATGTTGATATTTATGTTTATTTTTATTTATGTTCGTTTATTTTTTTTTATTTATGTTTTTTTTTTAATTGTTGTGTACTTGGTCATTCAGTATCAAGTTATGCAAATGCTCTTGTTGAGAATCTTGTTTCTCTTAATAACGATTTAGAAGTACATAAATTTAATGTAAACTGGGCGTGAACGAATTTAACTATTAAATTCTAGTTGTGGGCAAATGCCTGAATTTTGACCTTAATAATTATTCAACTGCAGTGGTTCCGCTAACGTAGTATTTTAGAGGTTATTGGATACATGTTCTACATGAAATATCAATTCTTAAACTGTAAAATATTTGGATATTGTGTTGTAGCCACTGGCAAAGATCATTAAGAGAGCTCAATTCCAGACTCAAACCCTCCCCTTAACCTCGCTATTATAATTTGTTGACTTATGAACTTGATATTATCAGTCAACAAATGGTGATTAATTAATAACAATCTTCAACTGTAATGAAAAACGGATTCAATTGATGACATTTAATTTGAACAATAATTAGCATATCTGTATGCTACGATCATTTAGTGATCGCTCCAATTTTTTTCTTTGACTTAAAATATACAATTAATAGTCTCATGGGATCAATACTAATACTTGACAGACAAACCAAATACCAATATTTTAGGTGGTCACAACCTACCCATTAAATACGAGAGCATATTATTGTCTAGGTTAACAAGACTACATCATATACTCATATACATAAAAAAAATTAAAATCACTTGAAATATTCTTTTTTTTCTGAAAAACTGTTAAATCAACTTCAAATCAACCATTATTTGCATCTAAAGTCAAACTGATTGGTGCAATCGATTCCTGGTGTCCAAAAACATTAGTAACGATACCTAACATTTGCAAAATGGTCAAAAAACTTGAAAAATTTGATTTTTGCAAGCAATCATTTATTGAACAATAGTTTTAGTCAATTTCTCGAATTTGAACAGGAGTTTTGCTTGAGATTTTTCGGAAATGTTGGTTGGGACCTACATCTACCAAAATACATCATAAAGCCTTTGCTAGCAATTTGTCCAGATTATTTTGCCAGAATGACTACACTAAATTGAGTATCGGTGTTAAAAGGTGTATCATTCTGGAAGTTTTATGCAATCTCTCACTTTTCACATTTATTAAATTTGAAACGATAACATACAATAAAATGAGACGAGCGATTAACATTAGGCAAATAATCAAAACAGAACAATGCGTCGGGCACAATAAAACCTATTCGTTTTTATTTTTTTAGTTTTATCTCTTTTATTGTTATCAAATTACTATTCTATTGTATTGCTTTTCCTATCGGAAACGAAAGTCATTTTACCAATGTAAGACCAATGCTGGCTCACCGTCTATGTCGCTGGCCCAACATTGACCCTACACTTGTAAAATGGCTTGTGTTTATTATATTTCGTCTTGAAAAAACGAAACAAGCGATTACTTAACATCATGAATCAGATTTGAACAATACCACAATAAGTCAGTCACAATCAAACTTTTTCTGGATCAAACAAAGGTGTGACACGGAGGTATCCTTCCCCCCCCCCCCTTAATTACCCAGGGGACCGTCCATCGAAATTTCATAAATGTTAAATAAAGGCACGCATCAAGAGCAAATGCGAAACAAAATAATAAATAATAATAGCGAGCGGACTCGTGAGCTGGTGCCCGAAGGTCCCCAGCTTGCGGGAGCGAGCTCTTACAGCAACGGGCGCCAGCAGGGAGAGGCCAAAAATCTAATTTTCACAGTGTTAGATCGAATATTTCGTCGTCTGTGTTCATGGCTATGGGCGCTGACATCTTGTTTCTTGATTAGTATTGCTGAGGTCAAAGTTCAGCACAGAGGTAGAGACGAATTTCTATGGGATATGTCCTTGATTATTGCCCATGTCTCACTTCCTACACCACCTAGCGAGTAGAAAAATTCCCTGCGAGAACATTTCCCTTACAAAGTTATGTAATACCAAACTCACTGACAGTTTATTTAGTCTAGTTCAACAACATATTTAGACGACATCTAAAAAATGTGCTTCCGCTTTTAATTTTTTAAACAATGACGATGTAGATAACATTACATTTCTGTAAATAGTAGTGTAATCTAACTCAGTGTTGCAGGCCTCTATATGGATCGCTCAACACCCTGCGGCAGGGCCTGCCATTTGTTAGGTAGTCTACCCTACACGTTATCCTCACGTTACATTGCCTTATACTTATGTTATAGCCTAGGCTATGTCATTACATGACCCCCTACTTTAGTTCATAATAATTTCCGCTCGCTTACTAGGCATGCCTATTGATATTAGGTATATAACTTATGGTAATTTGAAATGAAGAAAACATAAAAGTTTATATTATCGTTAAAGCGATATAAAAGGATTTATGTTATATATTTCTACAAATGCGAGAAAGGTTTGGTAAGTTGACTCAAATTATCAAATATTTGGTATTCGAGTCCTGACAGTGTGAGGCCGAGCACGTTCAACGTCTCCGCGAAGGAGGCTCCTACAAAACGTATATCGCAAGTTCCTGTGTGACAGGCGACAGCGTATCGCCACAATACATAATACACTGGCCAAATGTGTGTAATATTACAATGCAAAGACAAAAATGTAGTAAATGTGTACTTGAAATATGGACCTTTTATACTCTGGCCTAAATAATAAATAGTAACTAGAAGAGTAGTTCCCGACCTCCGAGGCCTCGGCTTTAGTCTGCTGGAGTGCTATAGACAAAAAATCAGTGTATTAGTCTTCCTCATGGGCCAGGAATCCTGAATGTCCTCGACGTGTATTACTTCTACCACCATCGCCGGTGCTGGCCAACATGCAATCAATACTTGCCTACGATGTACCTGATACAGAGGATATAGGCCTACCCACCAAATTCCGGTTCAATGTTGGGCCAGCGTTGCAGCCCAGTGCTGGTTCAAAGCCGGTCAATCGTCTACGACGCTGACCCAACACTAACATAGCACCGGGTCTGTTGTATTCTTTACGCAAACACGTGGCATTCAACCCATACTGTTTCAATGTTGACCCACAGTCTTCGACGCTGGACCGTCATTGAAACAGCATTGGGTGATTGTACCGTCTTTTCTGACTGCTGCATTGTGCTGGTGACCTGTAAAGTCCCGGCGCCAGAAACACCAAATAACACGATGCATTTGCCCAATGCTGATGTAATGCTGGGCCACCATCTGCGACGCTGGGCCAACAAAACCCTTTAAGCTCTTAACCACAAATGTAATCGTGAATATTATTATTTCTGAACACTTGTTAAAGACAAAAGTACCTAACCTAAGGACCGGAAACGTTATATTCGCCATGTTCTTAAGGACTGGTGTACAGAAATGTCAACCGTTTCCCACACAACACTAAATAGGACACAAACTCAGACAAAATAAACTTAATAGTATATTACTTATATTTGAATATGCACTTAGCTCCCAAAAATATATGTACTTATATCCGAACATAAAAATAATTTTTTTAATTCCCTTAAATTCGTTAAAATCGTAATTATTTGAAATATTCCAATGCGAAGTAAACAATACTAACGCTAGTAATCACTGACTGTTACTTTGAAGTTAACTTGCGTAAGTGACTCCAGGTAATAGGTGTTGACACGACCTCAACCGTCATGTCACACCTCATTTGTCCACTCTTTTCAACTATCACACCCATACACTATCGCTATGACGGTGCGAATTGTCGGTGCATGTCTATACTATGGAGCAATTCTCTCCTAATATCTACCCCTTAATAAATACAAATAATAAGGTACTTTTTGTTTATGATCAGCATATTTGTTTTAAATTATTCTGGATATAAAGTTTTTTTTATAAGTCAATAAATATCGATATTATTCTCACTTGCAACATATGTCTTGCGTTACACAGTGGTACGCATAGTAATTTTTGAATATAAGTGTATGCACGTACATGTAGTATTCGAATTTAAGTGCTCGCGCACTTCTAAACGAGCAAGAATATTTTTGGAGCCATGCCTAAAACAATCGATTTTCACTTATAAGAGCATGCACGTTTATCATGTTTATGCGCGAGGATACGGTATGCTATGCTATTGCTTTTGTATAAATCCATCTATATTTTTGCGCATTTGTAGGTATTTATTATGTAATCATTGGTACAATATCGTTTTCTTCATAATTATTGACCCCTTTGCAACTTGAATATCTTGAAATTATTTTTTTCTTGTGTGAAAGGTAGCCATAGTGGTAGCGGCATTTTTTGTCTTAACTATGGTCTCCTGACTGTTATTTGTACTTTTCACATTATTTGTAATAAATTATGTTTGGTCAAATAATCTTCTTCTTCTTCTTCTTCTTCTTCTTCTTCTTCTTCTTCTTCTTCTTCTTCTTCTTCTTCTTCTTCTTCTTCTTCTTCTTCTTCTTCTTCTTCTTCTTCTTCTTCTTCTTCTTCTTCTTCTTCTTCTTCTTCTTCTTCTTCTTCTTCTTCTTCTTCTTCTTCTTCTTCTTCTTCTTCTTCTTCTTCTTCTTCTTCTTCTTCTTCTTCTTCTTCTTCTTCTTCTTCTTCTTCTTCTTCTTCTTCTTCTTCTTCTTCTTCTTCTTCTTCTTCTTCTTCTTCCTCTTCTTCTTCTTCTTCTTCTTCTTCTTCTTCTTCTTCTCCTTCTTCTTCTTCTTCTTCTTCTTCTTCTTCTTCTTCTTCTAAGCTTCGAGCAGCCTGTCACCGTTCTGTTATCGGTTTCACTGTGTATTATTGATAATGTTATGTTATTAAACTGGGAAAATAAAAAGTCACAGTTCCACTTTCAGCAACTACAAGCGAAATCCTGAACTTTCCAAGCAAACACGAGACGTTGACACGTTTTTTTCAATGCTGGTCCACCGCTTTCGACACCGACCTAGCATTTAAACAACACAACTTCAAACTATCGTATTTGCTTGGACTCACGGTAACTCCAGTCGACGACCCCATGCTGGCCTAATGTTGGACCACAATCTGCGACGCTGGCACAACATTCGACCAGCATTGGTGAATGCATGTGGGTGAATGTGGTATTTGCTGGGCCAGCAGTGATCTTTAAGAAACTAGAGCGTTATGGTGCTATGAACTGAAAAAAAACAATCTACAATGCTGGAGAGAGGAGGTGGGGTCAGAGGTGACATTGTATTCCCTGATCCGTCTGTTGGACTCTGGACCAAGGAGAATAGACTACTTATATCGGTTGTATTAATTTTTGATCACTGATCTAAACATAGAGATTACTGGAGTCAAAACCGCCACGAAAATAATATTACCCCGGCTGAACCTTTTATTTGCTATGATTAAACACATGTGTTGTTACTAGTATTTCAAACGTCGCATAATATGAACGTGGTCGATGTTATCAAGTTTCGAGCAGCCTCATACCGTGCTATTATTAGTTTTACCGTGTATTATTAATGTCCCATATCATTTGACTGGGACTTCAATGATAATTCACAGTTCCACTTTCAGGAGTTACCAGCGGAATCCTGATCCTTCTAATCAAAGTTTATTATTTTATGCCATAATTCTGTTGGGTGATCGGCGCAGATTGTGGTGGCCCAAGGTCAAGCCAGAATTGTGCACGGACGATACAAATGTGAAACAATTATGACCTCTCTTTTTCCCATATTTCAATGATTTTACAACGCCCAATGAATACCTTAGGCAACACTGCGCACTCCACACTTTTTTACAATTTGCAGTAATAAGCCTAGATAAACTTTTGTATATGCGATCACTGTTGGTATATAATCCACAAATTATGGCACAGCATTATACTATCAGCATGAAATAGTGGCTGGTTCGAAGTTGGATCATTGTTGGATAACGTCATTCAACGTTACTGAAATTCTTCCAAACACATGCGCTAACCAAATGCCGATTTAACGTTGGCCCATCATCTGCGATGCCGGACCAACAATAAACCAGCACTGGGTGAACGTATCATTCTCACTGCTGGAATGTTATTGAACGTCCCATAGCTTCTCAACATACTTAAAGTCGACTTAATGTTGGTCCTCCATCTGCGATGCCTTGGCAACAATAAACCAGCATTACTTGAGTGGATCCTGCTCTCTGCATTGTCTCTGATGGTCAATAGAGCTGGTCATATCTGGATCACAGACCTGAACAGTTGACTGACCACTTGACATTATCCATGTAAAAACCTGAATCATACGAACTGCAAAGCGGGGATTTTCGCCTTAAACACTGAATTAAAATTAGGTGAATTAAAATTTAAAAATATATGTTTTATGTTTGACTTGATTATAAAATGGGCAATACTTACCACGAATATTCATTTAGTTTGTGCTAAATGCGATTATAATGTCCATGGACGTTTTCAGGGTTTTCTAAATACAAGCAGAAATGGACATTGCATTTGCCAGATTGTCATAAAGACTCGAAATAGATCACTCGCAGATCAATGTGTTTTTTCTCGCATTTGCTGATTATAATCTAAAGGTTGACATGTACATTTAGTGCTATTTTATGAGTTATGATGTGCATGACTACACACTAGTTTATATCAAGTAATTTTGGCAAAGAGGAAAGAGAGATAAATTATTCTGTATGTAGAAAAAAAATATTTACACATCAACATTGGCATTGTGAGAGTCTGCAAGGAGTTCAATACTGTGTTCGTGTAGCTGTTTGTGTCACTGGTCATTGTCTTTCAGTTCTAAGTATGTAGTAACTGATTACTTTGAATTGATCAGTTACAGCAATTTGCCATCGCATGGCTATGTGGACAATCTGCCCATTGATGGTAATATCTACCCCGGATGGTGATTGGCTGGCTTGATCACCACCGCAGCTGGTGATTATCTGACTTGATCAGTACGACGTTCCGGCATCACCAGACCAAGTCTATTCTCTCTGTGAACATGAAAACCGCATTTTAACCATGTCCGTCTGTCCCAGTTCCTGTTGTCCCAATGATTTGTGTGCATTACATCCATTCTAAATTTAGCGACCGCTCAGCCAGAATTCTCCACATACACGACATGGTGACCAGATTTATGCTAGTGTAAGGTTGGAACAGCGTTGAAGACGGTGGCCCAATCTTAAACCACACTATTGCCATCAAAGACTATAACAAACCATATCAGGTCAACGTCTTGTATGTTGAACTTATTGTTGGGCCGTCATGGGTGCACCATTTTGACAAGAAGTTGGCTCGAATTTGTCACGTATTACACACATCATTTGCCAACGTTCACCCAACATCGGGCTAGCGGAGAAATCAAGTATTCGCAGCTAAAGAGCAAGATTAGTGCTTCAGATCAAGTACTGAAGGTGAATTAACCGGGGAAAGCTAGACATTGACACGATGCTGGGCTAAACGTGTTACAACGTCGCAAACGGTGTGCCAGTATTAATACAGCATTGGGCCAAGACATGGAGCTTGCTGGAGCTTGCTTCACAAGAAGCACCAGAAGTGAATTTTCCGCCGCACAGCTCATCCTGTGATGTGAGATGAAGTGTAAGACGCCGCACTCCTCTCCATGGATACTCATCCCAAACGGTAGACGTCTGGAGGATGACCCCTGGGAAATACGAGACATTCAACCAATGTTGGTTGGGTGCTGGGTCACCGTCTGCGACACTGGCTCAACACTGAACCAACATTGGTTCAGCGTCTCACGTTTTAAATGATCTGCTCACAGTTGCTTCAGTTAAGATTTGTCACTGTTGCACGCTTTTTCCGCTCTTCACATGTCACATCATCAAAAGCTTTATAATCCAGTTCCAACCTTGCCCTTTCGTTGATACAACGTCTGTTACATGTCTGAGGTGCGCTCACACCCTCCCATGCAGATAATAGTGGACATTAGCCCGGCCCTTGGCTTGATGTAGAGCCAGCGTCACCGACAATCAAAACTAATCTAAAGCTGGTTAATTTATCGGTTTTGCTGGGTTATGTTAGTAATGTTCAGTCACGTGAAGCTCACGATAGCGGCAATGGCAATATTTTTTAGTTTTCATTTTGTAAACACTGTTTAGCACAGAATATAGTAACCTGATATAGCATTTCGTTATAGTGAAGGGAACCTCACACTTAGTAATGTTAGTAATGTTCAGTCACTTGAAGCTCACGATAGCGGCAATGACAATATTTTTTAGCTTTCATTTTGAAAACACTGTTTAGCACAGAATATAGTAACCTGATATGGCATTTCGTTATAGTGAAGGGAACCTCACACTTATTTACGGTGTCATCCCAAAGCAACTCTGTTTCAGTGCTGGCTTGATGTATTTTGTTTTTTTGTTGTTGTCGGTATTGAGGATTAAAAAAGTAGGTACACTGGCCACCCCCCCCCCCCCCCCCATACAAAGGAGTTAAATTCCAATATGGCCGCCAGCAGCATTCAAACAAATTCTGAGTGATATCTATCCAGCAAATTTTGCAGATCTTGGTGTCATTTTTTTGCTTTCAGAGGTGATGAATCAATTGCAATGATTGGAATTCCGGGACATGTGATTACATGCTGTACACTTGATGTTTTGCAAGTGTTGTTTTAATGTTTTGCCAGCGTAGACGGTAGACCAAAGCTAAAGCAACATTGTGTGTATGTCTCGTGTTTGTTGGGTTGCTACCACAAGTAATCCATAACATCATTCAGAAAATACCTTAGCTGTTGGAATATTGAGCCAATGTCCACGATGTTGCTGAACCTCTTAAAATAAGACATTTCACTTCAGAATCGTTTACAATATCCACAGGGCCCGTATTCTCGTACAAGTTACGATAAATCGTAGGCTTCTGATTGGTCGAGATGGTCATCTCGACCAATCAGAAGCCTACGATTTATCACAACTTGTACGAGAATACGGGTCAATTTAGACACTTATTGTTCGCGCTATGAAGAAAATTCCTCTCACAGAAAGCATAATATCTACTGGTCCATTGAAATATCGAGCCCAGTCACAAGCACCGGCCAGACAACATACAGCACATACATATACATGTATTATTGACATAAATAGAAGTAATTATAGACTCATTTGTCATAGAAGTGATAGATATATATGTAAATGTATATACGAGACGATGATCGAATGCAGGCTTAACTTTGGACAAGCCTCGCAGCATTGGGTAAACGCGAATTCGTTTGACACCGACTAGTGGTACCCTGATCAAACATGTATAGCGAATGTCAGTCCCTCACCAACTGACGGTGTCATCAGCTATCCACAGAATATACTCTGTGCATCCCCACGTGTCAATCACAGACTGATATTTAAATTCTGATACGATTTCACGTCGAAACCGTGATACATGCGGTAAAATACTGTGCATTAAATATCAATAAAATATAATTCATATCAATTTTTGCTATGATTTTGGGTATTAAATTTCTTATTAATTTTATACTTAAAGTCAACTGATCATTCTAATACCACTCGGTCTGCTCGTCTCAAGTTATCCTAATCTAATATGTCAGTAGTTAGATATCCTTGATGTATCAGCCAAAGGTTATAATAAGAAAGGTTTATGTAATTTTGCACTGGAAGCAGTCAATGAGTCGTAGGTAATTTTAAACGGCGTCGAGATATAGATTAACAGAATACATGTCAGCTGTTGAAGCTCACATTATTGTTATTCAACCTCATATTCAGTGCAGGGGACGTGTTTAAGCCTGTTTGACTTTGCTATACGCAATAGTTTGTCTGATTTTCTCTCTTCAAAACAACATGTACTGCGTCAAATAACAGCAGGTCCAGTTTACAAAAATATTTGAAGCCACATCTTCAAATGATAGCAGTGGAAATGATGTTCATTTGTTAAACTGTTGCTTCAGTATTCTCGAACGCTTCACTGTCTGTTATTTTGTCATTACGTATTTGCTATTACGTATCATCCATAGTAGTGCGTGACCTACATGTATCTCCAAGAATACATACAATTCTATATTGTTAACGATTTAATGAAGATTGATATGTGGCATACAGTGAGGCAAAAGTAACAATTACGAAACCAGTCGGCAAATGCACAGATATTTGGCCATCCGGTCTGCCAGCGAGGCAGCCATTCAGCTAGACACAAGCTAACAAGATACAGTGACCCAATGTGGATTTAAGGTTGCCCACTGACTTCTACGCTAGCCCAACACTACATCATATCGGTTCAACAACATGCCGTGTTTGCTGGGCAGCTAGATGGCAAACCAGGCTTGGGACATGACAAAATGAAGTATTCTATTATCATGGAGACACTGAGTGTGATTGCCTTGTAACTTTTAGCGTTCTTGTCGATAGGGGCGTCGTTGTCTCTTTTGATAGCTGCATAATCTACTAGGATCACGCACTAGGTGTCCTATCGGTCGCCAGATTAATGACGTCATCAGTCTAACATCTGACGGCAGCCAGTCAATCATAAGGCATGTATGTGTGCCTCTGCCATGAGACCAAGCACCATAACCACTAAGAAACCACAAATCCACACCACACCACGACGAGAAACACGCAAAGCCACACCACACCACATAGTCACACCACCACGTGAAAACCACAAAACCATACCACACTGACAATCTACCACGATGAATCCGCAAATCAACACCCCACAGATATACCGCCACGATAAACCCACAAAGCCACATCACACAGATACACCACCACGATAAACCCACAAAGCCACACCACATAAATATACCACCACGATAAACCCACAAAGCTACATCACACAATTATAGCACAACGACAAACCCGCAAAGCCACACTACAGAGATATACCACCACGATAAACACACCAAGCCACATCACAGAAATATACCACCACGATAAACCCACAAAGCCACACCACACAATAAAACCACCACGATAAACCCGCAAAGCCACACCACACAATAATGCCACCACGACAAACCCGCAAAGCCACATCACACAAATACACCACCCCGATAAACCCACAAAGTGTCTGAGAAATAATAGCGTACTGTTTACATAATAATATTCTAGAGTGCGTTATAATGTATTCTATAAGAGACACATTCACAGTTAACAGTTAAGTTCTTGTCTTGACACTAGCAAAGACAAGGAATTGGAAAACGTGTATCAGCCCGATTGCATGTCATAAAGCCTGATTTCGGTTGAGGTGGAATCTAGTACTGCTTATAAAAAAATGCACTCTGAATGTTCTATATAAGACACTTTCACAATGTTCATTTTATGTAATGACATTTGAAAACACAAGGGATTGGTCTTGGTCACGTTGTTATGTGGATGTGAGAGAAAACTAAATAATTACACACCACACCACGTTACATTGGCCATTTGATTGTATGTGAAGTCATTCCACAACATAGTGTGATCATGACATTACTGTATTACTGCATGTGAAACATGTCACGTGTCAGCGTTATTGTCAATTTCATGTGTGCCTGTTTGTAGTTATTCTACGTTATTGTTTTGACATGTCATATAGATATGTCGCTGCATGTGAATTATGGAATGCTATGGTAATACTTGATCAAATACATAGGCTCTCAGTATGTAAGTATGTATACGTTTTGCCTAATATTGGCAGATTTGATGCGATTGAAGAGTGATACAACAAAAGTCGTTTAGAGAACAAAGAAGAATATGTCAAACCTTAAATGATAAATGCTGTTTTACATTTTTCCCATGTACCATATTACAGATAAAAAAATTGGCTGTTGGAAGTGCAGTTAGTGAGGAGGTAATCAACAAACCGATTCAAAAACAGAAAACAAGCAAAGAATTCTCGTTAACATGGGAATGTAATGTACAGAAGTAAAAGTAATCACCTCTCACAGCACGCTTTGTCGTTGTGGAAAGCGAAACAAGAGAGACAGTGAATTGTGTGTTGTGAAATATTTAGAGCTGCCTTTCTCATCTAACCACTTAACTGCCTTTTCTCCTGTCTCATTAGTTTACATCATTACTGTGTCCACCACGGGATTGGCTCTATACCTGACTGTGACAACCAGAGTGCGGAATAACTAAATGGAAACGGGGGTTGTAGTTCTAGCAAATATGATAAGCTGTTGTTGATTTATTATTGTACCACCGTCTGCGACGCTGGTCAACCATCAAAGCAATGCTGGCTCGATGTCCTGTGGTTACTTGAATAGCATCAACCGGAAAGACAGTATGGCCTGCAGGTGATTAGGAAGCAGTTACTGCATTTTGTGATTGAAGGCCCTACATGTGATTAACAAGCAGTTACTGATTTGTTTCTGATTGTCGGTGCTACAGGTGATTAGCAAACAATTACTGCATTTTGCTATTGTAGGTTCTACAGGTGTTTAGAAAGCAGTTTCAACCTTGTGTTATTGTCGGCCCCACAGCTGATTATCAAGCAGTTACTGCATTTTGTGATTGTTGGTGCTATAGGTGATTAGCGAGCAGTTACTGCATTTTGCTATAGTAGGCCCTACATGTGATTTGCAAGCAGTTACTGCATTTTGTGATTGTCGGTCATACAGCTGATTAACAAGTAGCTACTGCATTTTGTGTTGTTATCATCTACAGCTGATAAACAAGCAGTTACTGCATTTTGCGATTGTATTTTCTACAGGTGCTTAACAAGCAGTTACTGTTTTTTTTTTATTGTAGACCCTACAGCATTTTGTCAGATGCTTTTTTGGTAAAATTTCTAACGTTGTTACTATACCGTTGCCAAGTGGAAAAAAATACACAAGTACACTAGCAATTTAAAGTAGCAGTTTTGAGCAAATGCTTCTAAAAAAATATAGTGCACACTGACGCATAGTCGTGATGATAGGCCTGAAAAGATTGCATGCATATGTCATATACATGTAGGTCTATATCATGATTGAAATTGTGTCCAATGACAGAGGCAATTTTTACTTCTATGTATGCCCTTAAAATAGGACACTGATCGGATCGTGGCCCTGTATCAGCTTTAACAGGGGCTTAAAAGAAATATCTCAGAATGGAAACCGTTGACCTGATATTACTCCAGAATTGATTCCAGTGGAGGTCTGGAAGTTGTTATCAGCAGGGAGTTGACCTGCTGAAACAGCAGGCCACATCACAGCTGGTGAACAATCCCTAGAAGAAAACCTGGTATGAAAGCCGTTGGTGGGTATAATTGCCCTGACCATATTAATCTGGGCCTCACAAATGGAGGTGGTTCCCCCAAATAGATGGACACGTGTTTCTTTAGCAGATTTCATCAGGGTGGCACAGCTGCCTGACTACGTGGTTTATTGTTCTGGATTGACTTTCATCACAAAACCTCAATGCAATATTTATTGCTCCCACTACCAGAAGTTCCAACTCTCGCCATCACCGTCTGGAATGCACAGCTAAATCGGAATGCTGGCTAAAAGCTGTGTTACTGCTGGGCCAGCATCTATGATGCTCGCCGAACATTGGGACAATTCCGGGGCAGCGCAGGCCTACAGCTTTGAATGTCTCTCCCGCAAAATCTGCCTGCTCTCGAGTCAACATGGCGTCGTCGGGGAGCGCTTCACTGAACCTACACGCCTCAAGTCAATGTCAGCGAGCCTCGTGCATTGGTAAACGAGCGAAAATGGATTAGCTGTCTCCCATTAAGTATTATAGATAATGTAAAACATCGATTCTGCTAAAACTGTTGATTTCCTTTCCAATTCGAGAAAACCCTCGGACTGGTGCTGTATACAGCAAAACACACTTACATGTATCATCAATAATCAAAGCTAAATGCGATGGTAGACGAGAAATATCCTAATTAAAAATCAGCGAGAATGAGACATTCTACTGTGACTCATTTATCAAGTGTTTTGCAGCGTATCTTATTTTAGCAACCCTTCCGTCTATGGCTGGTCAAAATTATAATGATGAATGTAGCATCAGACGTATGTTATGAGATCGGAAATAAAACTAGCCCACAATTTGTGCTCATACTGGACATTTTAGCGCCAATCATGAATAGCGGCATTCTTCATTATTTTTTAACGTACAAGATACTATCTTGTACGTACAAGACAGCAATTCTGCTATCTTGTGCGTACAAGATAGAAAATCTGCTATCTTGTACGTACAAGGTACTATCTTGTACGAACAAGATAGCATTTCGACTATAGTCCAGTGGATTTTTACAAAAGCGTGTTATGGCTGGGCGATGTTTTATGATTGATTCTGACACTATGAGATGTCCTCAGCAGAACTCAGCCGGGTGCCACTTTGAAACCATTGAGCGGATTTTTTTTAAGGGCAAAAACGAAAATGACCGCCAGATATTTCAAGGTCGAATATGATTTTTCAACAAATGAAGCCATAAACAAGTGTAATACCTCATTTTGGTGTGATTTTGACTGGGCAATCCATTTATTGTATTTTTTTATTACTCAAGGTCATCTTCAATGTCAACAAGTCAATTTCAAGGTCAAATAAGCAAAAATAACATTTTTCACCAATACAGCTAGGCACATGTGTAATACCTCTTTTTCATTGGATATTGTCTGAAAAATCTATTTATGATATGATTTTGTTGAGCCAAGGTCGTTTTCTCAGTTAAAAAGCCATTTCCAAGATAAAAAAATGGTGGCCAGATATTTCAAGGTCAAATATGATTTGTCTGCAAATAAGGCCAGGGACAAGTGTACTACTTCATTTTCATGTGATTTTAATTGAGTAATCCACGTTTTGTGTTTTTTTAATGACTCAATGTCATTTTCAAGGTCAAAAAGTCAATTTCAAGGTCAAATAAGCGGAAATACCATTTTAACAAATAAAGCTAGGAGCATGTGTAATACCTCTTTTGTAAGGGATTTTGTCTGCAAAATCCACATATGGTATTATTTTGTTGATCCAAGGTAATCTTCAGGGTCGAAACGTCATTTCCATGGGCAAAAACGAAAAATATGATCTTTAAGAAACAAAATAGGAAGAAGTGTAATATGTCTTTTTGGTGTGATTTTTGACTTAATAACCAATTCCTAAAACTATTTGATGATAAAAGGTTATATTCAGGGTCAAAAGCTCAATTTTAAGGTCAAGTAAAGGAGAATATGATTTTTAAGAAATACAGCTAGAACATGTGTAAAAAACTCTTTTTTGTGTGATTTTGAGTGAAAATTGTTTTATTTTTCTATTATTCTATCCTCAAGGTCGAATATAATTTTTAACATATATGCTAGAAACTGAAGCACGTATATTACCTTGTGTTCGGTTTGATTTTGACTGGATAATCCAATTATGTTGGGTTCAAATGAATAAACATGCTCAAGCTGAAGAGATCGGCTCAATGGCATTGAAGGACAATTAGCGGAGAGGTGTTAAAGAGTGAAGGAAGAGTTCTAACGGTCGACGAGAAGGCAATAAAGGGCAATGAGAAGGCCCTGAAGGACAATAAAATACATTAAAGGGCAATGCGGAGGCACATTAAAGGGAAATGAGAAGGCGTTAATGGGTGACAAGAGGCGGTACAGAGTGACTGAGGGCGGTATAATGAGACAGAGAGGCATTAAGGGGCTACGGAGATACGCTAAAAGGGACAAGAACGTGTCCACGCAGCTTTAGGTCAACATCCTTTCTTTGCAATTGAAAGCCTTTCCGTCGCCCTTTAACACCTCTTCTTCGCCTATAACGTCCTTTTAGTTTAACGCATGTTTGTTGCAATTGAAGGCCTTTCCGTTGCCCTTTAATGCCTCTTCTTTGCCCTGAACGCCTCTCCATTGCATTTTTAAACTCATCGTCGCGTTTTAACGCCTCTCCATCGATCTTTAAAGCCTCTCTATGACTTTCAATGATTTTAGATCAAACGTCATATTTTTTCATATTTGTCTGCCTTTAACGCCTTTTCTGTGCAACTTAACACCTCCTCATCGCCCTTTACCAGCTTCCCATTGCTATGTAACGCCTTACCATCACCATTCACTGCCTTTACATCGCCGCATTTGCATTTACCGCATTAGCATCTTCATTCAACGCATCTGCAGCGCCTTTTAGCGTCTCTCCAACCTTTAGTACATCTCCATCAACCATAAGCGCTTTTTCTTGGTCCCTTAACGCCTTCCCGTCGCTCTCTGACGTCTCTCTGTCACCATCTAATTTTTTCTCAGTTGCCTTTTAGCGATCATCCGTCGTTTTTAATGCCTTCTTATCACCTTTAAACACATATCCATCACCCCTTAGCACCACCCATCACTTGTTAACGTACTCCCTCTGTCATTTACTGCTTTCTAGTCACCCTCTAACGCCGCTCAATAGCCCTTTCATGCCACCCTGTCACCTTTTAACACATCCTGTCGCTTTTTAATGTCTCTTCTCCGACCTTTAGTGCCTCCTTGTTGTCCTTCAACGCCTCATCATTGCCCTTCAACGCCTCCTCGCTGCCCATTAACGACTTCCATTGCCATTTAACGCGTCTGCAGCGCCCATTACCCTTTAATACATATCCATCTTTTCCGTCGCCCTTTGACGTCTGCGTCACCATTTAACTCTTTTCTGTTGCCATCAAGCAACTTTCCGTCATCTTTAACGCCTTCTCCTTGCCCTCACACACATATCCATCACACTTTAACTTCTCCGCATTGCCCTTTAGCGTTTTTCCAACGCCTTTTAACGTTTCATGGTCGCCCTTTGAAAACTCCTCATCACCCCTTACCGCCTTCCCATCGCCTTTTAGCGCCTCTCCATCAAATTTTAATGCATCTATCATTTTTAAGACTTTTTAATGCTTTTAACGCCTTTCTGTCGCTCTTTGTCATCTCTCCGTCACCATTCAACGCTTCTCCATTACCCTATAGCAAATCTCCTCCATCTTTAATGCCTTTTCATCGTCCTTAGACACCTATCCATCACCCTTTAGCACCTCCCCATCATCAGTTAACGTACTTCCACTGTCATATAATGCTCCTTTGTCACCGTTCCATAGCCCTTTCATGTCACCCCGCCACCTTTAACGCACCTTTTTTTGTCCCTTAACGCCTCTACGTTGCCTTTCACCACCTCCTTATTGCCGTTTAATGTCTACTCATTTTCTTTTAATGCTTTTTAGTTGCACTTTAGCGCCGCTGCTCAAGGCGCCTCTTAGCAACTCATCGACACCCTTTAATGCCTCCCCATTGTCATTTACTGCCTCACTGTCGCCTTTTAGGGCCTCTCCATTGATCTGTTACATGCTTTTTCGTTGCTCTTTGACGCCTCTCCGTCACCCTTTGATGTTTTCTAGTTGTCTAATCATTTCACTCTGATGGTGGTTAATCACTAAGACCCTACTAGAATTAGATTATCCGGTTAAAGTCACACCATAAAAATGTATTAATGTGCTCACATTTATAGCATACTATGTTAAGATCATATTTGACCTTGAAAATGACACTTGACTTAGAGGATCACCTCAAATCACCAAAATCATACGATAAATATATATTCCTAGCTTTATTTGTTAAAAATCATATTTTCGCTTACCTAATCTTGAAATTGCCACACTGACCTTGAAAAAGATCTTTAATCAGTAGGTTTCGTCGTCAGCACTATCCGATTTAGTTGTCAGCTCTATCAGGTTTTATCGTCATCTCTATCACGTTTTTGTCATCCGGTGATTAAAGTATAAATAATTAAGTTTGTTAAAACGTTAACACATTTAAATATAATCGCATACCCGATAATGGGGATCCTGCCCAGCGCTTTTTCAATATTGGGCCAGGATCTCCGCAATCTGACACCCACCACGCTTTACCAGCATTAAAACACTACAGGCCCTAATAGTGCAGCGGCCAAGAGGGTGAAAAAAAAGTGAACCCCTCCCCACGGTAGAACAAAGCAAAACCATATTTTTTTGATTCAGTGATAGGTCGGGGGTACAAAATGGATGGTTGTGAAAAAAATTTTTGAGGCGTTGCCATGGTTACGGCATTTTTTCAACACAGTCTCTTTTGCGACATTGACACCAATATTTTCCAAGGTCATGAATGAAGCTGACGTGATAAAAACCATGTAAGTGGCATCAGCGATTTGGGACGAGCTAAATATGTAGCACTTAGGATCATTAATACATTTCTGCAATAAAAATATATTTTACCTAAGCATGATTGTAATTTATTGCACTCTTATTTCACACAATGTGTGGAATATACATTCTGTTTTCGCTGAAAAATTATATCTAAAACTGGTGGAAATTCAAGAATATACTGACCAATATTTAGAATATAGTTTGAATAATACTGAGTCAAATATCACAATGTACACTGAAGTATATCACTTGATTGAACACCTCACAAAAGGTAGTTTAATTTTAATCTTCAAGGTCGTCCAAGGTTAAAGAAAAAAATTCTGCATCCGGAATATCACAAACTTCTACGTTCTGAAATCGTACGACCAGATTGTTATGTAGTATATTTTTTTGATTAGTTCAATTTGGACCTTATCTTTAATAGGACTATTTCTGATGTCGTACAAATATCACAGAAAACGACCTCCCATTTCTGAAATTAATTGGGTTATTCAAGGTCATCTTCAAGGTCAAAAGGTCAATTTTAGGGTCAAGTGTGTGAAAATAACATTTTTGAACAAATAAAGCTAGGAGCATGTGTAATACCTCTCCGTTTGTAGTATTATTTTTGTGATTCAAGGTCATCTTCCAGGTCATCTGCAGGGGCAATTTCAATTCAAGGTCATGAAAATGTCAATTCCGGGGTCAAAAAAAAAAAAAAAAACGATTTTCAACAAAAACTACTACTGCTACTGCTACTATTTTGCTGAAAATAGCAAAATGCCTTGACCTAGACTTCTCTCTATTTTCAAGAGGTCAATGTGTCAAGTTTAACCGAACCAAATGAAATTCCACGAGATCTGATGGGTGCTAAAGTCATCAAATAATTCATTTTGTAGATTTTAGGCATTTGAAGTTGTGTTAGAATCTCAGCTTCCAATGAACTACTGGGTGATAATTCAGTAGGATAAACAAAACTAGTGATACTCATTCTGCTAAATCGGATATGGCAGATATCAATCCGCTGAAAGTCTGTCCAATAAACGACGATGGTGCGCGAGGCTCTGAAAAGAAAACAGACATGATAAATCCAATAATGTCGTAACGATTTGGACATCATCCGATAATAGCGTAACGTATGGGATAACTTATTAACAGAATACTTTATCTGCTTCTCATCACAGCCGTAAATAATGCTGCATTTGTCTCTCCCGGGACCTGTTTTTATGTCATATATATCTCTGTTATCTAGTCAACTGAAAGATGGAGGACCATTTAGCTTGGAAAATGTGCGTTGTTGGCACAATTGTGGCTCAACGTTTGCGCGACATCGCGATAAATGTATTGCTACAAGGTTGATTTGATGTAAGGCCATTGTCGTAGACATTAAAACAACCTTGCTCAGCATTGTTTCAGAATTGTTTTGAGAGTTTCAATTCATAACCAACTGCAAACGAAGACTATAAGTGTTCCTAAACATAGAAAGTGGTTTAATTTTACTCACTTTAGAACTAAGTGTGAAACGATTGCGACGTTTCCATCTGCCATCAGCAGATCTTGATCACGCAATGATCAGGGTGGATGATTCCGCTCAGATGGTGGTGGGTGGAACGTCCAGGGCCCACGCCTTATAGTTGTTTGTTCAGGGGGCATTGCGTACATGAGATAGTTCGGCTCTGCGGTCCTCAGCAGTGGTGACATATAGCTGGGCTCGAGTAGTGAGAGTGCGCACCACCGACCTCTTGTGAATCAAAGGATGGTGGGAATTGAAGTTCAGGTATTGGTCGGTGTGCGTGGGCTTCCTAGAGATGGTCATTTTGGTGGAAGCATCATCCAGGACAGTAAAACATAGATCCAGGAACGGTAATTTGCCTTTAGTCACTGGTTCGGTGGTAAACTAGATGTTATTGATGTGGGATGTCAATGAGTCTACGTCCTGTTCATGTGTGAGGACAAAAATGTCATCTACATAACGGAACCACAGTAATGGCGGTCTGGGAGCTGTAGATAAGCCAATGGACTCAGAATGTTCCATGTACAAGTTAACAACAATAGGAGAGACAGGAGAACCCATCGCTGCTCCATGGACTTGGTGGTAAAATTGTCCCCCGTACACAAAATAGGTGGTCGTCAAACAGTATTCCAGTAACTGTATTAACTGGTCGACGTTGAGCTCTGAGCGATCAGACAGTGTGAGGTGTTGTCTAAGTTTACGCTCAATGACATTGAGGGCTTAGTTCACTGGGAAATAAAATGAATCGGGCTTTAGGCCACCTTTGTGCACATATAGGCTAAACTGGGCCAGGAGAACCTCCTGAGGATGGTGAGATGAATGAGATGACACTGTCCTCCAGACACAGGATTCGAAATTCGAGCCCTGGCGGTCTGAGGCCGAGCACGCTACCTCTCGGTCACGGAGGCTCCCCACAATACTGACTTTCACACGTGGATGGGGAAGAAACATTTTTGTTTCTTTCAAACCGCCGAGACCGGGAACCGAACCCCGAACTCTGGCGTGAAAGGCAGCGGTGCTAACCACTACCCTAGGGCCCCCGCCCTTAGTTCACTGGGACCCTGGTAAAAAGCTCGTTGACCACCCTCTGAGCCGAATCACCCACACTGATCATTGCGTGATCAAGATCTGCTGATGGCAGATCACACTAAGTTCCAACGTGAATAAAATGTAACCACTTTCTATATGAATCTTGGAACCATGAATAACATATTTTCTACTATTCCTAAACATGTTTATATCAGTGTCAAGTTATAACAGAAATGCCTCAAATGAAAATGCCTCAAACCATCAAGATTTGAATTTGTAATTATGTATCTCGAGGGCAGTGTCATCTGATTTATCTCACCATCCTCAGAAACGTATACTGGTCCAGTTTGGCCTATATGTGGACGTGTGGCATTTGTCATTCATTCAGTCGTTCTTTTTTGGATGGAATCGGCATCAAACCCCAATCTGGAAACCTGGCATAGACGAGACGTTGATGCAACGTTGGTTGTTTGTCACAGTTGGTCCCACATTGGTCCATCGTCACTTATTGGGAAATCATCATATGTCTCATATGTCTCATATTACTTTATAATGCCCTTTTAAGATAAACCATGACGGGACATCGCATATCAGCTGATCACTCTGTCATATGTCTTGTAGAAATTAAAAACACGACATGGTTCTGCATGCACGTTTTTGTGTGTTTTTTCTTTTCGTGGTATGAAAGATGATCGTGAAGTATCGGAGCTCTCATATCGTTTGTTGTTGTATTAATCTCACCTGGTGCCAGTCTCACTAGTATTTAAGACAAAATTCAAATCAGTCATAATGTAGCTGATTTGTTGCTTCTTTGCATTTCAGACAAAATGTAGACTTAATAGAAATGTGATCACTTGTTCCAGTTGTTGTCTGTGATCTCCCTATTTAATTATAATAGCCTAATCTATTTACAAATCGGTGAGCTACCTTCGTGCTTCGTCGTAAAAAAATGAAGATTTTTCATTTAAAGATAAATTTAGAACAAAAGTGATCAAAAGTGAGATCAAAAGTGCATGACATGATTATGATGAGGCGTCAGTCAGGAACAGATACATAATCAGTTTATAACTAAGTCATGTGGCATATTACAGTGTGCGACAAAGATGGTGATCAGATAGGTGGATTCCGCTTTAGTTGTTAATCATCCCAGACACTCTGTCATCTTAATATAATCTACTCTACTAGTTCTGCTAATTATGGTTTATCCCCTTTCTGGTGATGACTATAACTCAGCGCTGCGCATAGCTTGACTGTGAGTTTATCATACTTGATAATTGCTCCCTTCCCATCCCTGTATCAAGTCAGTACGTCATACCTACATCATGTACATGTAGTGCTAATTGCTCCATTAATATGTCTCATACGATGAAAACAGCCATAACTTGTCCTCTGGTTTGTCTTCATTAAACGCTAGAGCTCTGAATTAATTAAGTTAAGTTTCAGTCACCTGAACTTGTGTCTCGCTGCCACGATACACAACGTCAAGAATGAAAATTACTTGAATTTCTGAAATTTAAGTAAAACGAGTACAGTAAAGTCACAAATTGAAGATTTTATCTTCAAAAACTGTTTGATAGATCGAATCACGGAAATACTACTACATGGATTGCTCTGTTAAAAGTGTCCCCTCAAACACGTGAAACTATAAATGTTTGTTCAATGGTGGACCAGCGAATGAATGTATGGCTGAATGACTGAATGACTGAATATCTGAATGACCAAATAATGAATAAATGGTTGGATGAATGAATGAATGAATGAATGAATGAATGAATGAATGAATGAATGAATGAATGAATGAATGAATGAATGAATGAATGAATGAATGAATGAATGAATAAGTGAATAAGTGAATAAATGAATGAATGAATGAATGAATGAATGAATGAATGAATGAATGAATGTGTATTGTGTTTGTTTTGGATCACTCATGAAAGGCCAGCCGTCACTCTCTCCCACACGGATGACGGTTCGATGTTGGTTTGATCTGATAGATCCACTTAAGTTCGATAATTTCCTATCAAGACGATCAGCTTCTTTGATTGGGATTTTTATTGAATATGTCAGCTGGGAATAATGCGCATATCAAATTCAAGTTAGATGCTGTGTTATGAAGGAGAGTGTAATTATCACAGCACTTTGCTTTAAAATTATTAGTTGCAAGATCATTAACACATCTGTTTACAAGAACATTACCAAATATAATTAGGATAACATTACATTTATATTAATTCTCTGACAAAAAAATCTGTAATGACTTTTTTCTGTCAATAAAATTACTGTCTGTCTGTCTGTTTGTCTCTCTGTATGAATAATCTGCACACGGAAGACAGAACAATTTTTCCGGCGTCAAATGATTATTACAGTCAGTATCAGTACTCTTGGATCACCTTAAAAAAACTGCATCATTTTTTAAATGTACTACATCATCGATATCAGGTACTGTTCAATTCCTTGCCAACACCTGGTTAATACCCTGGTAAACATGGTAATCGCTACAGAGGAGTTTCAACTGGGATTTTCAAAATAATTTTTCAAATTGCTAATCGTACATATAAACGTTTTCAGCCTTGTTATTTCTCCATCAACACATCAAAGAAGATAATTTGAATGAAAAAATATGCTTTACATTTGCTTGATTGACACATCGTTTGAAATATGTATATAAGTCAAATATATAAGTGAATTTGATCCGCTTGAAGTTTTGTGTCGCGGTAGCGAGACATAACTTTAAGTCAATACAAGATTAAATCATATTACACAGCGCGTCAAGTGTTAATATATCATCTCTTGATGCAAGGTCTTATTGCATGCCAACCACGACTTAATATATAGGTACTGTTGAATTCCTTGGCAGCAAACAGTTACTAGCATACCATAATCGCCACTTAGGACAATTAACAGCGGACAGATTTCTGGCCGTAAATATGTGCAATGGCCAGATACAATGCACCGTGGGGTGTAAAAGCGCGGTCGTTAACGCTGGTTATTGGCTGTTGGCACGCATCACGTGATCGTGATCAGAATGAGGCTGCGTGACACACCACCACGCATCTAACGCAAACACTTTTGACACCTTTACTGCTAGTTTATCTCCACCTGCGTCCGACTTAGCCCTGATTCAGAAAGTTCGAAAATTATGGCAGCATTTTCAAATCAATCGAATGACATGGTTCCAGAAAGGGATACTTTTTCGCTTTGGAACACAGGTCATCGTTTTGAAAACAGTGACCGGATTCCAAAATAAATTATATTTTTATTTTTTATGTTAATTACGTTTCGTTTGAATACACATATAATTTCAATTGGAACCGTGTCAAATGACTGTCTGGATCCGGCATCCTTCTTCTAGTGGCAATGTGTCAATGTCAAACCATTACGTCATAACGAATGAATGACGGCCAGGGATCAGCTGAATCTGACACGTGATCACATACACCATTCTTCATTGGTAAAATCATCCAGAATACGTTTCAAGACAAGTTATGGAAGACTACCTCTATACCCTAAGCCCATGATATGATGGTGTTTACGTGGACACGATTTATACCCTTTTGTGACAAAAAATCCACTAGATATACAGTTATTGTACAATCAAGTACAGATTTTTAAGCATGATAAATTAATGTGGTAACTTTCACCCTAAGACAGTTTTCTCTGTCACTCAACTGATGATTAAGAGTCAGTATGAAAACACAAATCCGACATCATTCACACCCACTATGATTACATTATGCATAAATAAGTAAGCAAGCAAGCAAGCATAACATAAATTGACCTTACGTAGGCTTAACTTATCGTGTTGTTTCTAGCGGTAAGGTCTCGAACGTTGTCCCAACAGTGAACCAATTTTGGGTGGGGATATCCACGGTTTGCTCTGATTCTAGCAAAAAACAAGACGTATGTTGGACAAATGCTGGGCCACCGTCTTTAACGTTGGCCCAGATTATTGTTCCAACATTAGGCCAAATTCTGATTATCTGTGATGTGATTGCTGAGGAGATGTAACTGCGTGCGACGAGCATGCTTCATCTACATTTGTATGTAGCTGACTGATTGCTTTCCCTCAGACTAATCATGATCTGGTGAGCTAGGTCTGGTGAGCGTGGCCTGGTGAACTGGGTTTTGTGAACTCTTTATTTATCCTGTGTGATCCTGAAATAATGTGTTATAATGGCGGCACCGGATCCTGATTAGTCTAACTGCTCCCGTAGTTGATCCTGTCATCTAGAACATCTCTGGATATCAAAGGACAGTGATATGATTGTGCAGAAAACGACGTAAAGTAATATTCACTTCACTCTCTCATCAAAGGACCAGTGCGTATATCAACGAAGAGATAAGTGTAATCACATAAACAAATATACAGGTAGGTATGACAAACCCTTCGTCATATCACTTTCCAGCACATAATCATTTTAGGAGGGCATATACCAATATGTCAAAATCAACACTCGCAAATTAAAATATAAGCCATGTATGTCTACATAGGATATATTATGTCGCAAATATGAATCTTCACTGCTCATCATCACAAATAGTGTAACAAAACAATTTAATAGAGCATATGCTTATATTGTATGTGGTGTATGCAAACGGTGAGGTGACATTTGCAAAACAAAGGGAGATTTCAGTACTGGATACATGTACTAACGTACTAACGTAAATGTACTAACGTGCTAACTTTTAAAATAAGTAGCTACTGCTGTTTGTCTTTGTCTGACTGTCACTGTGACAGTCTCTCCCTGCATATGTGTGTATAGCACGCGATGAGTGGCGTTATCCAATGAACACCTGACTATGTCAACAGGACACATATGTCATATATCTCTAAAGCATCTTAAGGTCAAACGCTAAACTCTTATTCAGGATCATTTAGTTTGCGCAGACGGTGAGTCGATTGGTCCAGCATTTCAGCGAGAAGAAACAATGTGTGGTGTTCATTGGGAATCTGGATCACTTCACACCAAATTACTACTTCTCATTTTTATTTTCCTCTTGAGATAAATTGCTACTGTAAACCGCACCTCAGCTTCATAAATTCACACCAATATCACTGAATCAGAATGTCGACAATTTTAGAATGAAAAAAACATGTGTAATGTATCAGTAATTGAAAGTTATACACTTCTACACACATTCACATGTCCCCCGCCCTGGTATTCAAGTTTCAAAGAAAGAAATGTGTTCTTCCCCGCACACTGGTCAGTCAGTCAGTCAGTCAGTCAGTCAGTCAGTCAGTCAGTCAGTCAGTCAGTCAGTCAGTCAGTCGGTCGGTCGGTCGGTCGGTCGGTCGGTCGGTCGGTCGGTCGGTCGGTCGGTCGGTCGGTCGGTCGGTCGGTCGGTCGGTCGGTCGGTCGGTCGGTCGGTCGGTCGGTCGGTCGGTCGGTCGGTCGGTCGGTCGGTCGGTCGGTCGGTCGGTCGGTCGGTCGGTCGGTCGGTCGGTCAGTCAGTCAGTCAGTCAGTCAGTCAGTCAGTCAGTCAGTCAGTCAGTCAGTCAGTCAGTCAGTCAGTCAGTCAGTCAGTCAGTCACTTCTACACACAGTCACATGTCCCCCGCCCTGGTATTCAAGTTTCAAAGAAAGAAATGTGTTCTTCTCCGCTGACTGGCAAAGATTCAATGATCGAGAGGTAGTGTGCTCGGCCTCAGACCGTCCGTACTCGAAGAATGTGTTTGCCTAAAGGCTTATGCTTAATTCAATGCATAGACTGGTGTTGCACTTGAGCTACCACCCTGAAATATTCAATTATAATAATGAGTTTTGTAACTCTCTTAATTCTCACAGTGTTAATTAATTGGGACTTTAGTTTGAAAACATGTTTTAATGACAGCATTACCCAACATTAAGTCATCTACATGGCGAATGTATACAACAGCTCGCTGCGGTGATTGTCAAAAACCTGTCAATGGCAGAGATTATGCTACTACTAAAATACGATATTGAACCGATGTTCTGCGACGCTTGCCCAACATTAAAACAACATTGTATTGTGCCTGCTGTGTTTCTGGTTGGCTGGGAGTTGATCATTACCTTAATTAGATAGTGGATAGTGGATTGCGTCGGGCTTGGTTTTCGTGGAAGGATAAAAAGAGGATCGGGGAGCTTGTGGTAATGGTGATTGGGAGGAAGGCGGGAGAGGATGGGCATCAAAGAGACGCCGAGTCACACAGCCTGATTTCTATTGATTGGAAAATAATAATATTTATAAAATAATACAGTACATTCAGAAAGTATTATGTAAGACGTATTTATAAATACTGGATATTTGTAAACACAGGGGATTGGGAGACTGATTTCATCCCATTTTGACATAATTATTTAAGATGAGCATACTAAATTATGTCAAGATTTAGAGTTCACTGGGCGCTAAAATATCAAGCTTGATTGACATGTTGGCCATTGTCCGTGTTACAGAAACCACCAGCTGATGAACGTATTTTTTGGCGTTCAAAGAAAAACAAGTAGCACATCGTTGAAGAGGCAAACTGGCTATAGCCAATTTGGTCATTTTGATATAATCAATATAGAGTGACTCAATTGATACTAAAATACCAAATGCAATCATTCAATTGTAACGAATATATAAAGTCATCGGAATTTAAAATACAATTTGAAATTTTATAAAAAAAATTATTATATTTTATTAGACATTATTGGAGAGAACTGTTTTTACATTTTAAATATTGGCAAAAAATCAGAGTTACCTGATTTTGCAATTTTGTAGTTTAGACTCAGATTATCTCAACTTTTGAAAAGCCAGTAGATCATAAATGAATTTCGTCGGAATTTCAATCCCCTTACAACAGACAAACCGTATTGAAAAAAGACAAAACAAGAGGCCTGAAGTCCTCTATCATCCCCCGCCATAAATTAGGTTAGACTTTTTGCGATCACAAATATTCAAAAAGTTGATTTGTGGTAACCGTTTTAAATTTCAGTAAAATCACATGCACATTTCCAGATGGTGGGTAATGTGAACAATGTGAATTATTACTGATTTCCATTTTTCAGTTTTTGTGCCAACAAAAAATATGAAGTTTATCTATGGCGGCCATTTTGAATTTCAGTAAAACCTTAAAAAAAACTTGCACATCCCCATATCGTGGGAAATGTGATAGTAAAATCTGAATTATTTCCGACTTTAGGTTTTGGAATTTTTTTGGCCTACAAAAAAATTGAAGTTGACCTCTAGCGGCCATTTTGAATTTTGCTAGTATCTTTTAAAAATTACTTACACCTGGCCTGTGTGTAAATATTTAGAGTTGGCATTCTTATTAAACCACTTAACTGTCTGTTCTCCTGTCTGATTAGGGCAGGGGTCCTTGTGTTGTGCAGTGGTTGAAGCTGCATGCAAATCGGAGATTGCGGGCTTAAACCCTGCTCTGGAATTCAAAGAAACAAACTGCAAAGATTCACTATTGTGGGGAGCCTCCATGATCGAGCAGTAGCGAACTCGGCCTCAGACCGCCAGGGTTCGAATTTCGAATCCTGTGTCTGGAGGTTCTCCAGACCACGTTCAGCCTATATGTGCACAAAGGTGGCCTAAAACCCCATTCATTTACTCTCATTGGTCTACATCATTGCTGTGTCCACCAAGTGATTGGCTCTATATCTGACACCGACGACCAGAGTGCGGAATAATTAAATATTTATACCAAGGGTTTTTTGCATTTAAAACACACCACTACATTATTTTCTTTGTCCGACCCCGACATTCTACGCCGGGAAGGGAGAGTTATTGTTCATGAAGCACAGAACAATTATCATGGAAGGCCTATGGTACTATAAGCAGTCAGGTGCAACCGAACTGGTAATTATGAGGGATTTTCAGTTAAAACTATCAGAGCTCTACATTTTTAGCTTTGAACAAGGCCTTGGCCTTCGGTCTGGTTCCCCCTCCCCTTGGTGCATGTTACAGACTGGTACTCCCCCTCCCCTTGGGTCCGCAGGGGGTCCCCCTCCCCCTGAAAAGGATGACTCATTCTCGGATGATGAATGGGCGTCATGACACCAAGTGCTTTATTTTGATTGGATGGTTCAAAATATTAATGAGCGTCTGCATAATGACAACATATTTTAAATTTAGTGTCATTGGGTTGATGATTCTAGGGTGATAAATGAGTGTCATGTTTTGAGGCTGGGAACATCAATGTGCATGATGAATGCACGTCATTGTCATATTATATGAAATTAACTTTATTTTCAATATTAAACAAACATTAATCAATATATCAATACCAATATATCAATATCAATATCAATATCAATTTATCAATTTATCAATTTATCACTATATAACTATATCGATATATCGATATATGGATATATCAATACATCATTATTATCTTATGCAATAAACAAGGGTATGTTTATAGAATTATTTCATTCCTTCAGTATGCACACATTCCAGTTGTTGGTTCAAAATATTATTGAGCGGCTTTAAATATTGGCACCATATTTTAAATTTAGTGTCATCAGGATGATGCCTCATTCTAGGGTGATCACAGGTCCCACTCCCCCAGAAAATGATGACTCATCATTGCCCCCCTCTCCATGGGTGATAAATGAGCATCATGTTTTTTACACTGGGAGCATCAATGTACATGATTTATGAGCATCGGGATGATGACTCATCCTCAGATGATGAATGAGCGTCATGACGTGGGTCCCCCTCCCCCAGGAAATGATGACTCATCATTGCCCCCCTCTCCATGGGTGATAAATGAGCATCATGTTTTGACACTGGGTGCATCAATGTACATGATTCATGAGCATCAGGATGATGACTCATCCTCAGATGATGAATGGGCGTCATGACGTGGGTCCCCCTCCCCCAGAAAATGATGACTCATCATTGCCCCCCTCTCCATGGGTGATACATGAGCATCATGTTTTTTACACTGGGAGCATCAATGTACATGATTTATGAGCATCAGAATGATGACTCATCCTCAGATGATGAATGAGCGTCATGACGTGGGTCCCCCTCCCCCAGAAAATGATGACTCATCATTGCCCCCCTATCCATGGGTGATAAATGAGCATCATGTTTTTTACACTGGGAGCATCAATGTACATGATTTGTGAGCATCAGAATGATGACTCATCCTCAGATGATGAATGAGCGTCATGACGTGGGTCCCCCTCCCCCAGAAAATGATGACTCATCATTGCCCCCCTATCCATGGGTGATAAATGAGTGTCATGTTTTGACACTGGGAGCATCATTGTAGGGCGTCATGATGCGGGTCCCCCTCCCCCAGAAAATGATGACTCATCTTTGCCCCCCTATCCATGGGTGATAAATGAGTGTCATGTTTTGACACTGGGAGCATCAATGTACATGATTCATGAGGGTCAGAATGATGACTGATCCTCAGATGATGAATGAGCGTCATGTCACGACGTCAATTAGTTTATTTTGTATGGATGGTTCAAATTATTAACAAGCATAGGACTATAGATCTGTATAATGTCAATTCTCAGCAAGAGTAATTTTTTGTTTTACAAAGAATGAGATGTTATTATTTATATATTATTTAGATATTATTTAGATAAGATTTATACATTATTTATACATTAATTGTATGTTATTTAGATATTATTTAGATATTATTTTTACATAAATGTTTGCTGCTGCTGTTGCTGCTGCCGATGCTGCTGCAGCAGAATAATTTTGTGGGTCTATGTGGATTTTTAAACTGTTATCATTACGGCTAGATATATATACATTACATGTATTATGATTATGGTAATAAAATATTGTTTTTAAAATATTTATTTTAAAAAGAGTGCTAACTTATACCAGAATGAATGGAAATTACCTCACGTTTTATACAACATTCCGTAAATTTTGGGGTCGTTTAACAGTGGTGGAAACAGTTAAAAGAATATGCTTAATAGAATCAACCGCATTGAAAGGGTGGTATAATTATTATTGCACAGTTCTGTTGTGAAATGCTGGATGTAAATGACAAATGGAGTTTTTTTTATAAATGACTGATGAGATTGTAAAAATATATTTTGATTATTACAAATATTTTAAAAACTTATCATAAGACATATTTTAAGAGAGGAATTGTATATTATATCCAGTTAATTAACCATAAGTTACAAAGGGCTAAACACGGTTGAATGATTCACACCTGTTGCGTGCACAAAATAGGCTTTGGTGTTTTGTGACCTTGGACTCTATATATGCCTGACGGTGATATTTTTTGTCTAAAGAGTGGTAACCTGGGTGGCGACAGTAAGTGAGATACGGTGCATTGTAATTTGTGATCAGTTAGCCGTGACAGCTACACTTTACAGGTGTATTTTCAAAATAAGATTAGCCCCTGTGGGTGAAACAGGTTTAAGTCACAGATTGACTGCATACAAAATCGTGGGACATTTCTATGGACGTCATATCTCAAAATATTGGGCAATAATCAGGTCGAAAATATTTTTTAGAATCAGTAACATTTCAGTTCCATGCTCGCATGCGTAGCTCAGAGGTCGCACAGTCATTAAAACGTTATGGACATTTCTCTGACCATGGGATCGAGATCGCTCTCAGGCACTGCCATGATGCATTTTTCGGGTATAGCAAATACATCAATCTACGGCTAATGACTGGCTTATAATGATGGCGACGCTCGGTTCATGTATGTACATGTATACATGTAAGAAATATCGTATCAGCTAGAGTTAGAATAACAGTTATAAAACACAGCAAAAATGTAGTTTTGTAACCCATTGTATTGCATGATTCATGGTTTAATGGAAGATGTGTAAGGACAAGTTTGATCACGTTGACATATCTGTATTAAGTACAATTACTGATGATCTATTTCGGGACAAAACTTGTAACTGGGGATGTATTATTTCATTATTTACGTTATGTGGTACCCTAGACAAACAATCAGCATCGAAAGACATGTATAAAACTATTGATGACATTGCATTATTCCTTGGCTCATATATAGCAGATAATTTGACTGAATGGATTTATAAACAAGGTGGATGGGTTAGTATTTCTATGATCAATTTATTATTTTTATGATGTACGAATTATATGTGAACAGGCCAATAATTTGTGAAATTATAATAATATGTTTATTATTTTTCCAGAAAGACTTTGACATAACTTTCGATTGCAACTAGCAGGTACATACACAGTATGTGTTTTCTGAGTGAAGATTACAATAATCAGCTTGGTGAAAACCTAAATTTTATTTTGTAAGTTTTTTGCAATTTTTTTTAATAATATTTGTTATTTTTTTTCATTTTACAAATTGTAACTTTTGCAAAATTTATTTTGTAAGTTTTTATTTTTATCAGTTTTAGTATTCACAACTTTTATTTTGTAAATTTTTATTTATTGCAAATTTTATTTTGTAAGTTTTTATTTTTACAATTTTTATTTTTGTAGTTTTTATTTTTGAAATATTTTTATTTTGCAAATTTTATTTTGTAAGTCTATATTTTTGCAGGTTTTATTTTTAAAATTTTTATTTTATGTAATTTTAATTTTTTTAAAACTGTAATTTTGTCAAATTACATTTTGTGAAGTCTCATCAGCATTATGTTTCATGTCTTCAGAGTAATATTAAAACTGTGAAACGTTTCAGTATAACTTCACCATTTATGTATGGTATGTTTAGTGCGAAGTGTGTACTGCAATGCATGTGGTATGTTGCTTGTGATGCGATGTTTGTATGGTATATGGTGTGCATATTGTGATGTGTGAAGTATAATGTGTGTATTATGATATGCATAGTGCTGTGTTTATGCTGTATATTGTGTATTGTGAAGTGCAATGTGTGTGATGTGTTGTATGTAATGGGATGTGTGTGTGTGTGTGTGTGGTGGAACATGTGTGGTGTGTAGTGTGTGATGTGTGTAGTGTGATGTGTGTGGATTGATGTATGTAGTATGCTGTGTGTTGTGTGTGGTTTTGTGTATGTGGTGCGATGTATGTGGTGTGCTGTATGTGTTACAATATGTGTGATGAGTTGTGTGTGGTGTGTAGAGTGTTGTATGATATATGTAGTGTAATGTGTGTGGTGTGATGTCTTGTGCATGTTGTGTGTAGTCTGATGTGTGTAGTGTGATGTGTTGTATGTAATGTGTGCTGTATGATGTACAAGTGTGTGATGTGTGTAGTACTGTGCTGTATGCGGTGTGATGTGTGTAGTATGGTGTGTGTAGTTTGATGTGTGAAGTATGATGTGTGTAGTGGTGTGTTTATGTTGTTTGGTGTGTAGTGTGAAGTGCACTGTGTGTGGGGTGTTGTATGTAATGGATTGTGTGTGTTGTGTGGTGTGTTGTGTGTATTGTGATGCGTATGTGTTGTGATGTATGTGATGAGATGTGTATAGTGTGTGGTGTTGTGTATGCAATGTGATGTGTGTGTTGCAATGTGTGTGATGTGTTGTATGTAAAGTGTTGTGTGTAGTGTGTTGTGGTGTGTGCTGTGTATCGTATGATGTGTTTGGTATCATGTGTGTATGGTGTAGTGTATGCAGTGTATGATGTGTGCTGTGTATGGTGTTGTGTATGATGTTGTGTATGAGGTTCTATGTGCATGTGTATGTATTTTACGTGTTGTGTGTAGTATGATGTGCATGTGTGTGTGTATGTATGTAGTATGCGTAGTGTGATGTGTATGTGGTGGGTTGTGTGTGGTGTGAGATATGTTATGTGTTGTGCATGATGTGTATAGTCTGATGTGTGTAGTGTGATGTGTTGTATGTGATGCGTGTCATATGATGTACATGTGTGTGATGTGTGTAGTGCTATGCTGTATGTGATGTGATGGATGTAGCATGGTGTGTGTAGTATGATGTGTGCAGTATGATGTGCGTATTGATGTGTTCATGCTGTGTGGTGTATAGTGTGGAGTACAATGTGTGTGATGTATTGTATGTAATGGATTGTGTGTGGTGTGTGGTGTGTGTTTATTTTGATGCATATGTGTTGTGATGAATGTGATGAGATGTGTATAGTGTGTGGGTTGGTGCATGTAGTGTGATGTGTGTGGTGTAATGTGGTGTGTTGTATGTGAAGTGTTGTGTGTAGTGTGCTGTATTTAGTGTAATGTGTGTGGTGCAATGTGTGTGGTGTGTAGTGTGTTATGTGTGTGATGTGATGTGTGTAGTATGGTGTTTGCTGAGTATGGTGTTGTGTATGTGATTCAATGTGTATGTATATTTAGTTTATGTATTGTGTGTAGTATGATGTGCATGTGTAGTACGAAGTGTGCAGTCCAATGTGTGTATGTAAGTAGTGTATGTATTGTGAAGTGTGTGGTGTAATGTGTGATATAATATGGTAATGAAATATCTAACAACCAATCTAGTTATATTTTAATAACAATGCGTCAACACTGTCATACAAGTGTTTATATTACAAATGAAGAAATAGGACACGTTGTATTATATAATCTTTTATTGTTATTATAATTATTGATACATGAGCATGCATAGAATATATTTTACATTATATATCAGATAGTTGAAGGGTAACTGTCTCGGCATAGCAATTCACCAAGCTGATTATTGTAATCTCAATTTCCTGCCTTGCCACCAGAATAATAAGTAAAGTATTGCTGACAAGGGCAGTATCGATCTGCATGGCCTCAGGGCTTATTTTCACGCGGCAGCTCCAGATTTGATCAGACAAGAGGAGCCTCTTACTGTGTCTATCTTAGAAATGATAACAGTAATCAATTCTCACGTTCCCCTCCTAGGTATCCCCTTATTGCGAAATCCCAGAAGATCCTTTCAAAATCAGCATGTTTAAAATCTCGGGGAGGGGGGCTATTGATGATAAACATGGGTGCGTGATGTGATTTTTTTTGTTCAGATTGAGGGCAGTGGTATTCGTTGTCCCAAAGGGAAATAGCGACAACACTTTTTTCGGATGTCCTTACAAACTAAGATGGACAAGTCTTGTCCCTCGCGTTCTAAAACATCCAGGCACCGGTATCATTAAGATAGCGTTGTGTTTCCTTCCTGGACAAAGCTTTAAAGCACCACGTTATTCAATTGGAATTTTACTCACTTATGACACGATCCACAACTTAAAGTAGGTCATTTATTTTCAAATAATGGAAGACAATCCACTGATTATATAAGTGTGATGAGCTCCGTTGTGTTTTATCTCGTTTTTTAACACTGTAGGTTTACCCACTTAGAAACTTACTAAGTTAGCAACACATTTTCCACCTCAGGCTAAATGAAAAATATAACATTTTAGAAAATACCAAATTATAATATACTCTAATGGAAGGTATATGGATGATGGAGGCTCCCATATAATAAAATTTGCTCAAAATATTTCAAAAGCGTTATATGCATGTAAAACTTCAACACGAGATCGATGACACTATGACAATGACACTGACCGATGACAATGACACTGGCATCCACATCACAGACTGGTTCTGGTCTCGCCATTCAACATAGTGACCGACAAAGTCAAGAAGCAGTAACTGCTTACTTTTCAAGTCAGTTGTTACTGCAGAATAGTTATCCACCTACAAGGTGTTTTATGTGTCAGTTGAACGAGCCTTCACATTGTTTTGACGTCCATAACAAAGATAAAAAACACCCCCTGGGACTGGCAATGCTGAGGACCAACACACTTCTCCACGCTCATTATTTTCCCTGATTTCTTGGTCAATTCCAAACAATTCTCAATAAGGCACTAATTTTCCAAAAAACACTATTAACATTTTCTTTTCAACTGTTAAGATCACCTTCACTTTATTGAGATAACATAAAGCTTAAGATAATAATACGGGTTGGCCACTGTTAACGTAGGACACATTACATTTAAAAATGTATTCGGCTGCAGATCTTGATGGCTTAGTGTGGAGCATGTAGCTCTCAGTGGACTTGTCTTGATATCCCTGGGGCTGTGAAATGACAGTTTACATGCATCAGGCGTCCTGGATCCAAACGCAGAAAACATTATTTCTCATTTGCCATATTCCCGTTCTGATCACTACAAGCTATTACACAATAAAAAATACCACAAAACATGACACATTGACAATGGTAAATAGCATTAGACACTCGGGCAATGAATGATTGGTGAACATCTCTTTTCATACTAGTTTTCTTATAACCACACTCATGGCTAACTTTGATATTTTGCTCGGTCCTTATGCAAACGTTATTGCTTAAAACTAGAGATAATATGCATGGCGCAATGTTGCTTAATGTTGGTCCATCGTCGACGGTGGTGGACCAACATTACACCAGCACTTGGTCTGAAACATCCAGCCAGCAGTGATGTGCGCAGTCAGCGATCAGAGACGCTGCCAGACAGAAGTAAAGTGGTAATCAGGCGAGGCAGAACACGCTACTAATTCCTGAACCACTTGGCCAAGTCTGGACCTGAACGTGCATCAGGGACAATTAGTCCACGACAAGGTCCATTCTCTTTACCATCCGCGACCCTTGGTGCTTTGTGTTGCCTAGATGAATCCATTACATGGCCCATTAATAGAAATGTAAACATTAGTGCGAGAGTCCAATAAAAGAACAATTTTACACATGCATGAAATCTTTTACATCATTTATTGCTATTTTGAAATCACTCTGCTTCTAGCATAACGCAGTCAGATAATGGCCACATAAAGACAAATCACATTGACAAATTATATAAGGACGTTATGTAGATTTTATTAGTCTGACATTTTGTGCCACGACCACAAATGATCGTAACCTTGCCATCAAGTGGCAACTATATATGGTTTTCAGACTTATATAGCAGATAACACGCAGTTAAACCTGATAATCAAGTAGCCTACCCCAAATCGACACCTTTTATTTTCTGCGGATCATTATCATGATTATAAATCACCAGTGGCTTAGTACATGTCAGGAGTATCCAGATGAACACGAGACGTTGATCCAGTGTTGTTTCAATGTGGGTACACTGTTGCAGACGATGCACCGACACTAAAACACACCGGTTTAGTGTATCGTATTTGATGGGATATGTTCTAGCGTTAAAACGTCGTATTGCATACGCCTCTCTATTAGCACATAAGTGATATAAGTATTACTTCCATGGACCATTATATATTTTCTTTGCTTTGATTTATTACTTTTATAACCAATATTGATATGAAACCCGTTTTAAATGAGGGACACCGTTAAGCTTTGCGACTTAAATTTCACATATTGGAGTATCTCAAGAAATTTGAAATAGTGGGTCGCGGCAGCGAGACAGAAAGTCAAGTGCGTAAAAAAAAATATGTGGCTATAGTAAATATGATCAATGGTAAATTACCAATAGATTAATCACCAATATAAGTATTGTGTGTAAGTGTCTGATCCCGTCATGCAATGTGCTTTTTCCGTTGATCGTCTGCCGGTTCAGTCGTTCATCAAACTACAATGCTTTAATTTGGCCTTAAGTCACACCACGACTCCCTGAGCTGATCCTTAATGACTATTTTTGAATTTTTTTCCTCCTCTCAGGCGGTCTAAGTGAATTCCCCAGGGCTAATGGTCAAATGCCAACTTTAATAATCAGTCACATTTCTGCCCTGTATAACAATGCCCTTCGCTGGCCTGGCGTAAACCACTGTGTTTTGCCACCAACCTCTGACGATGATGGAATTGTAGCAGTTTGTGAAGCTACAATGCTGGGCAAGCGTTGCCAAAGCGTTGACAATAGTCTCCGAAGCCAGAATGAAGACGTTAGCTCAGAGCTTACACATTGTCTAGAGCTGTTTCCATGGTACACCAGTGAGATGTGTGGGGGCAGGCGATGCGTCTTTTGAGGTAAAAACAATATCGTGATTGATGGAGGTTCACGGTGACAGAGAAAACAGCTTCTTCAAATAAAACTGGCTGACCAGTCGTCGTAATGGTTGATTTGTGTCGAAATGTTACGCAAGTCACTCCAGATGTAAAAGTTAATGCACAATCAGGTGTATACATGCTGCAAAAATCCCCCAGATATAAAAATGATGCACAGATCACCAAGGTGTAGAGGTGGTACACATATGGATCAAGGTGTAAAAGTGGGTGTACATATTTCCCTAATAGAATGTTGGTGGTAAATTGATGCACAAATTGCTTCGATGACAAAATGGCCCCACATGGGATCATTTTACGTTGCCATATTCTAAGGTTATGTAACAAATATATAGATCGGGCTTGTGTGATAAAAGTAAAAACGTGTCTGATCACCTTAACATATCGATATAAGCGAGTTCAATAGATTTAAAAAAACTTCAAATCTTACTTGTTTAGAGAACACTTATTTTGCTATTAACCCACCTATCACTGATCACAGACAGACACCTTCCGCAATACCCAAGCCAAAGTGAAGAAATATGACCTGATGTATATACCATATTCAAGTATAATGTATAAAATGAAGGCTCAGAAGCTCCTCTCGTGCAATGAAATACATTCTAAATGTGTCACGTGGTTGATAAATATAACGAGAAAACTTAAAGATTAAACACAGTATCTTGTTCAGTTCCCTCTTTACAATTGTGCTGAGACAAATCAATACAAAGCCGTGTATTATTCTGGAAGTTTTACGCGATCTCGCACTTTCACCATTAATTCAATTGAAAATGATAACAATTAAATGAAACGAGTTATTAGCATTAGCAAAAGAGTCACAATTCAACCTATTCGCTTTTCAAATTTATAGTTTTATCTCCTCTTTCTTTATCACATTACTTTTTTATTGCATCGGCAACGAACGTCATCTTACCAATGTAGGACCAATGTTGGTTCACCGTCTATGACGTTGGCCCAACCTTGATTCTACATTGGTAAAATGGTTTGTGTTTATTGGCTTGCGTCTTAGTAAAACAAAACAAGACTATTACGTAACATCATAAAAGGAATCAGATTTGAAAGATAACATAATTCGGTCACAATCAAATTCATTCACTCATAATTTTTTTACTTTTACTTTCAAGGTAGTTTTTATTAAATTTATTTCCTTTCCTATTCTTTTTTTTCTCCTCTCTTGTTCCTGGTCCGGCGTGGAGCAGTGATGGATCCCGCACGAGGGGATTATGCTACACCGTAGCTTGTCTGGATCAGACAAAGGTGTGATGCGGGGTCTCCCTACCCCCCTCCCTATCTACCCGGGGGACCGCCTCTCATGATCTCACAAATGTAAAATAAACACACACATGTAGAACAGTTACGGAATAAAAACCAGGGTAATAACTTATGTTAATGTGAAATGAAGAACCAAATAAAGCTTGTATTCTCATTAATGCGATATAAAAAAACAGGTTCGAGAACCTTTTGGTTAAATATTAGAGTCGATGACGAGCTCACACGCTCCTGAGTGACAGACGGCAGCGTTATCCACCACGTCATTACCCCGCCAGTGAGTAATACTACGATGCAAATACAGAATGGAATAGCTGTGTATCTGAAATGTGGACAGTTACGACGGCTATTTGTCTTTGACCTGCAGAATACATGTCATGTAGATAGCAAAACGAGTCAGCGGCGAGATTATAGAAAATAGTCTCACATTCCAGCGAACACAATACGTTGGGCAGTGTTGTTTTAAAGCTGAACTACTGTCTACCCCTCCGGCCCATCATTGAAACAACACTACGTCAAAGTATTATGTTTGTCTGGACTCCGCCAGGTAACACCAGACGTTGATCTAAAGCTGGCTTAATGGCTGCGATGTTGGTCAAACATTAGGCCAGCATTTAGTGAATGTTTCTTATAGCGCTCGATAAACTGAAAAAAAACAATCTGCAATGCCAGAAGCGGGCGGCGGGGTCAGACATGACATGGTATGTTCTGATCCGTAAGTTGGACTCTGGGCATTAACTGTGGATCACTGATCCAAACACGGGGATAACAGAGTCACAACAAGGTAATATTATCCTTGATGAACCCTTTAGGTGCTATAATATTAAACATGTGTTGTAAGCAGTTGTTTAAATATCATTTTGTGTGAAAGTAGCCAATGTTGTCGTCGATCTTCGAGCAGTATTTTATCGTGCTATTTTCACTTTTACTTTCAACAATTACAAGCTGAACCCTGATCCTCTTAATCAGAGTTTATTTATACAATGATTGTGCTGGAACAGCGCCTTAGAGGGTGGCCCATGATCAAGCCAGAATTGAGCAGGGATGTTGCAAATGTGAAATATTGAGGGCATATGCCCTCTCTTTATGACAGATTTTGATGACTTTTAGAGTACTCAATAAACAAAACAGGCAGCACTGCACAATACAGACTTTTGTACACTTTGCAGCAAACATACAGGATAACAATTTTGTATTTGCGTATGTTGATATAATGTTGGGCCAACTTTACATAAGATGGCTCAACATTAAACGAGCATGAAATCATGGCTGGTGCAATGTTAGATCAGTGTCAGATGACCTTATTTAAAGTTATTGAACGTCTTACAAACATATGCGAGACGCTGACCCAATGTTGATTTAATGTTGGCCCATCATTGCAGAGGGCAGCCCAACTTGGAACCAACATTGGGTGAGCGTATTATTCCAACAGGTCATTTTTCCTGGGATATCATTGGCATGCTCAATGTCCATTTGATGTTGGCCCACCATCTGCGATGCCACGCCAACATTGAACCATCATTGGATGAGTGGATCCTGCTGCTGGATTGTATCTGATGGTCAATAGCTGAGCAGTTGATTGACCACTGGATATGTTCATTATCAATAAAAAACACTGGATCAGTCCTGGACACACCGCAAAACGTTGATTTTTATCCTGAATAGTGAATTTAAATTAAGTGAATTTAAATTAAAAAACAACCTAATTTCTGACTTCATTATAAAATGGTATATACTACCCACGAATATATATTAAAGATTTGTGATAAAAGTGCCAATCTTGTATATAAACGTTTCTGCTGGTTTTTTTTATTTAAAACTAATTTGAAGCAGAAACGTTTTGATTCAAAATGCACACAAATAATAATTACATACCAACTTAAAAGTTATGCGACTTGGTAGCTTTATGTTGGTAACTAAAGATTTAAATAGAAAATCACGGATATTCGGAACGTATCACCCCCAGATGAACGTGTTATTTCACGTATTTAGTCTACGTAGTTGCTAGTTAGAATCTAGTTAGAATCTAGAATTTAAATCTACTTTTAAAGTTGCAGCTGTTTGCCTTCGCACAGCTACGTGGACAATCTGCCCATTAAGCTTGTGATTGGCTGGCTTGATCATTATCAAGTACTGGTGGCCTGGCCACGATGGCTCATTCAAATCGACTGGGGCTTATAATCTGGATGTACCAGGTTCAAATCCCGGTCGAGCCGAATATTTTCCATCGTGGTTGTGCATATACAGTGCTCCAAACTGTTCAAAGGCCTGGAGTGTACGGTGCTGCCTATGGTACTGTGCACTATAAAGAACCTTTAAAGTCATTCGAAATAAGAGTAGGGCATTGTCCTGGCTTCGGGCTCCCTTCTGTCGCGATATTGCCATGATTATGCAGAAAGCGGCGTGAAGCAATTTTCACTCACTCACCACGTACTGGTAACATCAGGCCAAACCAACTCTAAATCCTACACCACAATGCCATCGATTCTGGTGGTTTCGGAGCCGCGATAAAAGCCTTCCTTATTATCGGATGTCTGTCACTTTATCCAGCTCTCTATTCCCTGTGTTAACCAGAAAACCGCATTCTAACCATGTCCATCACATTTTCTGTTGTCCCAATGATTTGCAGGCGTTACATCGATTCTAAGTTGAGTTACCATCAGATGGCTATCAGATACATACTGGTCTAATGTTGGTCCAGAGTTGGAGACGCTGGACCAACCTTAAGCCAGCATAGGTCTGGTATCAAATAATTCCATAGTAATTTTAAGCTATATCATTTCAACGTATTGTATCTTGTAACTTTTGTAGGGCCGCCATGGGAACATAATTTTGATAAAAAGTTGGCTGGAATTGGGCCATTTTTAAAGTCAATAATTCAACAACGGTCACCCCACATCGGGCCAACGTGAATATGCTGTGGTGGATCGGAGTTGCATGACACCATTAAACAACAGGTCCATGTCTGTTGAAGCTATTGCTTGGCTGAAATTGGAAAAAAAATCACAAATGCTTACGCAATTTATTTGGCAGTTTTCCTTCAACATCGGGCCAACGTAATGAGCATGTCTTTTCAGCTAAACATCGAGTGCATCACATTAAGCGCTGACGGTGAACTAACCAGGAAACGCTAGACATTGGCACGATGCTGGTTTAAACTTGCTTCAACGTGGCAAACAGTGGGACAGCATTAAGAGCGTACAAGAAGGGCTTCACCAGAAGCACCAGAAGTGACTTTGCCGCCGCACTGCTCGTCCTGTGATGTGAGATGAAGTGTAAGACGCCGCACTCCTCTTCATGAATACTCATCCCAGACGGTGAACGTCTGGAGGATGATCCCTAGAAAATACCAGACATTTAGTCAATATTGGCTGAGTGTTGGGTCATCGTCTGCGACGCTAGCCTAACACTGAATCAACATTGGTTCAGCATCTCACGCCTTGAGGATCTGCTCATAATTTCATCAGTTAAGATTTTTCCCAGCTGTACGATTTTTTTCGCTGTCATTAGAAGCTGTAGCACGATTTTTCAGGTTTTCCAACTCTGTTTCAGTCTGCTTGGCACAATGGTTACTTGATAAAGCGTACAATTAGACTGGAGTGAACAACTCACCAATTGATGATATCATTACAAAATACTGGGAAATAACATGGCTAACATGGTTAATGTATTATTTTAGTTTTAACTGCAGTGTTGGTATTAGGGATTACTCGGTACTCGTGCCCCCCACCCCGCCGCTATACAACTGATTGTTGTCTGCAAAACAGAATTGATGCACGGATACAAATGACCATATTTCCAAGATGGCCGCCTGCTACGTTCATTCATGTGTTTTATGTCATAAATATTGTTGTAATTGTTGTAACTAATATCCACTTTTAAATTGTCAAGACGTAAACACGTTAAACAATCTGTTTTGATAATACTGCTTGTTTTTGGCATGGATGTGACTATCACATGGATGTGACTAGCATATTGTAGACAGAATTGTAAGCGTGAAATCTTAATTGAGGCCGCTGAGTTTGTTTTTAATTTGTTATATACCGTATACATATCTCCAAGATTAAAATATAATAATATTTCCACAACATGCAAATTAAGCACGGCATTATTGTGGCATACACTGAGACCTGAATACCAATTAGAAAACCAATCTGCCAACTGGACAGATATTTAGCCGTCCGAGGACGCAATGCAGCCAGATACAAACAAACAAGGTGATCCAATGGGCAGGCATTCAGACGGCCAACCCGGCGTGGGACATGAAAAATGGAGTATTCTGTTATCATGGAGACACTGAGCGTGATTGCCTTGTATCTTTGAGCTTTCATGTCGCTAGGGGCGTCATTGTCTCCTTTGATATCTGTATTATTCACTAGGATCACGCACTATGTGTCCTACTGATCGCCAGAATAATGATGTCATCAGCTCAGTGGTAGCTCAGCGTCGTAGACAGTGGGCCAACAATGGCCCGACATTGTCTCGTGTTTGACCGCCTGCATGATAGACAGAGAGAACAGAGCGCACAGATACAAAACTGATGTGACATAAAAATGAGCGGGGAGAAGCAAACCTTTATGTCTCCTCTTCTGTGTACCGAGGGCAGACATATTAACTATGCACTGCGGACGGTCACTGTGTCCATCCAAGGAAAATAGAATCTGATTCTGTTTTCCTTGGTCCATCCAAACAGGGAGTCAAGCTTGTACTAAAATAACTCCCACCAATATAATAACAATTTAATGAGAGGTTTCTTCCAGTTTAAAGGCTTCCATCTTCTAGCGGGAATGTTGGAGGGACTGGTGGTCATCAACCGTGGATTCAATTTTCCTGAGAAAACCTGTATAATGATGTGTTGATGGTTGTCGCCTAGCCGCTTGTACTGCTTGCACAGGTAATATCGGACCGTGATAATAGGATAACCCCTGACCGCCTGAACCCGCCTGTCTAGCTAACGCCCCCACAGTCAAACACACAGGTGTAGCATTGTCAAGCCAGAATATGGGCTAATATTTTCCCATTGTCGAAAACGCTAGGCCAATATTGGATCAAAATTAAAAAAGCGCTTCGGGATTATTGGGAAGATGCAATGTTGAGGAATGTAGTTTTAAAGAGGAGACTAAGCCACAAAGACTAAGCCTATATTGACCGTTTAAATATGTGTACAAATTCGCTTAAACATTTCGAGTACAAAACATAATTTGTCACATCAAAATATCTGCCGAGTCTGTCTAATTAACGAAATGACAGATATTTACTGATGAGTTTTGAGGTCCTTTGGTAAGAATAAGTTTTGAAAAAAATATAATATTCGAGTAGAAACAATCACGAACATCACATTTGCGGAAGACAAACATATTTCATTCTATCTGAACCACCTCAGCGTAAGTAGGGAGACTTATATAACAAATCAAATTTGTCCGTCTGTCATGGATAGTTATGACAAGTATCATGCATAACATGCATATGTCGCCATTTTTATGTAGATATATCGGGCCTAACATAATTAGCTGCATTTTTATGTTTACATGTTTCTAGTTAATAAAGTACATCATCCTTGGTATTTCGTCCCCCTTATATGTATATTTATATGCTAGTTTAATAGCTAGTTATCAAGCTATCATCAAAAGACAGTGGTGCCTGCAATTTTTTCCCAGCGATATTTTTTCACCGTTTGTTTACACCAGATCATTTGTTAAGCTTCTTCTGCCATTTTTTATGTTTCTTTAGTTTGCGATACGCAATGCCATGCATTATGTCGTGATGAATTCTGGATTGTTACTGGCAAATATTATTAGTTCTGAACGACATGAGGTATTCAGACCCTGAAATCAATCATGTAAGTGAGTGATGTGTTTGGCGAAATTCATTATGTGTACACTCACACTGCCCTATCCGCAGAGAAGAAACCCTCGAGACAAGAGATTGGACCCACGTTTGTATAATGCTGATCCACATTGTATTATCATTGGATCAGAGTGTTTTATTCCGCTGGGGATATTGTCTTTTCGGCGAAAATCATCTAGCCAAGTTATATACAAATATCGTATGTCATGTTTGAAACCGGTACATCTTCGAAAACATGAATAATTGTCCACTGTCGTTTTAGTGTCGGGCCATGTCTACGACGCTAGCCCAGAATTACAACAACAACGGGCCAATAAATATATAGTGTTTGTTGATACCCCATTAAACATAAAACATAATGCATTTAGCCAATCCTGCTTTACTGCGACCGAATTAAGCCAACATTCATCAAACGTCTTGTTTGATGGAATGTATCTCGGTTACAAAGGAGTGTAAATGATGCATTTATCTGACGTGTATTTACTGTTGGGCCGGCGTTTAAGAGGTTGGTCAGCATTAAATCAGCATTGGTTGAGAAACGTGATCCCCTTACAGGACTCTTCTGTGAGAGATGGTATAACACAATAAGGCACACGCTGAGTGCTCGCTGGGTTATATTTACTCTGGGGTGTCTCTGATTGTCTAGTTTCTAAAGATGGAATTAACGATAACTGAGTTACGCCACCGGCATGCGTGCTGCAGAAAACGTATTTTGTTAAAACTCGGGTCGTTATCGGTAATTGACAGAAATTTATGTTTTATTTAGTGAGATTTGAGCCTAATTGCTTATTTTTTATGAGGCAATCGACAAAATTGGTTTATCGTTTTGCATTTGTGTTGTCGCAACAAACCATTCTTTTTTGTTTTATTTGATGATAGCATGGCTACTCCCCTGATTCACTTATAGTGTATTAATAATAGGTTTCCGTGTTGCAATATGGCGCCAGTAGTGTAGATCTATACATATCATTTTTCTTGTTCATAATTTATATTACAAATAGTACGATGGCTAAATTTAAATCATTTTGATTTATCCCTTCATCATATTGATCGAATACTTAGAGCATGTCTCTCAAAATAAATATTTTAGCTTTTATGACTGACTGAAATATACCTCGTATCTCACATTTAAATGTACTCTCAGTGCATTACACATTTTATCAAACAATGTCGACGTTTCAGAGAGTCCAACCCAGGTACAAAGCTCACAATCAACCATGCCGCGTGGGCTACATGGATTACATTACCTCATAATAAATAAAGTGGTTTATTGGCGAGTGATGTGATATATGTTGTCGTGTTTATCGGGCTGTTCACTGAAGTGGTGGATTGAAATGAATACTGTCTATCACGGCCCCTCATGACATTGCAGTCGTGTCTTCTCATGACCCACCATCTGCCATTACAGCACCAGAGGGAGCGTTGACGGACGGCATTCAAATTCACCTGTCTTGGATATCGCGGTGGTGTTTGCCTCATCATTACCTGATCCCTCCAACTCCCTGACAAGATCCAGATTGCAGGGAATGTCAGCAGAGAGGCAATCCATAGATCCCTGACGTGTGAAGCCTGATCTCCCAATGATAAGCTGACACGGAACGCCGACAAGACGAAGGTACACCGTCTGCGACGCCTGCAGGGAGTTGCAGCATTGGTGTACCAGCATTGTGGGTGCTTTGCAAGTTTAGCAGACGCTGCAGCAGCGTTGCATAAGTCGCAATTTGCAGACGCTGAGCTAGCATTATGGACAATTTTCTAGCATTTGAGATGTTTTTGATAGCTATGTACACCCTTTGATATTGGAATTTTTCGAAACAGGCGCAATATATTAATGTTATACACTCAAAATTAAAACAAAAGTTGAATAGTTCACATTGGCGCTCAATATGTCCTTGTTTTGAATGGATTATACCATTTTAGTCAAATAATTTAATCCTACTTTGCCCACATATGCCATTCTGGAACCAATAGCCTAAACCAGATTTTAGTCAAATTATTAACACACCTGAGCTGGTTGGGTTCGAGGCCACATCTCCCTCTGAGTATCCACACACCTCTGGCTCATGTATATGGCGTGGCCTCTGTATTATAAGAACACATGGACCACCGTTGCCAGTAATCTAGCTCCGTACTCACCACGATGTCAGTGGCCATTCATTTAAATGCAGCGCACACAGGGGCCATGGTCAAACAGTCGGACATTATTTATCTCAGCTATTGTAGATACGTTGGCCCAGCCTTGTTCTAATGCTGGGCTAGCATATTTAATGCTAAACCATCATTGGAACAACACACTGGATTTACTAGTTGCTACACTTGTCACCTAATGGTAATGGTATCAAGCGGTATCTTTCTACGCAATATGGAATAAAGTGTTTATTTTCTACGTTTTTTTATCCAGTGAAAATAGAAAGCGATTAAAAAAATATCGCCAGTTAACAAAAAATATCATGGAAGTAACTATGTACCGAACATTCGGCCTGCAAAATAATTGGAGAATGGAGACGTTGCCTTATGGTTTGGAGCTCGTCAGTGATAAAATAAAAAAAACAATCGTCAAATTTTTTTGACAGAAAATAAATAAATCTATGCAGCGATTCCGATGTTCAGATATGTTTGTGGTTTGGTGTATGCAAATGATTCAGTGAGATTAGCACGCCAGCCCGAGATATCATAGTATTGATATTCTGTTGTCAGCCTCACATCAATTACATTTGTTTAGTTTGACAAAATGGGCGTTTCAACTGTGTGGACTGGCCAAATAGAATGTCTGCTGGATAGACATGACCTGACATTGACTTTACAAGTATAAAATTGATGGTTTGCTATCATAATTCAAAACCTCGGAATTCGCTACGACAGGCGTTACAACGTTTTCTACATCATACAAAATATGCAGTAATTGTTAGATGGGTAGTCAAACTATAAACCTAGACATAAATTGGCCAAACACGACTTTGGTCTCATTCAGTATCTATAGTTATTCTCAGATTATTTTCTGGATCCACCCTTGCGAGCAATCCAGGCTGCAGTCCCGACTGGGAATGCTGTCTGGTCTGTGACACCTAATAGCAGATACGTCATTGTGACCAGAATGGACTTCACACAGGTCTCCTCTCCTGTGACAGCCGACATATAGAACTGTCAATGGAGGCTAAAATTCTCAGACAATCTGGCACCTTCTCAGCAATCACGGGAATATGGGACTGTGGTATTTCAATGTTGGGGATCGTGCGAAAACGTTGTCTGGTTTTAAAACAGACCGATGCTGTCGAGATATTCAGCCCAGTGTTGGTTGAAACTTGGTTCAGCATTGTAGACGCTTGGCCAACACTAAACCAAATAGGATGAGGGAAAACTACTAAATATGCTTGCTTCTCGCAAATCTAAATATCATAGCTAGCTCTGTGTTTATTTAAGTTTACAATCTATCTGTGTGCTGACCTACATGTCACAGATAGTTATATGAGGATCTAAATATTACTAGTGTCTATACGCTGGTATACATGTCACTGGTAGGTATGTTCGGATCTAAATGTCACAAATGGCTAGGTGCTGATCTAGATGACACGGGTGGTTATGTGCTGTTCTAAATGCTAATATAGTAAAGTAGTAAATGTCACAAGTAGTGATCTGTGCTGATCTAAATCTCACAGGTAGTTATGTGATGAACGAAATGTCACAGGTAGCTAAAAAAACGTGTTCATCGAATTGTCGATGGTAGCTATGTACTGATATACATGGCAGAGGTAGCTATGTGCTGATCTAAATGTCACAGTCGACTATATACTGATCTAAATGGCACATGTTGCTATATTCTCATCTATATGGTAAATGTGGCTATGTGCTGATCTACATCTCACAAGAAGCTATGTGCTGATTTAAATGCCGATATTATATAATGGTTATTTAATATCGTTGTGAACAGAGCTGAGATAAACTTCAACATCAAAACAACTAGCTAGTTATTGTATAGGTGTTATTGTGTTCGATGTTTTAGGATGCCATTTTGTGCAATTTCTGAAGATGCCATTTTGTTTGGTTGTTTAATTTTGTTTAAGAAACGATCTACATTTAATGTAAAATTAGTGCTACTGAGTAATGAGAAATATTACAGTGCGCCTATATATGTCACTAGCATATACAGGGTTAGTATGCCCTGAGAAGGTTATCATGAAGACCGGCAGAGCTGTCTGTCTGTAAGTCTGCACCTGCACCGTCCGTCTTGCCACATACCTTATGGAATCATTGTGCGGTCTGCAAATCCAGCCAGAGAGGCTGTTTGGAATTCGCCAACTTCACTAAATATTATGTACTGTACTGTACTGATCAGTATTTAATCTCAAAACAATTATTGTTCTTTACAACTTAGTTCTTAATTGTAACCGTTTGAAGATCAATCACCACCACAATAAACAGATTTATATCCACAAATTTGTTCCATTGACGTGTTTTGTTTTAATCTGCAACTTCATTATATTCTGATGTACCAGTAAATAGATTTAAAACTTGATTTATTCTGGTGTCAAATAAAACATAATCTTAAATTTTTAACCACAGAACAAAATATTAAACTTATTGAGTTGGTTTATCATACTCTCAATGTATAATTGGCATCATCCCCAGCTTATTTTTAACATCATCAACCAATCAGGACGGGGGTTAAAGGTCAACACGTTTAATGTGTTTGATCGTCGGATCTCTAAAGCTTCACTGCTCCCGTCGACCATCGCTAGGTAACTTATTTTACACATCTGGACGTCCAGGTTATTTTAGTACCATGTGATGATAGTCGTCCGGACAGCACGAGGTATCGATGCTTTGTTGGTTTAATGTTGGAACACCGTCTGCGACATTTCTCCGACATCAAAAAGACACAGCTCATGTTTTTCTGGTGTTCTTTTCTAGAAATTTTTACAAATTCCCGGAATCTTCCATGCACTGGTATCAGGTATTATGCAGCGCGAAGTTAAACATCCAGAAGTGCTCACTTAAAAAAAAGTATTTTGATGCATTCTAATGTGTCATTTTTTACAAATTTAAGTTGTGTCTCTCTGTCGCGACCCACAACTTCAAATACAATTGTGCTTACACGTATGTATAAGGTGAATGAAAACATATGCCTATCTAGCAAATATAATGTTTATTCTCCTTCAAAATATATTGTATGAATAACAATAAAAAATGCTAAAAATAGCAAGGCGCGTGCTTAGTACATTAGGCACTGAAATATTTTTGTAAAGCCCTTACATAATGGCTTGCCGGGCGCAATATATATGTCATTGACGCCATCGCCAGCAAAGGTGAATTATCTACTGCGTTACATTAATGGATAACAAGGCTTTCTTCTAGTTACCACGGGTCTTTCTTCTTTCTCTCCTCTCCAACCAGAAAACGCAGGGCGCTAAACAAATGTTGACTTAATGTTGGGCCAGCATCGCAGACAGCGGGCCAACAGTAATACAGCATTTGTTCAATACCTGGTGTTTGATCTAAAAAAAGACATCCCTCCAAGAATCTCAATACTTTGTCCTACTGCTGGGGAGCTGTTGGGCCAACGTCGCAGACGACCACAATCCTGACAGGTATCAACTTCTGCACATAGTAATATTAAAGAAGGTAAAGTAAAAGTTGTGAAACAAAATGAGCCTATATAGTAAGTCATTAGAGGTAACTGTGCAGTAATCGCAGCCTCGCGAAAAGATTTACAAAAATAAATTGAGGTAGGTTGCCTCCTATTTTCCAACCCTCATTAGACAAGTACCATCGATTCGTCACTCGGAGACGGTGATAAATTGGAATTAGACGACTCCGGAATACCGAAGGTTTATTTACTGAGCGTGTTGGTTTTTTCGCAAACAATTGGATGACCAGCAGGGCCTGAGACGGGCATTGCGCATCTTATCTGGTCATTGGCTGAATTGACTGATAGATCCAGTATGCATTGGGCAGTCTAGAGGCACGTATACATTGGATGATGCTTATTTAGAACCTATTGGCAGAATCCAGTAAACAGTACTGCAGCTGGCCAGGCGGCACAGACCGCGACTCAGCTTCAACTCTTGTCAAGTGAATTTTTTAAATTATAATAATATAATGACTTCTATAGCGCCAGTATCTCTCAGCAATATTGAAACTCAATGGCGCTGTAAGACATACTATTCCCAGGTTAACGAAATTGTTCTGAGCTTAAGATTCTCTGTGGACAAGACAACAATCCACTCCTGTTCAATAATTCTAAATCAACATGTAGGCTACGTTTTGTTTTTTCTACTGTAGTTATTTCCGAAATTGGCAAAGATATGAATACTAATAATAAAATAGTGTTATAAAAATAGCTGAACTGATATCGGTTTGTCCAAAAATCAATTAATTATTGATTATTGTATATTTTTCCATCATTATATGATATCAACATATTGTATGATTGATTCTGATTTAGCCAGTTTATGAATTCAGCAGGGGGATAATTATATGATGAACATAGAGTTATGTTTACCAGCCACACCACAATACATCCACTCATGCAATAATTTGTGACAATAACACCAGCAGAATCCTTCCAGACGCCACAGTTCGTCTTCTGGGAGGCGTCTGGTTATGGCGGCTTCTCTTGATTGCTCGCTTAAATTCGCATTATATTTAAACGTGCAAATGAAAGCACAGCTTTAAAAAGTAAGTCGTTGCTCTTGAGTACATGTTGACCTCTGCAATAAATAGCGAGCTGTTACCGGTATTTGTATAGCAGTGACTAGCGTTAGCAGGGAACAACGGTTAACAAAATACTGAAAACTGATGGTCTATTCACAAATGAAACAAAACTGTAATCATGTATATAACTGATATTTTTAATCCGTCAATGAATACAAGCGTGAGGCGATTCTATACCAAGGCGCATTGCTTTCAGCTTCTAGTATTAATATAAATCGCTATATTCCTGGAGAAAACAACATTTTAATACAAGTTCAGCTGCTATTATTTGATGTAATGTAAATGACAAAATAAAAATAATCATCATACTAATATACAGATTTAAAACAGATAGCAATATACATTAAAGACGCCAAGCTGATTTATGGTGGCTTAATATTGAGCCATTGTCTGTGACTTTGGCCCAGTATTAGATCAACATCAATTAAACGCAACCCGTCTGCTGGTTGGTCGTTTATCCCCCTTTTGGAGACGACCTTGCACATCGGGCATCTGGGAATCTGTGTAATGTTCTATGACTTGTAAGAAACAACCAATCGTTCCATGGTAGTTAGATACGTTATAAACAGTGTACAGGGAATACCTCAGTTAACCTGCTGATCAGTGTGCTAACCAGGGTTGACAGGGCTGTGTAAATCACAACAACAAGCTGTGGATATAATGTCATCATCACAGGCACTGCACTGTGTCTTGTTAGATCTGTAGCTGCTTAATCATGTGTAGCAGAGTTCACAATAATCGTGGTGAATGGTACCGCAGTCAATTCTCAACCAATTTTAAGCCTACTGAAATTGTACGATGCTGCAATCACCCTGAAAACGATATCAACATGTTGTTTTTATTTTCATAGTGCGTCTTGCACACTGAGTAGGAATGAGATGACAGTGATTATATAAAATTTAATTGATGTATCCACATTGCATAATTCCCATTAGTGGGGTAAAAAAAATAACTTTCGTGACCGTGGAAAGCGGACCAAGGTTTTATTGTTTTATTCACTTCATTAAGCTAAAAATTTGGCGGGGCCCAATTCAGAAAAGTGTGGGCGGAATTCTGTAGGCGGCCATTTAAAAATTGGCCTCAGCCGAAACAGGCAATTCTGTGGTAAAATTGTCATCTCCAGTCTGATATAATAGTGTGATACGTCAATTTAGTAATAACTTGGGTCAAATAATTCACTTATGGCAATTATTCCCAAGGCAAAATTTAAGATGGCTGACCATGGGAAATGGTGATATTTGGCATATATATTATAGTCCGGCATATATCGTGACCCCCTCCCTCCCCCCTGTACCCCCCTATGATCATCTGCAAACAACTTTTTTATAATTTATTTGTTTGCTCTTTCAAAAGAAACATGTTGCCATTACTGGAAGTTTGACCTGTAAAAAAAATCAAAATGGCCGCTATTGAAAACGCTATCTCTTACGAAATCCTATATATTTTGATATAATTATGCTACAAAAGTCAGTAATACCTCTATTCCAATGTTTCCAGGCATACTGAATGCAATGGAATACTCGAAAAGGGATTACATTGAATATATAAATAAAAAAATAAAAAATGGCTGCCAAAATATTTTTTTGCAAATTTTGCGATACATATATGTAATTTCACTGACTTATCAGTGAATGCTACAATACGTCACCCACTAATCTTTTTCGGCACATGTGCTATTATTCAACACCAGGGGTCTCTGTCGCCTGTTACCCTCACCATTTGCCAACCAGCAGCCAGCTATTTATAAATTGCACTAGCCGTGAGGTGGATCGTGATTGGTCAGTTGTGTTTAGACGTACATTTGCCAGACCGTGGAAATCTGTAGACGCATTGCGCACCAATACTAAAATGGTGAAATATTTTTCAACTTTGCTCTATGTGTCCTAAATATTTCCACATGTTCTTCACCCCTGCATAAGCTATGCGAACTTGTAGAATATTTTATACCTAAGGACTGCAAAATTTAATAAATATTTACAATTTACTCACCAAATGTAGTACAGTTAGAAACTGTTTTAGATTTTTCGCTACTCACTTGTTAAAATAATGTTCCACTTTCTTTCTGATATTTCAGTCTTTTTAGTTCATACCCGTTCATCGATTTTTCACACCCGTATAAGCTAAGCGAATTGTAAAATATCTTATATCTAAGGACTTCAAAATTCTATAAATATTTTAAATTTATCACTAAAGTTGGCACATTTTTTGAAACATTTAATGATTTTTAGCCTCGCACTTGTTAAAATAATGTCGCTCTACACACTTTGTGAAATATTTAGTTTTTATTTATTGATTTTCGACTTTTCAAAGCAGCACATTTTCCGACTTTCAGCTTTTTAGGTCATACTTTATTGATCTATGCTAATATATTTGATCGGTTATGCATACATGTCTTGATAATTCTGACTAGAACTAAGTTAAATATTTTCCAATTTACTTAAGTAATGTACACCCTTTGAAATATTTAACAAATTTGTTCAAGTGATGTAAATTGCTCAAATATTTTCAAACTTTTCCCATTAATGCACGTTTGTTGAAATATTCTCAAACTTTCGACTAATTTATATCAACCTGCATCCCACTTTTCTCAGTGATGCTTGTTCAAATATTTCCCTTTCTGTTAAAGTGATGTATACATGCAAAATGTATACTCATTTTCGGCTAAAATATTTAACATTTGATCTAATATTTCATAACTTTAATTTATATAATTCAGTCTTGTTGGAATATTTTAAGTAGGTGTTCCTTCCCCCCTCTTTGTTAAGTAAAGTGTTTTTAATTACTCAGTTTGTCTAATGGTTGCATGCTGGTAAAAAATCTTCAATATTCACCTGAATGATACACACTTGGTCAAATATTCCCGTCTATTTTCTATGTAACTCACAATAGTTGAACTATTTCAAACTTTATTTTATTTGTATATATTCGAAACAGTGACACATACATTTTAAACAGTTTTCAACGTTTCTAAGTAGCGCATACCTGATATTTTTCTATATTTCACACTTAGTCAAATATTTCCAAACTCTCTTATGTGCAGTTTACACTTGTTGAAATATTATATATTTGCAAATAAATAATACCTATTTGCCTCACACTTTACCAATTTTCAATAGGTAATACATAACTTGTCAACCATGTGATAAGCACTTGATCAAATATGTGTATGTGATAAGAACTTGGTCAAATATTTCCCAACCTTCGACTTAATAATGAAGTCATGCTGCTACGTCAAGATTCCATAATATTCTTAATTTACTACTAAGTGTTTCACATTTTTTAAACATTTAGCATTTTTTATCTACAAATTGTTAAAGTAGTGTGAATTTTCTTCAGAGTAATGTGAACATGGTAAGATATTCATAATAAGAATCCTTCAACGTAATGTCAACATGGCAATGTATTTTTTCAACTTTGCTATATGTGATACAGTTACTTAAATATTTTCACACAAATTCTCTACACCTGTTATTCGAACTTGTAAAAATTCTTCATCCACGTTTGTCAAAATATTATAAATATTTTCAAACTTACAACTATATTTTTCACATTTTTGACACATTTAGCAATTTTGGTTACGTACTTATTAAAAAATGTCCTATTTTCTGTTAGGAATTCCACATTTTGTGAAATAGTTAGAGTTCTTAATGATTTTTGACATTTCAATAACTTATTTTCCTACTTTAGTTTGTTGACTTCATAGCAATTGATGATCAATTCTGATACATTTGTTCAAAATTGAGCACTTGCCTTGCTATTTCCTAAGTAATACTAAGTCAAATATTTTCTGGATCACACCTGTATAAGCTATGCAAACTTGTAGGTTGCGAGTGAGAGCTGAGATTGGTTGATCTTGGATCCCAACAAAAGACTGAATTACAGAAGTTTTCATCGTGACACGTATATCGTTATCAGCCCATATATCAGATATATTGCACTCTTTCTGTAGTCAAAACACCATTGTAGGCCTATAACAGTTATGTCATGCGCGACTTGATCGTGTTAGAAAATAAAAACATTGTTCATTTTTCGTGAAATATGGAAAATACATCAGATGTTCAATACATAGGATGTTTGCCTAAGGGCTCACGCCTTATTCATCAGCAGAGTGCTCTATTTTCCCATATAGTGTATTTTGACTACACTTCATTAAGCAAACAATTGTATAATCCACTATATTAAATATCCTCATGTCTCTCAAATACAATAATAATAATAAACACCCCCTGTACACTGAACAACAGCAATTGATACATTGAAGATGAACAGTTACTGCTGTTTACCTTTGTAAACTAGAAATAAAACCAACAGCATCTTACACAGACAGACAGCACACATATGTAGTATAGCTGGCTGGCGGAACTAGGGCATTATCCTTTGATAATTGCGACGTCAATAAAATTATCTATAATTACAGACAAATTGATATTCCGTGCAGTCACCAGAAAAAAACGTACTGATCGAACATGGGTGGGAAAATTTGCTACAGTACTGTTGTTGAAACGTGTTGTTACACGAATTGTTGAATTTCATGTTTCACCACGACTATTTAATACAACGTATTCACGTTTTGGTAGTTTATTATAATATCTGACGTGACAAACCGAAGGCAGGAAAATGTGAACATGTTGTATTTATTTTGTTTTACATTTCAACAAAGAAAATTATTTTGGTCATTAGTGTCATTTTTGTAAAATTTCTAACGTTGCTACTATAACGTTGCCAAGTAGAAAAAAATACACAAGTACACTAGGAATTTAAAGTAGCAGTTTTGAGCAAATGCTTCTAAAAATATAGTGCACACTGACGCATAGTCATGATAATAGGCCTGAAAAGATTGCATGCATATGTCATATACATGTAGGTCTATACCATGATTAAAATTGTGTCCAATGACAGAGGCAATTTTTACTTCTATGTATGCACTTAAAATACGACACTGATCGGATCGTGGCCCCGTATCAGCTTTAACAGGGCCTTGAAAGAAATATGGAAGAATGGAAACGGTTGACCTGATATTACTCCAGAATTGGGACAATTCCGGGGCAGCGCACGCCTACTGCTTTGGATGTCTCTCCTGCAAAATCTGCCTGTTCTCGAGCGCTTCACTGAACTTACACGCCTTAAGGCAATGTCAGCGTGCCTCGTGCATTGGTAAAACGATCGAAAATGGATTAGCTGTCTCCCATTAAGTATTATAGATAATGTAAAACATCGATTCTGCTAAAACTGTTTATTTCCTTTCCAATTTGAGAAAACCCTCGGACGGGTGTTGTATACAGCAAAATACACTTATCATCAATAATCAAAGCTAAATGCGATGGTAGACGAGAAATATCCCAATTGAATCTCAGCGAGAATAAGACATTCCACTGTGACTCATTTATCTAGTGCTTTGCAGCGGATCTTATTTTAGCAATATGTTTCATTCAAAGATAAATTTATTCCACATAGTGTAATCGCAAATGATCAAAAGTGATCAAAAGTGAGATCAAACGTGTAAGACATGATTATGATGAGGCGTCAGTCAGGAACAGATACATAATCAGTTTATAACTAAGTCATGTGGCATATTACAGTGTGCGACAAAGATGGTGATCAGATAGGTGGATTCCGCTTTAGTTGTTAACTCTTTAAGTGCTTCATTAATACTTAACATTTTCCTTTCATTTGAAGTTGGCATTGCTCACGCAATTGCCAACTTCAAATGAAAGGAAAATACTTCCTCACTTAAAAATTAAACCTGCTAAATTTCACAATGGGGGCTTTACTCAAGATTTATACATGCATATTTGTTCAATTTCTGTCAAATTTTAGTTGTGGAAAAACAGTATGAATGCGCTTAAAAGCGTCGCCCGCACTCAAAGGGTTAATCATCCCAGACACTCTGTCATCTTAATATAATCTACTCTACTAGTTCTGCTAATTATGGTTTATCCCCTTTCTGGTGATGACTATAACTCAGCGCTGCGCATAGCTTGACTGTGAGTTTATCATACTTGATAATTGCTCCCTTCCCATCCCTGTATCAAGCAAGTAAGTCATACCTACATCATGTACATGTAGTGCTAATTGCTCCATTAATATGTCTCATACGATGAAAACAGCCATAACTTGTCCTCTGGTTTGTCTCCATTAAATGCTAGAGCTCTGAATAAATCAAGTTAAGTTTCAGTCACCTGAACTTGTGTCTCGCTGCCACGATACACAACGTCAAGAATGAAAATTACTTGAATTTCTGAAATTAAAGTAAAACGAGTACAGTAAAGTCACAAATTGAAGATTTTATCTTCAAAAACTGTTTGATAGATCGAATCACGGAAATACTACTACATGGATTGCTCTGTTAAAAGTGTCCCCTCAAACACGTGAAACTATCCATGTTTGTTCAATGGTGGACCAGCGAATGAATGTATGGCTGAATGACTGAATGACTGAATATCTGAATGACCAAATAATGAATAAATGGTTGGATGAATGAATGAATGAATGAATGAATGAATGAATGAATGAATGAATGAATGAATAAATGAATGAATAAGTGAATAAGTGAATAAATGAATGAATGAATGAATGAATGAATGAATGAATGAATGAATGAATGAATGAATGAATGAATGAATGAATGAATGAATGAATGAATGAATGAATGAATGAATGAATGAATGTGTATTGTGTTTGTTTTGGATCACTCATGAAAGGCCAGCCGTCACTCTCTCCCACACGGATGACGGTTCGATGTTGGTTTGATCTGATAGATCCACTTAAGTTCGATAATTTCCTATCAAGACGATCAGCTTCTTTGATTGGGATTTTTATTGAATATGTCAGCTGGGAATAATGCGCATAGCAAATTCAAGTTAGATGCTGTGTTATGAAGGAGAGTGTAATTATCACAGCACTTTGCTTTAAAATTATTAGTTGCAAGATCATTAACACATCTATTTACAAGAACATTACCAAATATAATTAGGATAACATTACATTTATATTAATTCTCTGACAAAAAAATCTGTAATGACTTTTTTCTGTCAATAAAATTACTGTCTGTCTGTCTGTTTGTCTCTCTGTATGAATAATCTGCACACGGAGGACAGAACAATTTTTCCGGCGTCAAATGATTATTACAGTCAGTATCAGTACTCTTGGATCACCTTAAAAAACTGCATCATTTTTTAAATGTACTACATCATCGATATCAGGTACTGTTCAATTCCTTGCCAACACCTGGTTAATACCCTGGTAAACATGGTAATCGCTACAGAGGAGTTGCAACTGGGATTTTCAAAATAATTTTTCAATTTGCTAATCGTACATATAAACGTTTTCAGCCTTGTTATTTCTCCATCAACACATCAAAGAAGATAATTTGAATGAAAAAATATGCTTTACATTTGCTTGATTGACACATCGTTTGAAATATGTAAAGTCAAATATATAAGTGAATTTGATCCGCTTGAAGTTTTGTGTCGCGGTAGCGAGACATAACTTTAAGTCAATACAAGATTAAATCATATTACACAGCGCGTGAAGTGTTAATATATCATCTCTTGATGCAAGGTCTTATTGCATGCCAACCACGACTTAATCTATAGGTACTGTTGAATTCCTTGGCAGCAAACAGTTACTAGCATACCATAATCTCCACTTAGGACAATTAACAGCGGACAGATTTCTGGCCGTAAATATGTGCAATGGCCAGATACAATGCACCGTGGGGTGTAAAAGCGCGGTCGTTAACGCTGGTTATTGGCTGTTGGCACGCATCACGTGATCGTGATCAGAATGAGGCTGCGTGACACACCACCACGTATCTAACGCAAACACTTTTGACACCTTTACTGCTAGTTTATCTCCACCTGCGTCCGACTTAGCCCTGATTCAGAAAGTTCGAAAATTATGGCAGCATTTTCAAATCAATCGAATGACATGGTTCCAGAAAGGGATACTTTTTCGCTTTGGAACACAGTTCATCGTTTTGAAAACAGTGACCGGATTCCAAAATAAATTATATTTATATTTTTTATGTTAATTACGTTTCGTTTGAATACACATATAATTTCAATTTGAACCGTGTCAAATGACTGTCTGGATCCGGCATCCTTCTTCTAGTGGCAATGTGTCAATGTCAAACCATTACGTCATAACGAATGAATGACGGCCAGGGATCAGCTGAATCTGACACGTGATCACATACACCATTCTTCATTGGTAAAATCTGGAATTGGACCACTCTTACCATCTCATCATCCAGAATACGTTTCAAGACAAGTTATGGAAGACTACATCTATACCCTAAGCCCATGATATGATGGTGTTTACGTGGACACGATTTATACCCTTTTGTGACAACAAATCCACTAGATATACAGTTATTGTACAATCAAGTACAGATTTTTAAGCATGATAAATTTATGTGGTAACTTTCACCCTAAGACACTTTTCTCTGTCACTCAACTGATGATTAAGAGTCAGTATGGAAACACAAATCCGACATCATTCACACCCACTATGATTACATTATTCATAAATAAGTTAGCAAACAAGCAAGCATAAGATAAATTGACGTTACGTAGGCTCAACTTATCGTGTTGTTTCTAACGGTAAGGTCTCAAATGCTGTCCCAAGAGTTTGGTGGGGATATCCACGGTTTGCTCTGATTCTAGCAAAAAACAAGACACTGCTCGTATGTTGGCCAATGCTGGGCCACCGTCTTTAACGTTGGCCCAGATTATTGTTACAACATTAGGCCAAATTCTGATTTTCTGTGATGTGATGGCTGAGGAGATGTAACTGCGTGCGACGAACATGCTTCATCTACATTTGTATGTAGCTGACTGATTGCTTTCCTTCAGACTAATCATGGTCTGGTGAACTGGGTCTGGTGAGCGTGGCCTGGTGAACTGGGTTTTGTGAACTCTTTATTTATCCTGTGTGATCCTGAGATAATGTGTGATAATGGCGGCACCAGATCCTGATTAGTCTAACTGCTCCCGTAGTTGATCCTGTCATCTAGAACATCTCTGGGTATCAAAGGACATTAGTATGATTGCGCAGAAAACGACGTAAAGTAATATTCACTCTCAACAACAAAGGACCAGTGCGTATACCAAAGAAGAGATAAGTGTAATCACATAAACAAATATACAGTTAGGTATGACAAACCCTTCGTCATATCACTTTCCAGCACATAATCCTTCTAAGAGGGCATATACCAATATGTCAGAATCAACACTCGCACATTAAAAAATATGTATAAAATATGTAAAAACATGTATAAAATATATACCATGTATGTCTACATAGGAAATATTATGTCGCAAATATGAATCTTCACTGCTCATCATCACAAAAAGTATAACAAAACAATTTAATAAAGCATATGCTTATATTGTATGTGTGTATGCAAACGGTGAGGCGACATTTGCAAAACAAAGGGAGATTTCAGTACTGGATACATGTACTAACGTACTGACGTAAATGTACTAACGTGCTAACTTTTAAAAAAAGTAGCTACTGTTGTTTGTCTCCCTGCATATGTGTGTATAGCACGCTATGAGTGGCGTTATCCATTTAGTAGATAAACACCTGACACTGTCAACAGGACACATATGGAATATATATCTAAAGCATCTTAAGGTCAAACGCTAAACTCCTATTCAGGATCATTTAGCTTGCGCAGACGATGAATCAATTGGTCCAGCATTTAAGCGAGAAGAAACAGTGTGTTGTGTTCATTGGGCATCTGGATCACTTCACACCAAAATACTACTTCTCATTTTTATTTTACTCTTGAGATAGATTGCTACTGTAAACCGCACCTCAGCTTCAAAAATTCACACCAATATCACTGAATCAGAAATACGATAATTTTAGAATAAAAAAAACATGTTTAATGTATCAGTAATTGACAGTTATACACTTCTACACACACGTCTCCCGCCCTGGTATTCAAGTTTTAAAGAAAGAAATGTGTTCTTCCTCGCTCACTGGTAAAGATTCCATGACCGATTGGTAGCGTGCTCGGCCTCAGACCTCCCGTACACGAATTTCGAATCCTGTGTCTGGAGGGTAGTGTTATCTCATTCATCTCACCATTCATATCGGGGAGTGAATCAACAAAATGATTTAGGCCACTTTTGTTCATACACAGGCTAAACTTGGTCAGGAGAGCCTTTAGAGGATGGTGAGATGACACAGCCCCCAAACACTGGATTCAAAATAAGAGCCCTGGCGATCTGAGACCGACCACGATATATCAACAATGCAGAGTTTATAGGAGTGAGAACGATTGTTTTAACCCTGAATACCGCAGCGTGAATGAATCAGCAAGTTCATATCTGACAGACAGCATTGACCACTACATCAGGAGCCCGGCCCATTGAATACTACACCCCGCCCATTGACCACTAAACCGCCGCCACGACCACTAGACCAGGGGCCTCGCCCATTGACTACTATACCAGCCGCCCCGACCACTACACCAAAGGGTCCCACCCATTGACCACTACACCAAAACCTTGTCAACTTGGACTACCGCCTGCAACGCTGGCACAGCATTAAAATGCCCAGTGGGTCCCCGTGGATCCCCGTGGATCAGAGCGCACCAACCAAAAATATGTTTCTTCTCCGCTCATTCGTAAAAAATCAATATTGTTGAGACTCCTTAGTTAGTGACTCCGTGACTCCCAGCAAACATGGGACATTGTACAAATGTTGGCTCACTCTTGGTCCGCCGTCTACGACGTCGGGCTAACATTGTCCCGACATTTGTTCAATGTGCCGCGTTTGCTGGTCTAAGAGGTTGCGGGCTCAGCCTCCCGCCGCTAGGGCTCAAATTTCGAATCCTGTGTCTAGAGGGAAGTGTCATCTCATTCATCTCACCATCCTCAGGAGGCTCTCCTGGCCCAGCATATAAAGTTTAGCAAAAACAGTTACTGCATTTTGTGACTTTAGGCCCTACAGGTGATTAGCAAGCAGTTACTGTATTTTGTGATTTTAGGCCCCATAGGTGATCAACAAACAGTTACATAATTTTGTGATTTTAAGCCCTACAGTTGATTAGCAAGCAGTTACTACTGCATTGTGTGATTTTAGGCCCTACAGGTGATTAGCTATTTATTCCGTTCTTCCAAACAACAGAAACTTCAAGCTGAAATAGCTCGTATGTGCTTTCATACAGACCATTGTAGTGTCAGTGTACATACCTGGCTCAGATAAGAAGTGTGTGGTGCTCGCCACTGGACATAAAGCGTCTAGGACCAAGCATGGGTATTCACCGTCATCTTCAACGCAAATATATGCATAATAACAAGCATGGAGATAACACAAACACAATTTATCGCTAAAAATCTAAGAATAAGACGAAGAAGTTGATCACACCTAAAACCATGATCACGTCAAATACGTTATAATGTGTGAATTGTAAAAGTCATAATATGTGAAATTTACGTTTACTCTTAATTAATATGGTAAAAAAATACAGAAACGATCAAACGAACGGTCTTCAGATTTAAAGTATCCTATATCTGCCAGCTTGGCATACCAACATGATATATGATCATAATCATTATCTTGTTGAACTGTTAGTATAAACATATTTATTTACCGAGGATTGTACAAAAGCAGAAGCTAATACAATATACGCTCCTCAAAAGCGTTGCTCAATTGTGTAGTAATACAATAATACAAAGTGAAAGTAGAAAGTAGAAAAGTAAAATGAAGTATGCATAAATTTATTACAAATGAAAAGGTTAAAGAAATTGTAAGAAGTCGTCAAAAGAGGTGTACAATAATACGTGCAAGTTATAACACTGAAGTTGTGCATAATCAACTGATTAACGGCATAGCGGCATGCAAATTGTATGATAATGGTGTTTGACAGTGAAATGAAGTCTACATAAATCTGGATATAAAGGTTATGTTAATTATAGAAAAGTGGTCAAATAGGTAATGAAAAATGACTACTCAAATATTCCTACATAATATATATGAAGTATGATACAGATGTTACTACAGTAGAAATAATCTATAGTACTATGTAGTAATACAAAGTATGTAATAAAAGTGTGCCATTATATGTGCAAGTTAAAATGATAAAGTAGCTCACAATCAACTGAATAACAACATATCGGCATGCAAATTATATGATACCGATGTTTAACAGTAAAATAAAATAAAAAATAAAAAAATGAAATCTGCATAAATACGTTACAGATGAAAAGGTTTCATAAAGTATAACAAGTCGTCAACTAGGATTAATAGGTCAATCGCCCAGTAATCTATATAAAGTCTGATACAGCTGTTATCATTTCTATATTTTCAAATTCGTTTCCATTCCCTTCTAGAATTATATGCATCAGTGTGGAGTCTGAAGCATGATGCACATATTTACTTAAGGTTTCCATCATTATCGGTCTATGAATATTGTAAAGATTGCATTTAAGAAAATAATGGAAAGGGGTTTCAACTGCTTCTGTACATTCACATCGGGAACTATTTAAACGTCCTTTCACAAACAAATGCTTGTTGAGGTTACTAAATTATAAGCAAATCTGGGCTAGTGTTTTTTGTATATGTCTATGGTTGAGTGTGAAGTAGCCGTTGGGTGTGATTTGTATTTCGTGTTTGTAGACTGCTATCTGTTTTGTGAGAGTGGCAGATCTAAAGCTAGTATCTTGTGTGTTGTATGTTTTGGTACAGCTGGGGAAGAAACTCTGTATAAAAGCAGATGTTTTGCATCTGGGTATTCTAAATGTGACTGATGATGCGGCTCGTGTGTTTCTGGATTGGAGTTGAGTGGGCATACATTCTGTTGTTATAATGCTGTATTTGATGATAAGCGCTTAGCTCCTGTTATTATTCGCATAGCTTCATTGTGTACGTTTTCTAATTTATTGCTGTCCTGAATAGATACATTTGCATACACAACATTAGCATATTCTATTAATGGTCGGGTGAAACTTGTATAACATATTAAAAGTAAGTCCTTCTTCAACTCGAATTAATTTATTGATGAAATAGAAATCGTGTATTTCTATCGACCACAATTTCAATTGAGGGAAAAGTGTTTGACTCAACTACATTACTGATCACTTACTTAATACACGGCGTGCACTGATAAACACTACTGAAAAAGGGTTAGCAAACGTATCAGTATAACGACATTACGACGCTTGCACTTATATCTGATATTATGCGAGGTGGTCATATCAGTGTCTAATCTCTTTAGTGTCATTATTCAGAGCTGTGCATATTATTTCTACAATGTGCATTGATATTTTTAATAAGTGGTTATGCACCCCACTTAACAAGAGACGACAACCCCACGTAGACTTTTTCCTGGGTCAATGTGTAGAAGGCTGATCCAGTATTAGGCAACGTAGTATAACCGCATGCACTTTACAGGACAGCAATAATAACGTATTGCTGCATACGATGGCTACCCGGCCGGCATGTTTTGTTTTGCCCCATACGCTAGCTGTTCAGCATTGTGTTGTAGGTTTAAGTCACGCCTGTGAGGCCACTGTTTATTGTACACGTTTCCCTGACAGCTGCCAATTGTCATCTCAATTTCCTGCCTTGCAGCCAGAAAAAAATATGTAGTCTTGCTGACAAGGGCAGTATCGATTGGTATGGCTTTGGGACTTAATATTTTGACGTGGCAGCTCCAGATTTGATCAGACAAGAGGAGCCTCTTATCGTGTCTATCTTAGAAATGATAACAGTAATCAATTCTCACGTCCTCCTCCTAGGCATCCCATTGTTGCGTAATCCCAGAAGATCCTTCCAGAATCAGTCAGTTTCAAATCTTGGGAGGGGGATCTATTGATGATAAACATGGGTGCGTGATGGGATTTTTTTTGTTCAGATGGAGGGGAGTGGTCTCCTTTGTCCCAAAGGAAAACTTCAACAACACTTATTTCGGATGTCCTTACAAACTGAGATGGACAAGTCTTGTCCCTCGCGTTCCAAAACATCCAGGCACCAGAATCATTGAGGTGTTTCCTTCCTGGACAAATCGTTTTAAAACACCACTTATTCAATTGGAATTTTAATCACTTATGACGTGATCCACAACTTAAAGTAGGTAATTTATTTTCAAATAATGGAAGACAATCCACTGATCATATAAGTGTGATGAGCTCCGTTGTGTTTTATCTCGTTTTTTAAGTCTGTCAGCCTACCCACTCAGAAACTTACTATGTTACCACATTTTCCACCTTAGGCTGAATGAAAAATATATTATTTTAGAAAAGACCAAATTGTAATATAATCTAATGGAAGAAAAGTTATCCACCTACGAGGTGTTTTATGTGTCAGTTGAACGAGCATTCACATCGTTTTGACGTCCGTAACAAAGATAAAAAAAGACACCTCCTACAAGTTCCTGAACAGGACTGGGAATGCTGAGGACCAGCACACTACTCCACGCTATACAGCAAGCACATTATTTTCCCTGAAATTTTGGTCAATTCTCAACAATTCTCAATTAGGCACTATTTTTCAAAAAACACTATTACCATTTCCTTTACAACTCTTAAGATCACCTTGACTTTTCTTAAGATAACCTTAAGTTTAAGATATTAATATGGATTGGCCGTTGTTAACATACGACGCATTACATTTGAAAATGTATTTCGACGCTAGATCTTGTTGGTTTAGTGTGGATCCGGTGGCTTACAGTAGACTTGTCTTCGTATCCCCTGGGCTGTGAAATGACAGTTTACATGCATCAAGCCTCCTAGATCTTTTGGTGGACGCCTGGGTGTGATGATGAGAAGGGATCCCTGCCTACACACCCCGTGTCCAGAAGGGATCCTTGCCTACACACCCCGTGTCCAGAAGGGATCCCTGCCTACACAGCCCGTGTCCAGGAGGTCAAACCGGAGCCACAAATCAAAGATCCCTGAAAAAAGGTTTACAGCAGGCTATCACACAGAGTACTACTATCACACATTGACCCGATGTTGGGTTAATGTTGGTGCAGTATCGCAGGCGTTGGCCCAATATTAAACCACAAATGCTCATCTTAAACGCAGAAGACATTATTTATCATTTGCCTTATTCCAGTTCTGATCAATACAAGCTATTACACAATAAACTATACCACAAAACATGACACATTGACAATGTTTGACCACCGTCGCTGATGGACTAACACTAAGCCAACAGTAGTTCAATAGTTCGTATTTGATGGTAAATAGCATTAGACACTCGGGCAATGAATGATTGGTGAACATATCTTTTTATACTAGTTTTATTATAACCACACTCATGGCTAACTTTGATATTTTGCTCGATCCTTATGCAAACGTCATTGCTTAAAACTAGAGATAATATGCATGGCGCAATGTTGTTTAATGTTGGTCCATTGTCTACGAGGGTGGACCAACATTAAACCAGCACTTGATCTGAACCATCCAGTCAGCAGTGATGTGCGCAGTCAGAATCAGATCAAACAAAAATAAAGTGGTAATCAGGCCAGGCAAAACACGCTACTAATTCCTTAGCCTGACCACTGGCCCTGTGACTACATATTGGGCCAGAAACTGGGCTCTGGTTTTAAGGTTGTGATTGGCCAGCCTCAATTTGATTCAATTTGAGGGTATGGCTTGAAGGTTCCAGTCCCATTGGCCGATTGAGTTTAGGGATTCCCCGCCGATTTCTTCAAACCGTCGTAAAAAACAAGTACGACTAGTGGTGCGTAGCATACTAGGCTTTTTTGTATAGAGGTATTTTAATAATTTAGTTTGACACGAAATGTTATCATCATATAATCTTAATACAGTTAAAATGAAATTATATTACAAAAATATATATTACAATTCACACCATGTAGTTTATAAATGTATAATCAATTTTTGATATTGAACATTTCTGCATCATCAGTCGTACTTGCATTGTCGCTCTGTGTGACCCTCATGTGTCCGTGACGTAAATAGGTCAGGCGAACCGAAATAATGTAAAATGGAGCCCAGTATCTGGCCCAATATCAGTGTTCAGGCTACTAATTCCTGAACCACTTGACCAAGTTTGGACCTGAACGTGCACCAAGAACAATAGTCCACGACAAGGTCCAATGACTTTACCATCAGCGACATTTGGTGATTCGTGGTGCATAGATGAATCTATTATATGGCCCATTTATGTAAATGTAAATATTAGTGCAATATTACAATAATAGAACAATCTTAGACAAGCACGATACCGTCTTTTAGTGTTATTTTAATATCATCCTGCTTCAATTCAATTCAATTCAGTTTGTTTATTTATGCTTGAAACATACATACATGCAAATAATTTTAAAAATGCAAAGGAGACCTGCAAAAGGCTTATGATAAACCGCTTCCATGCAGGTCACCCTTCAATAAAGTAATATATATAATTTCTGAAAAACTGCATACGTCGCGGGGAAGACGGAGAGACAAAAAGACTACCAATAATAAAATAGTAACATTAATGCGGAGGGAGAAGCAAACAAATACGAGTGTACTCTATGTATCAACGCAAAAACAGAGACACAAATTAAATATATTAAGAACGTTGAAATTAGCGGAATGCATGGATATAAAATATAATAATACGATCTTATATAACAACCTTCACCTTGGCCAAAAATAGGGCCAAAGAGGGCCAGCGTCCAAAGTGCACCGTGTATTACGAAACAACAATTTTTGAACAGATATAGCAGTTTGGTATTAAACATATTGAGTTGTATGCATTTACAAGAAAACATTTAAGATATACTGAAAATCGTTTTCGACTATGAGTTTTTATTTTATCTGTTATAAGGCTGCTCGATTTATTTAAAATATCCGGAATACAAAAACGCATACATTTTTGAGCAAATACATGTTTTACTCGGGCAACTAAGTAGTTTCTTTTTTGTCTGATGTTATGATGGTAGATTACTGGTTGTAAAAGTGAAGACATGGTAATGAAATATGCAGGTAAATTGTTATTTATCAGGTCAAAACAAAACGTTAACAGTTGAAGCTTTAACATACCATCAATTTTAAGCACTTTTAGCTTCTTAAAGAGGGGCTCGCTGTGAGAGAGGTAACCACTCGAACATATAATTCGCATGGCTTTCTTCTGTAATTTTAAAATTCTTTCCTGGTTGAAACCCCATAAAGTATATGTGGTTTAATCAGCCCATTATACATGGTTAAAAGAATTTCAGAAGGAACCATGTGTTTAAGCCGATACATAATTCCTATAATATTTAAAATTTTAGAAGCTATTTTGTTTAAGTGTGAATCCCATTTTAAATGCTTGTGTATTGTTAACCCTAAAAAATTAAATTCATCAGCAAATTCTATTTTGATATTTTCAATCTCTATATTTGGTATATTCACTTGTTTTTGAGGCATATCAAATACCATGAATTTGGATTTTTTTTTATGTTGATTTATAATTTGTTCAACTTTAACCAGTCTGCAACTTTTGTCAATTCTAAATTTAAATTTTTGGAAACATAATTACGAAAAACATCTAAATGTGGAGTATAAAGTAATATCATCAGCATAAATAATCATCTTAAACAGTTTACTGGCGTTGCATAAATCATTAATATATATGATAAATAGAAGTGGTCCCAATATAGACCCTTGAGGCACACAAGTGGATATACGATACATATCAAAATTAGTTTTATCATAAGAAACATATTGGGTTCTTAAATTTTTTAACTCTACTGACTTTATACCATAATAATTTAATTTCTGAAGTAAAATAACGTGATCAAGAGTGTCGAATGCCTTTGAGAGATCTAAGAAAATGGATATCGGTTTTTTGCCTTTATCAAGATCTTGAGTGATTCTATCAATTACTTCAATCGATGATTCAGTAGAATGACCGGCCCTGAAACCATACTGAATGTCATATAAACGTTTATGTTCATTTAAATATGTACTCAATTGTTTAAAAATTAGTTTCTCCAAATTTTTTTGAAATTGAGGGAAGGAGTGAGATTGGACTGTAGTTTGATTTATCGTTCAAAGACCCTTTCTTATGAATAGGTATTACTTTAGCTATCTTTAGTTTTTCTGGTAATATACCGGTATTTAGAGACTGATTAAAAATACATGTAAGAGCTGGTATTATTTCTGTTTTAATTGCCTTTATTAATCTCATAACAATATCATCTAAACCTGTACTAGATTTATTTGGTAGATCATTAATTATTCTAAGTATCGAAATGTCGTTTATTTGTTTAAATTGAAATGTACAGCTATGCGTGCCAGTAAGAAAATCTTTAACGTTAATGTTTTTGGGCATTTTTATGTTTTTGGCGAGGCTTGGTCCAATGTCGGTGAAATATTTACAAAATTTATTAGCTATGATGTTTGAATCGGTGATTTCATCCCCATTGATTGTAAAATGCTTAGGAAAGTCTCTTTTGACTTTAGATTGTTGTAATAAATCCTTTATATTAGTCCATGTATTTTTATTATTATATTTATATTTTTCAAATAATGAGTAGTAGTGATTTCGCTTTGCCATCCGAATGTTCGATTTTAATATTTTGTTATACGTATTTAAGTTAATTTTAATTCTATCGCATGCATCTGTATTTGTAGGTGTTGTTCTGTATTGCTTATATAATTTATCTCGATAAGAAATTGATTTTACAATACCTTGAGTTATCCATTGTGATTTTTTTATGGCGGCGTTTATTAAATTTGACAATTTTAGGGGCCAGATGTTGTTAAGTGGCTGATTTTAAAATATTGTGAATTATGTCATAGTTAATATTGGGGTCAGAATCTATGTCCTTATTCATTTTTGAATAAATATCAGAGTTAGCTATTTCACTTTTGAAGTTATTATTCGAAACATGGGAAGTCTGTTTCACCTCAATGTATTTGTCAGTGCGTTTACCAGATTTTGAGTACGCTAGCGATATAAAATATGGAGAGTGATCGGAAAGTGAGGTTAATAATATACCTGCAATAGAGTTACTTGAATGTTTAGTTATTTTAAATTAAAAACTATCTATTAATGTTGCACTAGAATTTGAGATTCTAGTGGGTAATCTTATACGTGGAAAAAATCCGCTCGATACTTTCATATCAAAGTATTCATTAACAAAGTCCTTTTCTTTAATTTTCAATAGATCAATATTCATATCGCCGCCCATTATGATGTCATAATTCCTGTCTTTAAATGTCTGAAATGTAAGTGCTAGTTCTTCTGTGAAGGATTTGTAGTTTAATAGAACATCTCTGGGGGGCCTGTATATGTTTCCTAATAATATGTGTGTAGGCCTATTTGTGTCCACCTCGCTTATTTCAATAAATTGACCTTCAAATATTTCAGATATAATAGGAGATGGCACAGTTTTAAAATTATATTTATCATGGAGATAAATTGCTAAGCCTCCATGAGAAGAACATTTTTTCCCTTGTGAAATAAAAATATAGTTTTCTAGCAAACGATGTCAGATAATGGCCACATAAACACAAAACACATTGACAAATTATATAAGGACGTTATGTAGATTTTATTAGTCCGACATTTTGTGCCACGACCACCAATGATCGTAACCTTGCCATCAAGTGGCAACTAAATGTGGTGTTCAGACCTATATAGCAGATAACTTGCAGTTAAACCCGGTAATCAAGTACCACATCGACACCTTTTATTTTCTGCGGATCATTATCACGATTATATATCACCAGTGGCTTAGTACATGTCAGGAGTATCCAGATGAACACGAGACGTTGATCCAGTGTTGTTTCAATGTGGGTACACTGTCGCAGACGATGCACCGACACTAAAACACACCGGCTTAGTGTATCGTATTTGATGGGATATGTTCTAGAGTTAAAACGTCGTATTTCATACGCCTCTCTATTAGCACCTAAGTTATATGAGTATTCCTTCCATGGACCATTATATATTTTCTTTGCTTTTATTTATTACTTCTGTAACCAATATTGATGTGAAACCCGTTTCAATTGAGGGACACTGTTAAGCTTTGCGACTTAAATTTCACAAATTTAGTTATGTCTAGATATTTAAAATAGTGGCTCGCGGAAGTGAGACAGAAAGTCAAGTGCGTAAAAAAATATGTGGTTAGAGTAAATATCAATGGTAAATTAATAAAAAATCAATGGTAAGTTACCAATATATTAATCACCAATATAAGTATTGTGTGTAAGTGTCTGATCCCGTCATGCAATGTGCTTTTTCCGTTGATCGTCTGCCGGTTCAGTCGTTCATCAAACTACAATGCTTTAATTTGGCCTTAAGTCCCACCACGACTCCCTGAGCTGATCCTCAATGACTATTTTTTGCATTTTTTTCCTCCTGTCAGGCGGTCTAAGTGAATTCCCCAGGGCTAATGGCCAAATGGTAACTTTAATAATCAGTCACATTTCTGACCTGTAGAACAATGCCCTTAGCTGGCCTGGCGTAAATAACTGTGTTTTGCCATCAACCTCTGACGATGATGGGATTGTAGCAGTTTTTGAAGCTTCAATGCTGGGCAAGCGTTGCCAAAGCGTTGACAATAGTCTCTGGAGCCAGAATGAAGACGTTGGCCCAGAGCTTACGAATCGTCTAGAGCTGTTCCCATGGTACACCAATGAGATGTGTGGGGGAAGGCGATGCGTCTTTTGAGGTAAAAACAAGAGCGAGAAAACAGCTTCTTCAAATAAAACTGGTTGACCAGCCGTCCTAATGGTTGATTTGTGTTGAAATGTTACGCAAGTCACCCCAGATGTAAAAGTTTATGCACAATCAGGTGTATACATGCTGCAAAAATCCCCAGATATAAAAATGATGCACAGGTCGTGAATGTGTAGAGGTGGTACACATATAGATCAAGGTGTAAAAGTGGGTGTACACATTTCCCTAATCGAATGTTGGTGTTAAATTGATGTACAAATTGCTTTGATGACAAAATGGCCCCACAAGGGATCATTTACGTTCTAAGTTTATGTAACTAATATTAACACATAGATCGGGCTTGTGTGATAAAAGTAAAGTAATAAAAACGTATCTGATCACCTTGACATATCGATATAAGCAAGTTCAATAGATTTAACAAAACTTCAAATCTTACTTGTTTAGAGAACACTTAATTTGCTTTTAACCCACCTATCACCGATCACACACAGACTCCTTCCGCAATACCCAAGTCAAAGTGAAGAAATATGACCTGATGTATATAACATAATAATTCGGTCACAATCAAATAATTCACTTATTATTTTTTTATCTTTTCTTTCAAGGTGGTTTTTATTACATTTATTTCGTTTCCTATTCTTTATTTCTCCTCTCTTGTTTCTGGTCCGGCGTGAAGCAGTGATGGATCCCGCACGAGGGGATTATGCTACACTGTAGTTTGCCTGGATCAGACAAAGTTGTGATGTGATGCGATATAAAAAACAGGTCCGATGACGAGCTCGCACGCTTCTGAGTGACAGACGGCAGCGTTTCCCACTACGTCATTACCCCGCCAGTGAGTAATAATACGATGCAAATACAAAATGGTATAACTGTGTACTTGAAATGTGGACAGTTACGACGGTTATTTGTCTTTGACCTGCAGAATACATGTCATGTAGATAGCAAAACGAGTCAGCGGCGAGATTACAGAAAAAAATCTCACATTCCAGCAAACACAATACGTTGGGCAGTGTTGTTTTAATGCTGAACTACTGTCTACCACTCCGACACATCATTGACACAACACTACCCAGCAAGCACCAGGTATTGACCCAATGTTGTTCAAATGTTGGCCCGCCGTCTCCAACATTAAAACAACATTGATTCAATGTCTCGTGTTAGCTGGGTACGTCAAAGTATTATGTTTGTCTGAACTCCGCCAGGTAACACCAGACGTTGATCTAAAGCTGGCTTAATGTCTGCGATGTTGTTCAAACATTAGGCCAGCATTTAGTGAATAGTTTTTATAGCGTTCGATGAACTGAAAAAAACAATCTGCAATGCCAGAAGCGGGCGGCGGGGTCAGAGATGACATGGTATGTTCTGATCCGTAAGTTGGACTCCGGGCATTAACTGTGGATCACTGATCCAAACACGGGGATAACAGGATTCACAAAAATATAATATTATCATGGATGAGCCCTGTAGGTGCTATAATATTAAACATGTGTTGTAAGCAGTTGTTTAAATATCATTTTGTGTGAAAGTAGCCAATGTTGTCGATCTTCGAGCAGTATTTTATCGTGCTGTTTTCACTGTCACTTTCAACAATTACAAGCTGAACCCTGATCCTCCTAATCAAATTTTATTTATACCATGATTGTGCTGGACCAGCGCCTTAGAGGGTGGCCCATGATCAAGCCAGAATTGAGCAGGGATGTTGCAAATGTGAAATATTTAGGGCATATACCCTCTCTTTATGACAGATTTTGATGACTTTTGGAGTGGTCAGTGAACAACAGAGGCAACACTGCACACTATAGAATTTTGTACACTTTGCAGCAAACATACTGTTTAACAATTTTGTATTTGCGTATGTTGATATAATGTTGGGCCAACTTTACAGAAGATGGCTCAACATCAAACGAGCATGAAATCTTGGAGGGTGCAATGTTAGAACACTGTCAGATAACCTTATTCAAAGTTACTGAACGTCTTACAAACACATAAGAGACGCTGACCCAATGTTGATTTAATGTTGGCCCATCATTGCAGAGGGCAGCCCAACATGGAACCAACATCGGGTGAACGTATTATTCCAACAGGTCATTTTTCCCGGGATGTAATTGGCATGCTCAATGTCCATTTGATGTTGGCCCACCATCTGCGATGCCACGCCAACAATAAACCATCATTGGTTGGGTGGATCCTGCTGCTGGTTTGTATCTGATGGTCAATAGCTGAGCAGTTGATTGACCACTGGATATGTCCATTATCAATAAAAAACACTGGATCAGACCTAGACACACCGCAAAACGTTGATTTTCATCATGAATAGTGTTTTTAAATTAAGTGAATTTAAATTAAAAAACAACATAATTGTTGACTTGATTATAAAATGGTAAATACTCACCACGAATATACATTAAAGATTTGTGATAAAAGTGCCAATCTTGTACAAACTGTTTTTTTTATTTAAAACAAATTTGAAGCAGGAACGTTATGGGACTTGGTAGCTTTATGTTGGTAACTAAAGATTTAAATAGAAAATCACGGATATTCGGAACGTATCACCCCCAGATGAACGTGTTATTTCACGTATTTAATTTACGTAGTTGCTAGTTAGAATCTAGTTAGAATCTAGAATCTAAATCTGCTTTTTAAGTTGCAGCTGTTTGCCTTCGCACAGCTACGTGGACTATCTGCCCATTAAGCTTGTGATTGGTTGGCTTGATCAGTATCAAGTACCGTTGTCCGGCCCCGATGGCTCATTCAAATCGACTGGGGCTTGTAATCTGGATGTACCAGGTTCGAATCCTGGTCGAGCCGAATATTTTTCATCGTGGTTGTACATTTACAATACTCCAAACTGTTCAAAGACCTGGAGTGTACAGTGCTGCCTATGGTACTGTGCACTATACAGACAGACAGACAGACAGACATATATTTTATTGACAGAAAGAAGCCATTACAGACTTATTTGTCATAGAAATGAAAGATATATATGTACATGTATATACAAGATTGTTAATTTGTTAAAATCATATGACGATATACATGGTATAACATACAGAACTAAAATCATGTTAAGTGGCTCTGCCAAAATAAAAACTGTGTATTTCGATAATATAAATGACTACTACTATAAATTAAAAGGCATTGACAACATAACATACATGTAGAGATCTATCATTTTGTTTCCCGCACCAAAACCAGAGATATTAAAACCAGAGACAATAAAGAACCCTTGAAGTCATTCCAAATAAGAGTAGGGCATTGTCCTGGCTTCGGGCTTCCTTCTGTCGCGATATTGCCATGATTGTGTAGAAAGCGAAGTAAAACAATATGCACAATCACCACGTACCGATAACATCAGGTCAAATCAATTCTAAATTCTACACCACAATACCATCGATTCTGGTGGTTTAGGAGCTGCGATAAACGCCTTCCTTATCACCTGGACGCCTGGCACTTTATCCAGCTCTCTATTCTCTCTGTAAACCAGAAAACCGCATTCTTACCATGTCCGTCACAGCTTCTCTTGTCCCAATGACTTGTGTGCATTACATCGATTCTAAATTTAGCGGCCATCGAGCCAGAATATCCCGCAAACACGAGATGGCCACCGGATACATGCTGAAGACACTGGACCAACCTTAAGCCAATAGATCTGGTATCAAATAGTTTCATGACAATTTTAAGCCATATCATTTTAACGTATTGTATCTTGAAACTTTTGTTGGACCTCCATGGGAATATATTTTTTTTACAAAAAGTTGGCTGGAATTGGGTCATTATTAAATTCAATAATTCTACAACGCTCACCCAATATCGGGCTAACGTGAATATGCTGTGGTGGACCGGAGTTTACGCAAATTATTTGGCAGTTTTCCTTCAACATCGGGCCAACGTGATGATCTTGTCGCTTCAGTTAAACATCAAGTGCTGCAAATCAGGCACTGAAGGTTAGATGTTCCAAAAATGTTGGTATAAACAGTGTGTTAGCATTAGTACAGCACTGAGCAAACGTCTGTAGCTTGCTGTAAGGGTTTCACAAGAAGCACCAGAAGTGAGTTTGCCGCCGCACTGCTCATTCTGTGATGTGAGATGAAGTGTGAGACGCCGCACTCCTCTCATGAATATTCATCCCAGACGGTGGACGTCTGGATGATGATCCCTGGGAAATGCGAGACATTCAACCGATGTTGGGTCATCGTCTGCGACGCTAGCCTAACACTGAATCAACATTGCTTCAGCATTTCACGCCTTGGGGATCTGCTCACAATTGCATCATTTAAGATTTGTCCCAGTTGTACGATTTTTTTTCGCTGTCATTAGAAGCTGTAGTACGATTTTTCAGGTTTTGTCAACTCTGTTTCAGTCTGCTTGGCACAATGGTTACTTGATAAAGCGTACAACTAGACTGGAGTGAACAACTCACCAACTGATAGTATCATCTCAAAACACTGGGAAATAACATGGCTAACATGGGTAATGTATTATTTTCGTTTTATCTGCGGTGTTGGTATTAGGGATTACTCGGTACTCGTACTTGTTTTTAATTTGTTATATACCGTATACATATCTCTATCTCCGAGATTAAAAAATAATTTTATTTCGACAACATGCAAATTAAACACGGCATTATTGTGGCATACACAGAGACTTGAAAACCAATTAGAAAACCAATCTGCCAACTGGACAGTTATTTAGCCGTCTGAGGACGCAATGCAGCCAAACACCAACAAACAAGATGATCCAATGTGGATTCAATATCGACCCATCGTCGTCTACACTTGCCCAACATTACATACACTTATACATCGGTTCAACGTGCCGTTTTTGCCAGGCAGGCATTCAGATGGCCAACCAGGCGTAGGACATGACAAATGGGGTTTTCTGTTATCATGGAGACACTGAGTATGATTGCCTTGTAACTTTGAGCGTTCATGTCGCTAGGGGCGTCATTGTCTCCTTTGATATCTGTATTATTCACTAGGATCACACACTATGTGTCCTACTGATCGCCAGAATAGTGATGTCATCAGACTAGCATCTGACGTCAGCCAGTCAATCATAGCAGTCTGTGTACCTCTATCACAAGTCACACCACCACTAGGAAGCCACACAACACAGTCACACCACCACGATAAAACCACAAAGCCACACCACAGCAACAATTTAAATCACCAATATAAACCCACAAAGACACACCACACAGTCACACCACTACGAGGAATCCATAAAGCCACACCACAGCGACAAACCACCACGATAAACCCACAAAGCAACATCACACAGTCTCACCACCACGAGAAACACACAAGGCCACACCACTCCACACAGTCACACCAACATGATTATTATTATTATTATTATTATTGTAATTCTTCAGACGCTTGTATCCAGCTGCATAGCCGATCACAGCGCTTACAGAATAAAAAGTCATGTGTGTTAAAAGTTTCAGTATCTTATTAAAAACAAGGCTAAAAACGTGGGCCATAAGAGTAATCTATATGCAGATTGGAATAGGTGTGTTTTCAATGTCTGTTTAAAAGATTGCAGTGTGCGAATTGTCCTAATGTTCAGTGGCAATTTGTTCCAAAGTTCTGGGGCACGTGTACCAAAAAAACATTTCAGTTGGTAGGGGGTCCAAAGAGAATGTTGTCGACAAGTGTGGTTGTTGTAAATTGTTCAAGATCCGTGTCGTGGCTCAGGTCAAAGTTGGTAACAGGTACACTGTCCACAGCAGCACGGATACGGTCGATTTTGTCAGTAAAAAAAGATGCGAATTTTTCACAAAGTGACTCCCCATCACCTAGCTGATCTGGTAGTTGTGGTGACGGAGAGATAGACTCACGAAGCCACACCACACCATACATTCACACCAATGACTTGTGTGCATTACATCGATTCTAAATTTAGCGGCCATCGAGCCAGAATATCCCGCAAACACGAGATGGCCACCGGATACATGCTGAAGACACTGGACCAACCTTAAGCCAATAGATCTGGTATCAAATAGTTTCATGACAATTTTAAGCCATATCATTTTAACGTATTGTATCTTGAAACTTTTGTTGGACCTCCATGGGAATATATTTTTTTTACAAAAAGTTGGCTGGAATTGGGTCATTATTAAATTCAATAATTCTACAACGCTCACCCAATATCGGGCTAACGTGAATATGCTGTGGTGGACCGGAGTTTACGCAAATTATTTGGCAGTTTTCCTTCAACATCGGGCCAACGTGATGATCTTGTCGCTTCAGTTAAACATCAAGTGCTGCAAATCAGGCACTGAAGGTTAGATGTTCCAAAAATGTTGGTATAAACAGTGTGTTAGCATTAGTACAGCACTGAGCAAACGTCTGTAGCTTGCTGTAAGGGTTTCACAAGAAGCACCAGAAGTGAATTTGCCGCCGCACTGCTCATTCTGTGATGTGAGATGAAGTGTGAGACGCCGCACTCCTCTCATGAATATTCATCCCAGACGGTGGACGTCTGGATGATGATCCCTGGGAAATGCGAGACATTCAACCGATGTTGGGTCATCGTCTGCGACGCTAGCCTAACACTGAATCAACATTGCTTCAGCATTTCACGCCTTGGGGATCTGCTCACAATTGCATCATTTAAGATTTGTCCCAGTTGTACGATTTTTTTTCGCTGTCATTAGAAGCTGTAGTACGATTTTTCAGGTTTTGTCAACTCTGTTTCAGTCTGCTTGGCACAATGGTTACTTGATAAAGCGTACAACTAGACTGGAGTGAACAACTCACCAACTGATAGTATCATCTCAAAACACTGGGAAATAACATGGCTAACATGGGTAATGTATTATTTTCGTTTTATCTGCGGTGTTGGTATTAGGGATTACTCGGTACTCGTACTTGTTTTTAATTTGTTATATACCGTATACATATCTCTATCTCCGAGATTAAAAAATAATTTTATTTCGACAACATGCAAATTAAACACGGCATTATTGTGGCATACACAGAGACTTGAAAACCAATTAGAAAACCAATCTGCCAACTGGACAGTTATTTAGCCGTCTGAGGACGCAATGCAGCCAAACACCAACAAACAAGATGATCCAATGTGGATTCAATATCGACCCATCGTCGTCTACACTTGCCCAACATTACATACACTTATACATCGGTTCAACGTGCCGTTTTTGCCAGGCAGGCATTCAGATGGCCAACCAGGCGTAGGACATGACAAATGGGGTTTTCTGTTATCATGGAGACACTGAGTATGATTGCCTTGTAACTTTGAGCGTTCATGTCGCTAGGGGCGTCATTGTCTCCTTTGATATCTGTATTATTCACTAGGATCACACACTATGTGTCCTACTGGTCGCCAGAATAGTGATGTCATCAGACTAGCATCTGACGTCAGCCAGTCAATCATAGCAGTCTGTGTACCTCTATCACAAGTCACACCACCACTAGGAAGCCACACAACACAGTCACACCACCACGATAAAACCACAAAGCCACACCACAGCAACAATTTAAATCACCAATATAAACCCACAAAGACACACCACACAGTCACACCACTACGAGGAATCCATAAAGCCACACCACAGCGACAAACCACCACGATAAACCCACAAAGCAACATCACACAGTCTCACCACCACGAGAAACACACAAGGCCACACCACTCCACACAGTCACACCAACATGATTATTATTATTATTATTATTATTATTGTAATTCTTCAGACGCTTGTATCCAGCTGCATAGCCGATCACAGCGCGTACAGAATAAAAAGTCATGTGTGTTAAAAGTTTCAGTATCTTATTAAAAACAAGGCTAAAAACGTGGGCCATAAGAGTAATCTATATGCAGATTGGAATAGGTGTGTTTTCAATGTCTGTTTAAAAGATTGCAGTGTGCGAATTGTCCTAATGTTCAGTGGCAATTTGTTCCAAAGTTCTGGGGTACGTGTACCAAACGCCTGTTTACCCACAACTTTGGCACAGGAATGAGTGTTAAGTTCATGGCACACCTGTTTTTGACGAAGTCGATTGTCTCGTGTTGTGGTAGTCAGGATGGGTGATAGATAGTTTGGAGCTAGTCTATGGATACATTTGTTACTGTCACAATGATCTTATAATTTATTCTCTCTTGAATGGGCAGCCAGTGTAAGTCTTTGCGGATAGGTGTTATATGCATTGCAGCTTTCGAGCATGTTACGAGCCTTGCTGCACGGTTCTGGAGCCGCTGAAGACGGTCCACATCTTTTGCAGCCAGACCACCTAAGTGTCCGTTACAGTAGTCAATATTAGATGTTACGAGTGCAACAACTAATTTGTGGCAAATACCAGCTGTGATGTACTTGCGAATTGATCCTATTCGTCGCAGGTGGTATGATGCAGCTTTGATCTTGTGGTTGATGAAGCTAACCATTGTGAGCATTTGATCGAAATGAGCTCCAAGATTTCGAACTGAAACAGCAGGCTTAATGGGTACTGTACCGAGTTGAAGGTCGGGTAAGCCCTACTTTCTGAGCAGATGGGGACTCATGAGTACGAGGAATTCTGTCTTACAGTCATTTAATTTCAGCTTGAGAGTAGTGAGAAGTTGTTTTAGTTCTCTAAAGCATGCTTGTAGTCGGTAGATAGCACATACTAGATCACCCGGTACATGTGGTCTGTAGAAAAGGTAGATTTGTATATCGTCAGCATACTTATGGTATTTGATGCCATGTTTCTTCAGAATTGCCTCTGCAGCCGCAGAATAAACCGTGAATAGAAAAGGCCCAAGTACAGACCCCTCCGGAACGCCGTACTTCAGTTTGTGGTCGGCTGATTGACTATTTCCTACTTTCACAGTGTGTCTATGAGAATATTTGCATCGATGGTGTCAAATGCGGCGGACATATCTAGTAAAACTAATAGTGCTGCCTGGTTGGTATCCATTGCATTTGCAATACCGTGCTGAACACGCATCAACGCTGTTTCTGTACTGTGCAATGGTTGGTATGCTGATTGCAGTTCTTCATAGAGTCCATTCGATGTCAAGTGTTCCGATAGTCTTTGCACAGCTAACTTCTCCATCACCTTTGCAGTAGATGGGAGGTTGGATACAGGCTTGTAGTTGGCAAGGATGTTAACGTCCAGACCATGCTTTTTCAGAATCGGAGTGATTCAGCGGCACAGGTACGATGCAACTCTCAAATGATTGATTGATGAGCCTCGTGAGTGCCGGAATATGTGCTGATGATGTTTTCTTTATAATTTCAGTTGGTAGGGGGTCCAAAGAGCATGTTGTCGACAAGTGTGGTTGTTGTAAATTGTTCAAGATCCGTGTCGTGGTTCAGGTCAAAGTTGGTAACAGGTACACTGTCCACAGCAGCACGGATACGGTCGATTTTGTCAGTAAAAAAAGATGCGATTTTTTCACAAAGTGACTCCCCATCACCTAGCTGATCTGGTAGTTGTGGTGACGGAGAGATAGACTCACGAAGCCACACCACACCATACATTCACACCACCACGAGAAATCCATAAAGTCACACCACACAGATACACCACCACGAGAAACCCACCAAGTCACACCACGCCACACGTAAATACCGCCACACAGTCAAACCACCACACGATCACCCCACCACACAGCAACAGCACCACACCACACCACACCACACCACACCACAAAGCCATACCACCACACAAAGCCATACCACACAGTGACAACACCACGCGAAAGCCACACCACATAGTCACATGGTCACACCACCACGATAAACCTGCAAAGCATCTTTACACACCACAGACACATTGGTTTGTAGCAGACTATACGTGCCACAACTCCGTATAGGATAACGCCCGAGGAGCTCTACATTCTCAGCAGTGAAAAGGGTCGAGGCCGAAGGCGGAGCTCTTTTTAACTGACCTAAAACACATCGAAACATAATGAGGATCCCTCATAATCAACAGCTCGGCCCCACATGACTGAGGCCACACATGACTGATTATAGTAGCATAGGCCTACCGTGATAATTGGTCTGTACTTGATAAACAATAACTCGCCATTCCTGGCTTAGATTGTAGTGGTCGGACAAAGCAAATAATGTAGTGGTGTACTTTAAACGTGGAATATAATTATCATTCTATACTACATGGAATGTTGACAAGTATCGTCCGCTACAACAGTGACTGATCATACTGCTTGAAATATAAATAACTATGCAAATACATGTGCTTTAAGACTACGTTTGTTTTAAGAACAGCATTGTATTATCGATTTGCAGCGTTCCACCAGCACGTGGATATGTTTGATGTGGTCTTTAATGCGCCTGTTAGTGACGCAGGTTAATAGAGGGTCCCGAGCACTGCGGACGGGCACTGCGTCCATCCAAGGTTTCTTCCAGTTTATAGGCTTCCATCTACCAGCGGGATTGTTGGATGGACTGACGGTCATCAACTGTGAATTTAATGTCCCTGAGAAAACTTGTATAGTGATGTGTTGATGGCTGTAACCTAGCCGCCATGGGTTGATCTCCGACCGTGATAATGGGATACCCCCTGACCGCCTGAACCCGTCTGCATGGCTAACGACACCACAGTCAAACACACAGGTGTAGCATTGTCCAGCCAGAAATTGGGCTCATGTTGGCCCATCGTCGAAAGCGCCAGGCCAATATTGGCCAAAATGACGTGAACGCTTTGGGATTATTGGGAAGATTCTATGCAATGTTGAAAAATGTAGTTAAAGATATGTCTAAGCCACATATACCTCTTTTGACTTTGACCGTTTACCTATAAAATCTGGCATGAACATTTCCAGTACAAAACAGAAGATTTTTCATCAAAAAATCTGCCCAGTCTGTCTAATTAACGAAATTTACTGTTGGGTTTTTGGGTCTTTTGGTAATAATCAGTTCAAAAGACCTAATATTCGAGTTTATATATGTGTTTATATATAAAACATCACCAGTATCATAATATCATGTAGGCATATGATAATATGACTTACTATCACGTGGCGGTTGCGTGTGTGTGTGTGAAGAGGGGGGGGGGGGTGGAATGTTGTATGAAACATACTTGTATACTTGTATCATATGTTACTGCACATGTTACACTTATCAGATTTCCATGTATACGGTCATGTAGGCCAAGAATATGATATGTCTTCTTCATGTAGCTAGATTTCCAGTTTTACAGCTTAACATCTCCTTTTAGTGGCCAAGTTATTTCACAGACACACATACAGACAAACAGTCAACTCTTCTTCTCCGCAGACTGAGTCACGGACATCAAATTTGCGGGGGACAAACATATTTCACTGAAACAGCCAATCTATGGGGAGTTCCTAGACGAGCGTAAGTGGAGAGGCTTATAAAACAAATCAAATTCGTCTGTTCGTCATGAATAGTTATGACAAGTATAATGCATAATATGCATATATCAACATAATTTTATTTATGTTGATATATAGGGCCTAAACTAATTAGCTGTATTTCTATGTTTACATGTTTATTGTTAATTGAATAAGTACATTATTATGGTTATTGTATCGACCCTTGGTCATCAACTGTTTCATATATCCATGCAGTGTTTTTTTACTACAACCTCGTGTTCATTGTCGGAAGGAAACTTTATGCAGGAAGTCATCGCTTGGTGGCAATATAAAATTAAATGATTGAATGAATGAATGAATGAATGAATGAATGAATGAATGCATGATTGAATGAATGAGTGAATGAATGAATGAATGAATGAATGAATGAATGAATGAATGAATGAATTAATTAATTAATCAATCAATGAATGAATGAATGAATGAATTGGGTTTTACGTCACCGTTGTTCACATATAGGCTAAATTGGACCAGGATAACGAGCATGGTGCGACAAATGAGATGACACTGCCCATGAAGCACATGACTCAAAATTCAAACCCTCACGATCTGAGGCCAATAACGCTATATTTCGGTCACGATATGTATATTTAAATGCTAGTCATATGCTAGTTTAATAACTGATTCTCTCTAGCTACCACCAAAAAGACAGTGGTGCCTGCAAGATTTTTCCCATCACTATTGTTTTCACCGTTTGTTTGCACCAAACCATTTTTTTCTTTAGTTTGCGATACGCAATGCCATGCATTATGTCGTGATTAATTCTGGGTTGTTACTGGCAAATATTATTAGTTTCGAACGACATGTGGTATTCAGGCCCTGAAATCAATCATGCAACTGTGAGATGTGTTTGGCGAAATACATTATATGTACACGAACACTGCCTCCTCTTCAGAGACCACACCCTCGAAACAAGAGATTGAACCCACGTTTGTATAATTCCGATTAACAGTGTATGATCATTGGATCAAAGTGTTTTATTCCGCTGGAGATATTGTCTTTTCGGCGAAAACATTCAGCCAACTTATTTACAAAAATTGTATGTCATGTTTGGGACCGGTACGTCCTCGAATTGTCCAATGTCGTTTCAATGTTGGGCCATGTCTACGACGCTGGCCCAGAATTACAACAACAACAGGTTAATGTACATATATATTTGTGGATTCCATTATATGTTGTAGCCAATGTTGCTTTACTGCTGGTCCAATGCCATAGACGGAGAGCCAGAATTAAGACAACATTCATCAAACGTCTTGTGTTAGCTGGCATATATCTCTCTTACAAAGGAGTGTAAATGATGCATTTATCTGACCTGGTTTAAGAGGTTGGCCAGCATTAAACCAGCATTTGATGAGAAACGTGATGTGAGAGATGGTGTAACAGAATGAGGTACACGCTGAATGCTCGCTCAGTTATATTTACTCTGGGGTGTCTCTGATTGTCTAGTTTCTAAAAATTGAATTAACGATAACTGAGTTACGTCACCGGCATGCGTGCTGCAGAAAACGTCCTTTGTTAAAACTCGTGTCGTTATCGGTGATTGACAGAAAGTGATGTTTTATTTAGTGATATTTGAGCTTAATTGCTTATTTTTTATGAGGCAATCGACAAAATTGGTTTATCGTTTTGCATTTGTGTTTACTGTCTTGTCGCAACAAACCATTCTTTTTTTTTCCAATGTCATATTTGTTTTATTTGATAATAGCATGGCTACTCCCCTGATTCACTTATAGTGTCTTAATAGTAGGTTTCCGTGTTGCAATATGTCGCCAGTAGTTTAGATCTATACATATCATTTTTCTTGTCCATAATTTATATTACAAATAATACGATGGCTAAATTTAAATCATATTGATTTATCCCTTTATCATATTGATCGAATACTAGAGGATATCTATCAAAATACATTATTTCAGCTTTTATGACTGACTGAAATATACCTCGTGCATTACACATTTTATCAAACAATGTCGACGTTGCAGGGAGTCCAACCCAGGAGCAAAGTCTCACAATCAACCATGCCGCGTGGGCTACATGGATTACACTACCTCATAATAAATAAAGTGGTTTATTGGCGAGTGATGTGATATATGTGGTCGTGTTTATCGGGCTGTTCACTGAAGTGGTGGATTGGAATGAATACTGTCTATCACGGCTCCTCGTGACATTGCAGTCGTGTCTTCTCATGACCCACCATCTGCCATTGCAGCACCAGAGGAAGCGATAACCGACGGGATTCAAATTCACCTGTCTCGGATATCGCGGTGGTGGTTGCCCCATCATTACTTGATCCCTCTTAACTCCCGTGACAAGATCCAGATTGCAGGGAATGTGAGCAGAGAGGCGATCCACAAATCCCTGGCGTGTGAAGCCTGATAGACTGACATGAAGAGCCGACAAAGCGAAGGTGCGTCATCAGCGACGCCTGCAGAGAGTTGAAGACGGTGTACCAGCGTTGTGGGGGCTTTGCAGGTATAGCAGACTCTGCAAAAGCGTTGTACAAGTCGAAAGTTGCAGACGCTGACTAACGCGTTGCAGCAGCTGAGCGAGTATTGCGGACAATTTTTGATAGCTCTGTTTTTGATAGCTCTGTACACCCTTTGATAGAGGAATTGTTCAAGAAAAGGCGCAATATCAATCTTATACACTGTAAGTTTAATGTCGTCTATCTCAATGTTAACACAAAAGTGAAATAGTTCAAATTAGAGCTCATCCCAGCTATTGAAGATACGTTGGCCCGGCTTTGTTCTAATTCTGGGCTAGCATCTTCAATGCTAAATCATCATTGAAACAACCAACTGGATATACTAGTTGTTACACCTGATGGTAATGGTGTCAAACGGTAACGTTTTACGCAATATGGAACAATATGGTGTTTATTTCCTACGTTTGTTTATCCAGTGAAAATAGAAAGTGACTAAAACAATATCGCCAGGTAACACTAAATAACATTTAAGCAACTCTGTACCGAACATTAGGCCTGCAAAATAATTGAGTGTGAAGACGTTGCCTTATGGTTTGGAGCTGGCCAGTGATAAAATAAGAACAGACAAGTTTTGCTGGCAAAAAAAAGTTCTATGGAGCAATTCCGATTTTTAGATATATTTGTGGTTTGGTTTATGCAAAGGATTCGGTGAGATTAGCACGTCAGCCCGAGATATCACATTATTGATATTCTGTTGTCAGCGTCACATCAATTACATTTGTTCAGTGTCACAAAGTGGATGTTTCAACTGTCTACATTGGCCAAACAGGATGTCTGCTGGATAGATATGATCGCGAAATGTGACCTCCATCTAACACAAAAACAATATCGAACACGTATTGCTGATATAGCTCGACATTGAATTTTCAAGTATAAATGTATTGGTTTAGTATTATTCGGTTATGTAGTTTGTTACAGTATTTATATGCAACCCCAAAATACAAAAACCTTGGAATTAGCTAAAACGGTCAGCTTTCACTAATTACGACAAGCGTTACAACGTTTCAGAAGATGAACCCTAATTCAAAATATGCCGTAAATTTCTAGATGGGTAGAATAAACCTGCAAATAATTGTCAAAACACCAGTTTGGACTTCTGCGTTTATTCTCAGATTATTTTCTGGATCCGCAGTCCAGACTGCAGTCCAGACTGAGGAATGCTGACTGGTTTGTGACAGCTGACAACAGAGACCTCACTCTGCCCAGAATAGACTTCACACAGGTCTCCTCTCCTGTGAAAGCGTATAGCTAGAGCTGTCAATGGAGGCGAAAAAACGGCAGAGAATTTCCCAGACAGTCTGGCATCTTCTCGACAATCAGTCGAAAATGGGTCAGTGTTGTTTAAATGTTGGGGATCGTCGAAAACGTAGTGTGATTTTAAAAAAGCCCAATGCACTCGAGACAATTAGCCCATGTTGGTGTAAAGTTGGTTCAGCATCGTAAACGGTGTGGCCAACATTAAACCAGCATAGGATCAACGTCTTGTGTTTGCTGGAAAGAGCCGCCTGGTGTGTTCATCAGGTAGAATTATCCAAGGAAATGAAGATGTAAATATCACAGGTAGTACAGGTGGCTAGGCTATGTGCTGATCTAAGTGTTACTCTTAAATATGTGCGTGCTGATCTAAGTGTTACTGGTATATATGTGCTGATCTAAATATCACTGATAGCTACGTAAAGATAAAAATGTCACATATGGCTATATTCTAATTTAAATGTCGCAGGTGGCTGTATGCTGATCTGAATGTCAGAAGTGGCTGTGTGCTGGTCTAAATATTACAGATCGATATGTGCTGAGGCGGGTCCTGTGTGCATTTTTAGGTCCCCTAAGTTTCTATTAAAATTCGTTTAGGGGGCCACCCCAGGAGTAACAAAAAATTGGGTAGACATGCTGGATCATAGTAGCAGCTCAGGAAAACGATTTTAAAAATGGCCGCCGGAAGTCATTCCGAAAAACCTATATGTCAATATCTTTTGCACCAGTTGGCCAATGTGGATGATCAAAATGTGTAGTGTGAGGTTTTTTAGGGTGCTGAATCTATTGCAAGGGGTTTTGAAATGATCTGAAATAAGGATCATGCAAAATCCAAATTGGCCGTCATTCTGCTGCATCAAATTTTATTTTTATTCACATAATTTATTATTGACACAGGTGGTCCTCATGCACCCCCACTACTCTACCATTTTGATCAGGGGACTCCTGTGAATGATAATAATGATGTTACCAGAGAAAAAAATGGGGCGCGATATGGGTTTCGGCCATTTTTCAATATTGCCGCAACGAAAATCTAATATGGACAATATCTCCAGTTATAATTTACATAGAATCATATTTTTGGTGTCTACACCTATGTTTTCATGGTCAAAGAATCGAATGAAACCATTTATAAAGAGATTAGGTCATTCTTATGTTGCAAATTCGGAAAAATACAAGATGGCTGCCAGCAAAAATAATTTTATGACAAAAAAACAATGTCTATATTGAACACCAAATTCTATTTGCTAACATTTCATAAAAATAATAAAAATGTTATAGTAATGGGCGCAGGTATTGTTATAAAAAATGTATTTGTGTCTGTGATCTTCTATTTTATGCAGTTATCGTCCAGAAATACATATTGATAACCTATGTTGGATATTCAGCTGGGCCATTATTCCGAGTTATAATTGACTAGAATCTCAATTCTTGTGTTTATGGGTTTTATGTTTTTGGGCAACAAATCGACTGTAACCACTTCAAACACACTAGAGCAATACCATAAGGTACATTTGAAAGAATCCACGATGGATTCCAACCAATTATTTTCGAATCACAATGTCTATGTGGATTCGAAATATATATGTAATATTTGAGAAGAATAGTGAAGACATGCATAGTTAGAAAAATATAAATTCGTGTCTTTAAACTGTCCTATATAGCTAACATTTGAAATCTTATAATAATTATGTCCCTATTGTCATTCCATTTGTGTGAAAAATACACAAATGAATTATCGATGTTACAAATATGGAAGCATGTTAAGCAAACTGATCCATGTCTCTAGTTATCCTATGTTACAATATGTGGGGGCAAACATAGCTTTCTGTGAATCAAGGATGCTCTATATATACAGTCTGTTGGAGAAGGGACGTCTAATTTAACAACAGCAAGACTTAATACATACATGCATGATTACAGCAATATGTACACTCTCCCATCTGATAAATAGCACAATAAATGTGCTGAAGCAGTTTTGATAAGTCAATGCACTGGCGGTGTCACATTATGTGAACATATGGAAATCTCCGAGTGCAGTGGAGTATTGTGCTGTGAAGTCTTTTCCCAGTGCACTCATACTAATGCACCCCTCCCCCTGGCAATCCCTTTCTTTGTTGAACATGGCTACCATCAACTACATAAGATATGAAGCTGATCAGCGTCTTTCGGCTATATAGAATATGTGTATATTCACAAGATATATTTTATGAGTTACTACACATCAAATGAGATATTTTGCAGCTACTTACTCTATAACAATAAAAGCTCAGTACCACAGGTGGTTATCATTTATTGTCAATTTACCATGGAGAAGAAGTATGGATATATGATAATTCAAAGTAGCTAATCATTAATCATTCCATTGTCTGTTGAATGTGCACCATTAGAAAACAAAAATAATATTCAGCACACAAGTACAGCCAACAGAAAGTAAATTTATCAGTATGAGTGAGCTGGCGAAGGAATTCACAGCACAGTACTCAGTCACGAACACTTTCAAATCGCACGTCTTTACACACTGTAACAACAGATGCAGGCCTACTTTCAATAATCTGGGAAAGCTGAGAATCAATACGGGCCGAAAAATAGGATGTTTGACCATCAGAATCATTAAAGAGAAGTGTATCACAGATGCGGATTTGATTTCACTGTTGCCCCATGCGCATGTGCCCTGCTACACATGTAACGTGCTAACTATCAGATAGTTATTTTGTTTTTTTAGATAAAACCCGCGATCATGTACACTATAAGACTATATAAAAAACTACTCTAATCCATTCCCATGTAATCTCAGGAGTTATTCTTATTGACACCCCACAGGCGTTTATTAGAATAAATATGAAATTTATATTTATTATAAATACGTATTTATGAGAAATACTCACCTCGGCAACATATATTGAATTATGGGTAACTACCTAGTTATCTCGGTAAACGCAAGGAGATTTTCACTGCAAAATCGTGTCTTTTTGACCCCCCACCAGGTGGGGTATCCCACACCATTGATACCCCGACAGGTGGCCATAGTGAGGCTATATCGCCACTTCTGCCTAAGTACCGATGGAGCAAGACACCCGCGGGGATGGTCGGGTAGGGTCTACCATAATATATGTTGCCGAGGTGAGTATTTCTCATAAATACGTATTTATAATAAATATAAATTTCATATTTATATCCCAATACTCCACCTCGGCAACATATATTGAATTATGGGTAGATTCCCAACTGTCCGGAGGAGGGACGTGACTTGATCCTCCTAAAAGCAACCCAAAGTAATACAGGTCGAAATTACTAAACTAGCTAACGCCTGTATTATCATACAAAGGAAATCAAAAATCCACCTCATGGGGGGTGGGTTTAACAAAGTTAAAGCAGAGGCAATAAGCCTCTGACAGGGTCCGATTTCCTCGGGTGGGTGGGGGGAGTACAAAAGTACAATACTATAGCTGAAAACAACTACCCCCATAACGCAAAGTTGATGTCAAAAAGGACATATCTCTAAACATCTTACCATAACTAATAACATTATCATTTATTCATTGACATATAGAACAAAATAACTCACGTTCCAGCTGGTGTTCATTCTTCCTGTTACCTACTGTCGTAGAGGATACATTCTTTAAATTTTTTCGATAAAAAGAAATTTGTTGTATATACTTGAAAACATAACATAAAATAAACTGAAACAAAAAGCAGAATAGTTTTAAATGTTTACTATGTTACGTGCCGCTACTAACGGACCCAGTGTGGAGAGTCCGTCAGCACCGTGGGCAATATCCTTCAAATAAAAGGATATAAAAGTCGACTTAGACTTCCACTGTGCTGACTCTAGTATATCCACCATGGCCACGTTACCCAACTGAGCCAAAGATGCACTTAGAGCTCTGGTATCGTGTCCCTTAATGACTGAGGGTAAGTCCTTAAGACCTGCTGCTAAATAAGCCTCCTTAACCGTCTTAGACAGCCAATTAGAAATTGTACTCATATTAATAACCTTATCATAACCCTCTTTAAAGGAAATGAAAACAATATCACTATTAATAGGGAGCAAATGTTGAGTCCTGCGTAAATACGAGTTTAACATTCTAACCGGGCAAAGGCGGCGATCGGCATGATCAGGAGTCAGAACAGTAGTTAACGCTGGTATTCTTATTGGTTTAAAAAAATCATTAGACCTATGTAACTGAGTTTTCGCTAAAAAACCCACTTTGGTTTTCAACTGGATCCACTCTCCTTGAGGATGGCGTAAAATGGAGGACCTGGAGAGAGCATGTAATTCGCTTCGTCTCAGTCCGGTCGCCAAAGCCGTTAAAAATACAGTTTTGAGAGTGAGAAACTTTAAGGAAACATCTTCACAAGGCTCAAACGGAGCTGAAACAAGAGCCTGTAATACAATGCACAAATCCCACGAAGGAACAGTCCTGCGTCGTGTAGGTTTGGCGTGGTACATACCCTCAATCAATTGATTTAAAACTTGATGGTGACCCACCTCCAACCCTGTATGCCTCTGAATAACATGAGCGATAGAGGAGCGGTAAACCTCTACGGACTTAGGAAGAATACCTCTCACCTTAAAAAGGTATACTAAGAAGTCTGCAATCTGAGGAATAGTCGGATTAACAGAATTAATGTTATGATCAACACACCAAGCAGCAAAAACCCTCCATCTTGACTCGTATTGCTTGATGGTTGATTCCTTCAAAGAAGACTGGATGAAATCACAGGCTTCTTGAGAGTATCCATCCCTCAGGTCGGCTTGCTTAATAAGGGCCAGACGTGAAGGTTGAACACCCACAGGTTCTTGTGAAAAATCTGCGACTGAGGTAGCCGTAGTAATTTTGGATGTAGAGGTAACGCCCATGGTGGATAGTACAGGAGATTCTGCACCTCTGCAAACCAAGACTGTTTGGGCCAAAATGGAGCCACCAGCAGTATTCTGCAGTTGTGTGTGGCCACTTTGGTTACTACTTGCCTCAGCAGATTGGTGGGAGGGAATGCGTAGGCATCCAGACCTTCCCAAGACATGTTTAAAGCGTCTACCTTCCATGCCAATTGGTGGTGGAAAGGAGACACGAAGGTAGTCAGCTTGAAGTTCAGGTGTGTCGCGAATAAGTCGACCATAGGGCGATGGAATTTCTCCCATATGAGACGAGCGACTTCTGGTAACAGAGACCACTCTGTCGAGGTCTGGGTGTTCCCTATCCTCGACAGGTGATCTGCCACTGTGTTGAGTACACCCGCAATGTGTTGGCATCGTATCCTTACATTGTGAGCAAAAAGGAGCTGATGGAGCTGTTCCGCCACTCGAGAGGTATTGATGGATTTCGTCCCTCCCTGGTGGTTGACATAAGCTACCACTGTCGAGTTGTCGGAAAAAATCATGACATCCTTGTCCCTGATCTGTTCCAGGAATGACTGGCACGAGTGGAGTACTGCCATCATTTCGAGGACATTTATGTGTCTCTTTTCCCCTGGTGGCCAGGCGCCGTGCACCGAACGCATGTTCATGCATGCACCCCAGCCCAGATTGGACGCATCGGTGTAAATGTCTACTGTCTTTGTGAAAGCTCGTAGAGACACTCCTGCTCTGAGGTTGGTCTCTTGGGACCACCAGTTCAGAATGACCCTCGTATCCCCTCTCATGAATATCTTGAAATACTGAGGAAGATACTCGGGATTCCACTGGTAAGCTAAGTCCCTCTGGACAGGTCTGAGCATAGTCGCGCCTAGTGGAACAATTTTTGTCAACGACACTAGGTGACCTATCAATCTCTGCCAGTTCAATGCTGTTTGTAATGGAAACATCAGAAAAAGATGTATCCACTGCAAGCAACGTGCTATCCTGTCCTTGGAAGGGAAAACCTTGAACTGAATGAGATCCAGGACTATCCCCAAGAAAACCTTTACCTGTTCTGGGGTTAAGTCGGACTTCTTGTAATTGACTTTGAACCCTAGAGCCTCCAGCCACCGTAGTAGCCACATGGTGATGATTAATGACCTGTCCCGGTCTGGTGCACGTAGGAGCCAGTCGTCGATATACTGGTGAACGCGGACTCCTAGACGATGCGCGAAAGATGCTACTGACTTCACCAGTCTCGTGAAAACGTACGGAGCTGTCGACAGCCCGAAAGGTAGAGCCGTGAACTGGTAGACCTGACCTTCCACCACAAATCGAAGATATTTCTTGAATTTGGGGTGAATCGGTACATGAAAATAAGCATCGGTCAGGTCTAACGAGGTCAACCACTCCCCCTGTCGAACTGCCTCCATAATGTGCTCCGCTGTCTCCATCTTGAACGATGGAATCAGAAGCATCTTGTTTAGACAGGACAAGTCTATGACCGGCCTCCAGGTACCTCCCTTCTTTGGAACTAGAAAAAGACGGTTGTAGAAACCAGGACTGTCGGGTCGACGGACTGTTTCTACAACCTTCTTCTCTATCATATCCTTCACCAAGCTCACCAGCACCTTCTGTTTGTCGGGATCTCGGTAACAAGACAGAATAGTGGGTGTCTTTGACAGAAGAGGTTGAGTGATAAATTGAAGAGTCAGGCCCCTGGAGATCAGATTTATGGTCCAAGGGTCGGCCTGAATAGCCTGCCATGTTGACAGGCAATTCCTCAGCCTCATTCCCACCGGCAACTGATCCAGAAAAAGTGGAGGATCGGGTGCCGGTGGGAGGTCTCCTTGGGATGGAAGAACGTCATTGCTTTCCAGGGGCAGTAAACTTTCTGCCCCGGGAATTACCTCTACCTCTAACTCTTCCTCCTCTTGCTCTAGGAGCTCTTCCTCGAAAGGAGCCCCGAAAGGAAGAGAACTCAGAAGAAGGGGTAGGAGTAGTAAAGCGACTCCTAGCGCCCGTTGAAGGTGTTCGTGAAAAAGAACGGGTGCTAGGCGTGGAGGTACCGAACCTGATGGAACGTTCGGTTGAATCCTGCACTTCCTTCACTATACTGTCTTCAAACATACTTGAGGAAAGTAGAGTGGAGGATCTAAGAGAATTCACTGAGGCTTTAGACACTCTCTTATTTACCTTGTCCAACACAGAATCTCGCCTAAACAATTCCATATTGGCAAGGATTCTGGTTTGTGCCGTTACCGAACGGCCAAAATCTTTCTTCGCTTCACGGATTAATACTTCCGTTGTTTCAAACAAATCCGTGAAGCGGTCAGGTAAACTCGAAAAATCAAGCATAGAAAACATTTCTTTGAGTATTAATTCCCTGGTGGCTGTTAATAGTAACGCGTTATTAGTCAATGCCACCGAAGTTCTCATATCATTAGAAAAATCTGTCATCGATTTGAAATCAATATTCGGACTGAATTTAGACTGTGACGAGACAATACCCTCTACAGAGGCTTGTAGCTTCTGAGCTGTTAGCGGAAAAGAATGGTCTTTAAAAGCCACCTTTTCGCTCTTAAGATGTCTCTTAAAAATTTTTCCTTTCTCCATTGGCATACCTGAAGGGTTAGACCCTTTAAGGTCATTGTCGAGATCCTTCCAAATTGCGGCTAGCCAAGGAGACAAGGGTAAAGCTTTGTTTTCCGTGTTCTCTCCATCAGAGCCTAAACACGCAGAAGGCTTCTTGCTGGGCTTAATCGCCGTCGAAGTTAAAGGTAAATTAAGAGAATCTGAGACCCCTTGTATAATATCTACAAAAGGGATCTCAGAGTCATCATGAGAATCTTTCACTTGCTCATCAGAATTCTCAGAAGGAGAGAAGTCAACTCGCTTTCTCTTGCGAGAATGTTGGGCGGAAAAATCCAGTGATTTCGACCTACGGCCCAAATCTCTGGACTCCTCATCCCAACGAAACGAATTGATCCTCTCCCTATCTGAACCGATGGTAAAGGGGTTGACAACGGTATCCAGCTCAGACTCAGAAGTCACAAGGTCATCTGGTGACCCGTCGTACCCCAAAGGTCTAGTACGTTCGTGTACGGTAGAATCCTTATACAACTGCCGGTCCCAATCGTCAATAACTGACTGGCGATTGACGGTCGCCGGTCGTCGGTTGCCGGTGGTCGGTACGCGATAGTCGTAATGCGGTTCTCGGTAGCCGGTTTCAGGATGTCGGTAGCCGGTTCCTGGTTCTATGAAATCAGAAGCCAGTCTCCGGGCTCCCGATAGCCCCGTCCCCGGTTCACCGTTGCCGGTGCCGGTCTCCGGTCTACGGTCCGGCCTCTGCCGGTTGCTAAAAATAGCACCGCTCTCTGCTCGTACAAACGGGCTGTTTAAACGTACAGCGCTGTTGTCATTCTGTGCAATGGCCTCCCGCTGAACATAGACCTTAGACTGATCAAGCGGTTTCTGGGGTAGTGCCACATTTAGAGCTGCAGAATTCATAGTATTACAATTTGCCTGTAAAAGAGTAAAAATATTATTCAACAAAACAGATTGATCCGCAGCAACAGGAGAAGTAGGTGTTAAATTCACTAGGCTACTACTGGCCTGCTCTTCTCGTTGTAGCTGACAGGGAACAGACTCCACTGGTGTGGACAGACCCTTGTCGTGCACGGGCGACGTGTCAGAGACAGAGTCCCGTTGACACGCTACACTGTCTTTCAAGGCCATCGATTCAGATTTTCGAATCTGCTTCTCTTTCGCGCGTCTGGCTGCCAGAGCGCTTTTACGTTTCTCTACAGAATCCCAGTCTGTACTCGTATTCTCCGTGCAATAGGAACATGGTTCAATACGAGTGCAGTTTCTATGTAAGAAACACGCGTCATGGGGGTCTGTTCTTGATACAGGTACCCCGCATGAAGCTTCTATGCAAAATTTCTTAATTATCGGGCCCGTCTTGCTCATGGCCATGGTGGATACAAAGTGTGCAAAAAGGATTAAACAAAAAATTGTGAAAAAATAATAAACTCGAATGTATCCTCTTTTCAGCATGTAAGCGTATATATATATATATCGCATGTGCGAGTGTGGTCGAAACCAATCAATCTATAATCACACAAAAGCACGACAGTGAAAAGAGAGCCTGAGTTAACCATATAAACTCACTAAAAGTACGCTTGAATATCAATTACATATCTCAAGATTACGCTGTTCCCTCCGCAACTGTTAAGCGACTGTTAGACAACGTTGGCGACGATCGCTGTAAGACCGTTGCCGTCAATAAGAAACAACGCAAGTCATCGTGATTGAACGATGATAGGGAGAAAAAAAGGCAAATTGCCACGTCATCTCAAGAGATATATTTCATAGTCAAACAATACCGTTTTAAAAACGTTAAATATATAAAGACACGTTAAGGATCCTTTAGAAAGGTATTCGTAATTATAATAATTAACGAAAAGGTTTCATCTCCATAAAAAACTCTTACCTTCCTCAGGATCTCTTAACAGAGAAAAAACACCTCTGTCTACATTGATCCGCAAGGCAGAAGTGGCGATATAGCCTCACTATGGCCACCTGTCGGGGTATCAATGGTGTGGGATACCCCACCTGGTGGGGGGTCAAAAAGACACGATTTTGCAGTGAAAATCTCCTTGCGTTTACCGAGATAACTAGGTAGTTACCCATAATTCAATATATGTTGCCGAGGTGGAGTATTGGGATATAAATACAGTATTTTATATTGATTCTTGTTGTTCTTCGCGTTCCTTCTCCAGCACGGTTTGCCATTTGCATATGGTCATCTAGAACATTTAGTTTATCACAGAGTTTGCTCCACATTTGCTGTAGTTGAGCCCTAAAGGATAATCCCATTATGTAAATAAGTGGTTTCATTTTCCCAGTGACCCGGATACGAAGGTGTAACGGTAGCCAGTTCGAATATGATTCTATAACTCAGGGTATTGCCAACATTAGATTGTGAACATTGGGTATCACGACTCAAATTTTATGACAGGCTGGTAAGGGAGTAACATTATACATGTTCAAATTCACGAAGGAGTGTTTTCTAACCATGTTGATGTCTTTAATACAATATCAAAGAACATTTCGTCGGCCATCTTGAATTTCATTCAAATCCGCCATAATAATGTTCCAGTATGTTTTTTTTCATTTGAATCGTCCCCCCAGAAAACATAGGCGTAAACACCAGAATTGTGATTAAATTTCAATTGCAGCTCGAGATGTTGGCCCGGCTAAATTTCCAATGCAGGATATCAATACTAATTTCTGGATTTTAGGCTGGTAACTGCACGCAATGTACAGTACTTTGTAGCAATGTACAAAGTTCAGAGACACAAAGCTATATTCAATAACCATGCATGTCCTCAGTCCTATAATAACTGTTTATACCATGTCAGCAAAATAATTTGGCTTACAATATATAGACATTGTGATTTTGTCAAAAAAAATATATATAGTCATGTCAGCTATTCTCCAGTTTGCCATGCAGAAATGCCATAAAATATTTCAAATCTGCCGTGTGGTATTGCCCCAGTATGTTTTAAGTAATTTCACGCGATTCGTTGACCCCAGAGAACATAGGTATAAACACTAGAATCGTGATTCTATGTCAATTAGAACTCGTTATATTGCTTAAATTGCAACTTAGGATATCAATTTTACGAATTTCTGGACGATATGGACTGCATAATATACAAGATCATGAGAGACACAAAGCTATGCATTATAACCATACCTGTCTTGATTACTATAACATGTCAACCAATTTTGTTTTCAATGTAAACATTCGGATTTTGTCATAAAAATGATTTTCACCAGTCGCCATCTTGGATTTTTTCGAATTCGCCATATAGGAATGACCAAATATTCATATAAGTGGTTTCATTTGATTTTTGGATCCTGAAAATATAGGTATAGACACCAAAATTATGATTCTGTGTCAATTAGAAGGAGAAATATCGCCAAAATTAGATTTTCGTGGCAGCCATTTAAAAAAATGGCCGAGACCCATATTGCGCACCAAAGTTATTCCACGTAACATCATAAATAAAAATATAAATAAAAATATAATTTGCTGAAGTAAAAATGGCGGCCATTTTGAATTTCGCATTATCCTTACTTCAGGTCATATTAAAACCCTTTCCAATCGATTCAGCACACTGAAAACCCCCCTAGTGGACATTTTGAGCATCAAAATTGGCCAACTGGTGCAAAAAATATTGACATAATAGGTTTTTCAGAATGGCTTCTGGCGGCCATTTTGAAAATCTTTTTCCTGAGTTGCTACCATGATCCAGCACGTCTACCCAAGTTTTTTCGACACCTGGGGTGGTCCCCTGAACAAATTTTAACAGAAACTTAGGGGACCTAAAAATGCACACAGGACCCCCCTCAGCCATTGGATTATGATATAAATGTCACAGGTGGCTATTTGCCGTGTCGTCCTCTCCGAGTCCGTGGATGGATGCATCTGCTTCAAGCATAAAATCCAACATGGCCGTGACTGAGAGCGATCCCGACCCCAAGGTCTGAAAAATGTCTATAACTTTTTAATGACTGTTCGACCTCTGAGCTGAGCATGCGGGCATAGAACTGAAATGTTACTGATTCTAAAAAAACTAGTTTTGACCTGATTACTCACCGATATTTTCTGATCTGACAGTCCAAAGAAATGTCCTACGATTTGTACGCGGTCAATATTTGGCCGAACCCTGTTTCGGCCACTGGGACTAAGGTGGATATGTGCTGATTTACATTTTATAGTTCGATATGTGCTGATTAAATTAAAGGTTGGCTCTGCTGATTCAAAGGCTGATCTAAATATCATAATGGTAGAATGAGTAGAAAAGATAGTAGTAGTAGTAAAGCTTCTAATACTCCTGAGAAGATAAAAAAATATTTTTTTAAGAAAAAACAGCGGTAGAACATTGTCAACCACGGCCACAGAGAAAACGGGTGATAAACCGTGCACCAGTAGAAGTTCTAGTCAGTCAGTCAGTCAGTCAGTCAGTCAGTCAGTCAGTCAGTCAGTCAGTCAGTCAGTCAGTCAGTCAGTCAGTCAGTCAGTCAGTCGGTCGGTCGGTCGGTCGGTCGGTCGGTCGGTCGGTCGGTCGGTCGGTCGGTCGGTCGGTCGGTCGGTCGGTCGGTCGGTCGGTCGGTCGGTCGGTCGGTCGGTCGGTCGGTCGGTCGGTCGGTCGGTCGGTCGGTCGGTCAGTCAGTCAGTCAGTCAGTCAGTCAGTCAGTCAGTCAGTCAGTCAGTCAGTCAGTCAGTCAGTCAGTCAGTCAGTCAGTCAGTCCCGCCCATTGACCACTACACCAGGCGTCTCGCCCATTGAATACTACACCAGGTGTTCCGCCCATTGACCACTACACCAGAGGCCCCGCCCATTAAACACTACACCCGGCCCCGCCCATGGACCACTATACCAGGGTTGGACAAAACCACTACACCAGGGGCTCCGTCGACTGACCACTACATTAGAGGCCCTTCCAATTGATCACTATACCAGTCATTGACCATTACACCAGGGGCTCCGCCCACTGACCACTACATTAGAGGCCCTTCCAATTGATCACTATACCAGTCATTGACCATTACACCAGGGGCTTCGCCCATTGGGGAATGTTTGTTGTTTGAAAATATGAACAGTGGTAATATTCCCCTTGCTATACAGTACACCAATAAAAAAGAATGTGTTCGCCTAAAGGCTTATGCTTTATTCAATGCATAGACTGGTGTTGCACTTAGGCTACAACCCTTGAATATTCAATTATAATAATGAGTTATTATTGAATCACTTTATTAAGAAAAGGCACAAAATGAACATCTAAAATGGCCGCCATTTTGACGCCATCTCGATGCTAAATCATGTTATCAATAAAACATCCCCAGCGAGGTAAACTTATCTTTTAAACAATGACTACACTTTTTATGAACAGAAAGATCCATTAACATACATCTCAAGCAGATTAGATCATGACTTTGTTTTAAAAAATAACGGTCAAATTCAAAATGGCCGCCATGTTGACGTTATATGCGGCTATCAACCAAATATCTCAGTGAGAATACACTTCTTTTATTATTAAGTCGACTTTATATGAACTAAATTATCAATTACAATATTGTTAAGAAAAAATACATCCTTTCATGTATTTGCAAATGTGTGATAATGGATGGCAGCTCATCAGAGATAAAGTTTTAAAATGACTACCATTTTGCCAATACACAATTACAGCAATTCCAAAACGTTTAAATTCCAACTTTATTTGATTGCACATGTACTAGCAATTGGCACATTGACTATCTATCATCTCTTTACGAGCACAAGCTTTAGTGCAAGACATTCTTGCTTTTTTGCATGAGCTGCGAAAGTTATACAACCAGTGCGGCAGGTGCAATGGGTTACATCATGGCAAACTTTAGGGATAGGATCCAAGGAGAGTAGGATTCGAAAGTTCTTTATTAAGTTGCCATCCCATTTCTTGTGGCTGGGTAAGGGCTGGGTCTGTGCAAATGGAAGATTGTGATATGGAAGCAAAGCCGGTACGGTATTTTCGGACAAGGTATCATAGATCTTCCTGATATTGCTATACTTCCGTATTTTGGCCGTTCCTGCCATTCGCCACAGGTTGTTGGATTGTACATGGTCGCAGTGAGAAACTAACTGCAGAAGCACATCAGTGTCCCTTGCGGACACAACAATAGTTTCAGAATTATTGTGGATGCAATGCAAGACCATTCGTGTGTCTGCTTATTCGTGTGTAACATTGAGGTTGGAAAGATTGGTGGTGGCCTTCGATGATTCCCTGACGCTCGTCAGTGAATCCCCCATGCAACAACAATATCCTAATCGGGGGGGGGGGGAGGGGTGATTGTGCCAACAGCTCACGTGAGAGTAAGTTGGCAAGATCTGCCTTGTTTTCCTGTGAACCAACAGGAGGGGATTGGTACATTTCGGCCTTCAACAGAACGTCTGATAGCCTTCTTTGACTTACATCGTCTCTGCCTTTCGGCTGACTTGATAGAGGTTTCTCTATACCTATCAAACATGACATCAATTCAGGCCATAGGCTTTACCAGTATGAAATACCACGGCTGCAAATACATCTGCGAAGTCACCAAAAGTCTGTGTCTTGGGGGGCTTGTCTATGCTAGAGACAAGAGCCATCCCATATATCAATAGACAGACAAATGGATTTGTCAGCAACGTCGCAAGTGTAGACGTTGTACCTGTTCTTAGTGATCCATCCGTTTCTGCTATAGAAATGGGGACTGGAATTAGTTCATGTCTCATCCCATTTTGTATATTAACATTACGACCACCTTCATATGATGTAATGAGTCGTTGAATTACGTCCCTATCTGCTTTCCAGACAACCTTCCTATCGTTTTGTGTTTTGTCTTTTGGAATGTCATACAGGCTTTCAAGTGTTTGAAGTTTGTTTCGCTTTGGTACAGTTTTAAATGGGACTGCCACTTTACCATCTTCGACGAGGAGTCTTTCTGTGACAAACCCAGTCACATGTCCCCCCCCCCCCCTGGTGACTTGGCATGAAGGGGAGCTTCCTGAATAGCATCAGTTGCCATGTCCTTGGTACATATGTTTTGAAGGCGTCGAGGGTGTGCGTCTTTTGACATGACATGGAACTGTAGTAGCGTGTTCAACATTGAATCTTCTGCTTCATTGTCTTTTTGTTGTCGACCATGCTGAGATTCGTTATGCATAAATAGACTATCCTGATTAGACTGGCCATACATAGTTTGGGCAGCCACGACTATGCTTGAACGCAGATTGTATGAAAAGTGCCCAGCGACTGAGCGCACTGTTTGTTTTGGTGATTCCAACTATCCCTCCACCAGTTTTCCCTGCCCTGATCAACCATTCTTGTCCATGGTCAACGTCGACCTGGTTAATCTTTCACTGTGATCTTTTAACAACAAAATGTCCCTGTTGAAACTCATCAAGCACTGGCTTTGGAAGCTTCATCATGTCTGCCAGATATACTGTACCTCATTTCCCGTGGTTATGATGATCGTACCTCATAAAATGAGGCAGCATTGATGAAAAACTATGCACACAAAGATCCCAGATCCCATCACGCTCAGCACGAGTGAAGTGCAGAAAAGTTTCAACCATCTCCACTTACGACCACCAATAGGAGAAATTCACATTTTCCTCTCTTATTTGTGTAATAAAATCATTCATGGTGGCATTGGCATCTGAATTACACATTTTACAGGTCTCCAAAATTATAACAGTCGGTCAAATGATGCATCAGCTGTGCGTGGAAGTTTGAGTTTGATTTCTCGCAACATTTCAAATAAGCTAGGATCATGCGCCACAGTGTTTGTACAGTAATTTTGTGAACTCGCATCGTGCAGCACCAGGACCAAAAATTCCACTTTCTATCCAAGCTTCCTTTAGTCCAGAGTCTGCCATGTGGTTCCCAAATGTTGCCAAGAAGGCGAATTTAGTATGCAGACTTCCAAGACATTGTATATGGTGTTAGTTGTGGGAAACATACCACACACAAACACATTTATTGTACTAAGATGTACTCTACATCAAGCTACTAGGTCAAAACAATTGATCAAACTTTTTAACAGAGCTGTCCACGTTCTGAGCATGAACAGATTCTACAGATATACACTGGTCTATATCACAGTCTGACAGGATGTGACACAACATCTTACCTTTTTGAGAAGTCCAAACAGGAAACATGGTGCAAATTTCAGCAGCACTAAAACCTGTTGGCCACACTAGGAGAAGGCGAACTCACAGACCTGAAACGTCATAACCCGGAGAAGTTTGTGTGCAGAATGTACAATTTTGATGAGGTTGACACCACAGATAATTGCGTACTGCATTGTTCTTCAAGGCAAGCAAACCTGAACACATGCCCCCAACAAGTAATGCATTACGCTTCCAGCTGATGCGTTCGCATTATCAAGCACTTGTGTGGAAGCAGCACATTTTCAGAGACCCAGCCCTTCCCCAGCCACAAGAAATGGGATGGCAACTTTATGGGGAACTTTTGAATCCCTCTCTCCTGAGTTTGGATCCTATCTCTGAAGCTTGCCATGATGTAACCATTCGCTCCTGCCGCGGTGGTTGTAGAACCTATCGCTGCTCATGCAAAAAAAAGCAAAAATGTCTTGCACTAGAGCTTGTGATTGTAAAGAGATGATAGATAGACAATGTGCCAATTGCTAGTACATGTGCAATCAAATAAAGTTGAAATTTAAATGTTTTGTAATTGTTGTAATTCTGTATACCATTGGCAAAATGGTAGTCATTTTAAAACAATATCTCTGATGTGCTGCCATCAATTATCACACATTTGTAAATAAATGAAAGGATGTATTTTGTTATAACAATATTTTAGTTGATATTTTAGTTCATATAAAATTTAGTTAATAATAAAAAAAGCGTACTCTCACTGGGATGTTTGGTTGATAGCCGCATATAACGTCAACATGACGGCAATTTTGAATTTGACTGTTATGTTTTTTTAAAAAAAAGTCATGATCTAATCTGCTTGATATGTATGTTAATGGATATTTCTGTTCAAAAAAGGTCTACATCATTACTGTGTCCACCACGTGATCGGCTCTATATCTGACACCGACGACCAGAGTGCGGAATAATGAAATAGTTATACCGAGGGTTTCTTGCATTTAAAACACACCACTACATTATTTTCTTTGTCCGACCACGACATTCTATGCCGAGAATGGAGAGTTATTGTTCATCAAGTACAGAACAATTATAAAGGTAGGCCTATGGTACTGTAAGCAGTCAGGTGCGACCGAACTGTTATTATGATGGATTTTTAGTCAAAACCATCGGAGCTCTACATTATTAGCTTTGAAAAAGGTCTCGGCCTTTGGTCTCGGCCCTCAGAGGGCTTTATCCTATACGTAGCTCCAGCAAATATGTTAAATTGGCCCGCTGTAGGTTTGATGTTGGACAGGGGTCGTGATTCCTGGGTTTGGATAAAATGTGAGTGAGACATGTTTTTTTCAAAATGCCCCGTGGATCCCCGTTGATCCCCGTAGTTAAGAGCGCACCAGCAAAAAATATGTTTCTTGTCCGCTCATTCGTAAAAAAAACAATATTGTGGAGACTCCTTAGTTAGTGACTCCGTGACTGAGAGGTTGCGGGCTCAGCCTCATGTCGCTGGGGCCCGAATTTCGTGTCTAGAGGGAAGTGTCATCTCATTCATCTCACCATCCTCAGGAGGCTCTCCTGGCCAAGTTTAGCATGCGAAGGTGGCCTAAAACACAATTCGTAACATAAAGCTTAAGATAATAATATGGGTTGGCCACTGTTAACGTAGGACACATTAAATTTAAAAATGTATTTCGGCTGCAGATCTTGATGGTTTAGTGTGGAGCGTGTAGCTTTCAGTGGACTTGTCTTAATATCCCCGGGGCTGTGAAATGACAGTTTACATTCATCAGGCGTCCTGCATCTTACGGTAGACGCCTGGGTGTATGATGAGAAGGGGTCCCTGTCTACACACCCCGTGCCCAGAAGGAAACCGTGCCTACACACCCCGTGTCTAGAAGGGATCCCTGCCTACACACCCCGTGTCCAGAAGGGATCCCTGCCTACACACCCCGTGCCCAGAAGGAATCCCTGCCTACACACCCCGCGTCCAGAAGGGATCCCTTCCTACACACCCCGTGTCCAGAAGGGATCCCTGCCTACACACCCCGTGTCCAGAAGGGATCCCTGCCTACACACCCCGTGTCCAGAAGGGATCCCTGCCTACACACCCCGTGTCCAGAAGGGATCCCTGCCTACACACACCGTGCCCAGAAGGAATACCTACCTACACACCCCGTGTCCAGAAGGGATCCCTGCCTACACACCCCGTGTCCAGAAGGGATCCCTGCCTACACACCCCGTGTCCAGAAGGGAACCCTGCCTGCACACCCCGAGTCCAGGAGGTCACACCGGAGCCACAAATCAAAGATCCCTAAAAAAAGGTTCACAGCAGGCTATCACACAAAGTACTACTATCACACATTGACCCGATGTTGGGTTAATGTTGGGGCAGTATCGCAGGCGTTGGCCCGATATTAAACCACAAAGGCTCATCCCAAACGCAGAAGATATTATTTCTCATTTGCCATATTCCAGTTCTGATCACTACAAGCTGTTACACAATAAACTATACCACAAAACATGACACATTGACAAAAATCTTTTTTAATGTTTGACCACCGTCGCTGATTGACTAACACTAAGCCAACAGTGGTTCAATAGTTCGTATTTGATGGTAAATAGCATTAGACACTCGGGCAATGAGGGATTGGTGAACATCTCTTTTTTACTTGTTTAATTATAACCACACTCATGGCTAACTTTAATGTTTGCTCGGTCCTTATGCAAACGTCATTGCTTAAAACTAGAGATAATATGCATGGCGCAATGTTGTTTAATGTTGGTCCATCGTCGACGATAGTGGACCAACATTAAACCAGCACTTGGTCTGAACCATCCAGCCAGCAGTGGTGTGCGCAGTCAGCGATCTGAGACGCTGTCAGACAGAAGTCGTAATCAGGCCAAGCAGAACACGCTAAAAATTCCTGAACCGCCTGGCCAATTCTGAACCCAAACGTGCACCAAGGACAATAGTTTACGACAAGGTCCATTTTCCTTACCATCAGCGACACTTGGTGATTTGTGGTGCCTAGATGAATCCATTATATGGCCCATTTATGTAAATGTAAATATTAGTGCGATATTACAATAATAGAACATTCTTACACAAGCACGATCCGTCTTTTAGTGCTATTTTAATATTATCCTGCTTCTAGCAAACGATGTCAGATGATGACCACATAAACACAAATCACATTGACAAATTATATAAGCACGTTATGTAGATTTTATTACTCTGACATTTTGTGCACGACCACCAATGATCGTAACCTTGCCATCAAGTGGCAACTAAATATGGTGTTCAGTCTTATATAGCAGATAACTTGTAGTTAAACCCGGTAATCAAGTACCCCACATCGACACCTTTTATTTTCTGCGGATCATTTCATGATTATAACTCACCAGTGGCTTAGTACATGTCAGGAGTATCCAGATAAACACGAGACGTTGATCCAGTGTTGTTTCAATGTTGGTACACTGTCGAAGACGATGCACCGACACTAAAAACACACCGGTTTAGTGTATCGTACTTAATGGGATATGTTCTAGCGTTAAAACGTCGTATTGAATACGCCTCTCTATTAGCACCTAAATGATATGAGTATTACTTCCATGGACCATTATATATTTTCTTTGCTTTTATTTATTACTTTTGTAACCAATATTGATGTGAAACCCGTTTTAAATGGGGGACACCGTTAAGCTTTGCGACCTAAATTTCACAAATTGGAGTATCTCTAGACATTTGAAATAGTGGGTCGCGGCAGCGAGACAGAAAGTAAAGTGCATCAAACTACAATGCTTTAATTTGGCCTTAAGTCACTCCCTGAGCTGATTCTCAATGACTATTTTTGCATTTTTTTTCCTCCTCTAAGGCGATCTAAGTGAATTCCCCAGGGTTAATGGCCAAATGCCAACTTTAATAATCAGTCACATTTCTGACCTGTATAACAATGCCCTTCGCTGGCCTGGCGTAAATCACTGTGTTTTGCCATCAACTTTTGACGATGATGGATTTGTAGCATTTTGTGAAGCTAGAATGCTGGGCAAGTGTTGCCAAAGCGTTGACAATAGTCTCTGGAGCCAGAATGGAGACGTTGGCCCAGAGCTTACACATCGTCTAGATCTATTTCCATGGTATACCAGTGAGATGTGTGGAGGCAGGCGATGAGGTAAAAACAATATCGAGAAAACAGCTTCTTCAAATAAAGCTGGGTGACCAGCCGTCCTAATGGTTGATTTGCGTCGAAATGTTACGCAAGTCACCCCAGATGTAAAAGTTTATGCACAATCAGGTGTATACATGCTGCAAAAATCCCCCAGATATAAAAGTGGTGCACAGCGTGCACAGATCACCAAGGTGTAGAGGTGGTACACATATAGATCAAGGTGCAAAAGGGGGTGTACACATTTCCCTAATCGAATGTTGGTGTTAAATTGATGGATAAATTGCTTCGATGACAAAATGGCCCCACATAGGATCATTTTACGTTGCCCTATTCTAAGGTTATGTAGGCCTAACTAATATTAAGACATAGATCGGGCTTGTGTGATAAAAGTAAAAACGTGTCTGATCATCTTGACATATCGATATAAGCAAGTTCAATAGATTTTAAAACATTTCAAATCTTACTTGTTTAAAAAACATTTAATTTGCTATTAACCCACCTATCACCGATCACACACAATACCCAAGTCAAACTTAGGAAATATGACCTGATGTATATACCATATACAAGTATAATGTATCAAATGAAGGCTCAGAAGCTGCCCTCGTGCAATGAAATACATTCTAAATGTGCCGTGTGGTAGATAAATATAACGAGATAGCTTAAAGATTAAACACAGTATCTTGTTTAGTTCCCTCTTTACAATTGTGTTAAGACAAATCAATACAAATTCGTGTATCATTCGGGAAGTTTTACGCGATCTCGCACTTTCACAATTATTTCAATTTAAAACGATAACAAACAATAAAAGGAAACGAGGGATTAACATTAGAAAAAGAATCATAGCAGAACATTACGCCAGACACAATGAAACCTATTCGCTTTTCAAATTTATGGTTTTATCTCCTCTGTCTTTATCACATTACTTTTCTATTGCATCGGCAACAAACGTCATCTTACCAATGTAGGACCAATGTTGGTTCACCGTCTATGACGCTGGCCCAACATTGATCCCACATTGATCCTACATTGGTGAGATGGTTTGTGTTTATTGGCTTGCGTCTTAGTAAAATAAAAAAAAGACGATTACGTAACATCATAAAAAGGATCAGTTTGAACGATAACATAATAATTCGGTCACAATCAAATTCATTCACTTATTAATTTTTTATCTTTTCTTTCAAGGTAGTTTTTATTACATTTATTTCGTTTCCTATTCTTTTTTTTTTCTCTCTTGTTTCTGGTCCGGCGTGAAGCAGTGATGGATCCCGCACGAGGGGATTATGCTACACTGTAGTTTGTCTGGATCAGAGTTGTGATGTGATGCGGGGTCTCCCCCCCCCCCCCCTTATCTACCCAGGGGACCGCCTCTCACGATCTCATAAATGAAAGAAAACACACACATGTAGAACAGATACGAAATAAAAACCAGGATAATAACATAAGTTAAAGTGAAATGAAGAACAAAATAAAGTTTGTATTCTTTAAAGCGATATAAAAAACAGGACCGATGACGCGCTCGCACGCTCCTGAGTGACAGACGGCAGCGTTATCCACTACGTCATTACCTCCGCCAGTGAGTAATACTACGATGCAAATACAAAATGGAATAACTGTGTATCCGAAATGTAGACAGTTACTACGGTTATTTGTCTTTGACCTGCAGAATACATGTCATGTATTCAGCGGCGAGTCAGCGGCGGGATTATAGAAAAAAAGTCTCACATTCCAGCAAACACAATACGTTGGGCAGTGTTGTTTTAATGCTGAACTACTGTCTACCACTCCGACCCATCATTGAAACAACACTACGTCAAAGTATTATGTTTATCTGGATTCCGCCAGGTAACACCAGACGTTGATCTAAAGCTGGCTTAATGGCTGCGATGTTGGTCAAACATTAGGCCAGCATTTAGTGAATGTTTCTCATAGCATTCGATGAGCTGAAAAAAACAATCTGCAATGCCAGAAGCGGGCAGCGGGTTCAGAGATGACATGGTATGTTCTGATCCGTAAGTTGGACTCTGGACATTAACTGTGGATCACTGATCCAAACACGGGGATAACAGGAGTCACAACAAGGTAATATTATCCTGGATGAACCCTTTAGGTGCTATAATATTAAACATGTGCTGTTAGCAGTTGTCTAAATATCACAGCGCCTTAGAGGGTGGCCCATGATCAAGCCAGAATTGAGCAGGGATGTTGCAAATGTGAAATATTTAGGGCATATGCCCTCTCTTTATGACAGATTTTGATGACTTTTGGAGTGTTTAATGAACAACAGAGGCAACACTGCACATTACAGACTTTTGTACACTTTGCAGCAAACATACTGGATAACATTTTTGTATTTGCGTATGTTGATATAATGTTGGGCCAACTTTACATAAGATGGCTCAACATCAAACGAGCATGAAATCATGGCTGGTGAAATGTTAGATCACTGTCAGATGACCTTATTCAAAGTTATTGAACGTCTTACAAACACATAAGAGACGCTGACCCAATGTTGACTTAATGTTGGCCCATCATTGCAGAGGGCAGCCCAACATGAAACCAACATTTGGTGAACGTATTCTTCCAACAGGTCATTTCTCCTGGGATGTTATTGGCATGCTCAATGTCCATTTCATGTTGGCCCACCATCTGCGATGCCGCGCCAACATTAAACCATGATCATTGGTTGGGTGGATCCTGCTGCTGGATTGTATCTGATGGTCAATAGCTGAGCAGTTGATTGACCACTGGATATGTCCATTATCAATAAAAAAAACACTGGATCAGACCTGGACACATCGCAAAACGTTGATTTTCATCCTGAATAGTGAATTTAAATTAAGTGAATTTAAATTTAAAAAAAAATACTTTTCGACTTGATTATAAAATGGTAAATACTCACCACGAATAACATTAAAGATTTGTGATAAAAGTGCCAATCTTGTATATAAACGTAGTCTGTTGTTTTTTTATTTGAAGCAAATTTGAAGCAGGAACGTTTTGATTCAAAATGCACACAAATAATAATTACATACCAACTTAAAAGTTATGGAACTTGGTAGCTTTATGTTGGTAACTAAAGATTTAAATAAAAAATCACGGGTATTCGGAACGTATCACTCGCAGATGAACGTGTTATTTCACGTATTTATTTTACGTAGTTGCTAGTTAGAATCTAGTTAGAATCTAAAATCTAAATCTACTTTTTAATTTGCAGTTGTTTGCCTTCACACAGCTACGTGGACAATCTGCCCACGAAGCGTGTGATTAGCTGCTTTGATCAGTATCAAGTAGCGGTGGCCGGCCCCGATGGCTCATTCAAATCGACTGGAGCTTGTAATCTGGATGTACCAGGTTCGAATCCCGGTCGAGGTTGTGGTTGTGCATATACAGTGCTCCAAACTGTTCAAAGGCCTGGAGTGTACGGTGCTGCTTATGGTACTTTGCACTATAAATAATCTTTGAAGTCATTCAAAATAAGAGTAGGGCATTGTCCTGGCTTCGGGCTCCCTTCTGTCGCGATATTGCCATGATTATGCAGAAAGCGGCGTGAAGCAATATTCACTCACTCACCACGTACTGGTAACATCAGGCCAAACCAACTCTAAATCCTACACCACAATGCCATCGATTCTGCTGGTTTCGGAGCCGCGATAAAAGCCTTCCTTATTACCTGGATGTCTGGCACTTTATCCAGCTCTCTATTCCCTGTGTTAGCCAGAAAACCTCATTCTAACCATGTCCATCACATTTCCTCTTGGCCCAATGATTTGCACGCGTTACATCGATTCTAAGTTTAGTGGCCATCAGATGGCCACCAGATACATACTGGTCTAGTGTTGGTCCAGATTTGGAGACGCTGGACCAACGTTGAGCCTTCATAGGTCTGGTATCAAAAAAATCCATAGCAATTTTAAGCCATATCATTTAAGCGTATTGTATCTTGTAACTTTTGTTGGGCCGCAATGGGAACATAATTTTGATAAAAAGTTGGCTAGAATTGGGCAATTTTTAAAGTCAATAATTCAACAACGAATATGCTGTGGTGGACCAGAGTTGCATGACACCATTAAACAACAGGTCAATGTGTGTTGAAGCTATTGTTTGGCTGACATTGGAAAACAAATTTCACAAAATGCTTACTTAAATTATTTGGCAGTTTTCCTTCAATATCGGGCCAACGTGATGAGCATGTCTTTTCAGCTAAACATCGAGTGCTTCACATTAAGCGCTGACGGTGAACTAACCAGGAAACGCTAGACATCGGCGCGATGCTGGTTTAAACTTGCTTCAACGTGGCAAACAGTGGGACAGCATTAAGAGCGCACAAGAAGGGCTTCACCAGAAGCACCAGAAGTGACTTTGCCGCCGCACTGCTCGTCCTGTGATGTGAGATGAAGTGTAAGACGCCGCACTCCTCTTCATGAATACTCATCCCAGACGGTGAACGTCTGGAGGATGACTCCTAAGAAATACCAGACATTTAGTCAATATTGGCTGAATGTTGGGTCATCGTCTGCGACGCTAGCCTAAAACTGAATCAACATTGGTTCAGCATCTCACGCCTTGAGGATCTGCTCACAATTTCATCAGTTAAGATTTGTCCCAGTTGTACGATTTTTTTCGCTGTCATTAGAAGCTGTAGCACGATTTTTCAGGTTTTGCTCTGCTTCAGTCTGCTTGGCACAATGGCTACTTGATAAAGCATACAATTAGACTGGAGTGAACAACTCACCAATTGATGGTATTGTAGCCTTGTGGCTATATGCCTGTATTTTATTACGTCTTTCCGCGTCAGTTTTCCGTAGCTGTCACCATTATTTTGACAGTTCCGTCCTTCACCTTGCTCAAGATCTCTGTTTACATCGTGAGGCCAGCGATGGCGCGTGTTTAACCCATTTCAAGCTGGTCACAAGGAGGTTGGAACGTCACGAGTGGTCGCGAGGTAATTTGCATAATGCTTTTCCGTAGCCAGGGACTCATTTCTGTAGATGTAGTCCACTATTTAAGCGTTGGTAATCATTTTCGCGCCGCAGTTTACATTATTGTGGTCGTGACAATGGTCACTGACCGTAACAAGATTGGCTAAATCTTGTAGATCTATCAGCATTAACATAAATATTATTCAACATCGTCGCTTGTGTCTGCACGACACTAATGCATTTATTTAATGCTGTCTTTCATCTTTTTTCAGGTACGTGACCGCTTGTACGTTCTGTCTAAATTATTAACTTTTATCTGGTTGCTTCAAGATCGTAATGCTAAATTCACTTATTATCGCCCATCTATTGACAGCTGTTTTATAGGTCTTAACTAATGTACGGAATGTCAGTGAATGCCATTGAACTGCATTTTCATTAGGTTTAAATAATTAATTGTTTGGTCTAGTCAAATTGTTATATTTAATTCAGTTCCTTATAGTTATATGATCTCATTCTCATGTTTAAGTCATTGTGTAAATTCTGTTTGATCTTTATAATCTAGGCCTAGGCCCTAGTGAGACTAGTCCTACATTTAGCCTATCATGATTGTTGTAACTTGGCCTGATGGCAGTAAGGTTTTAATTTATATTTTATATCTTGTAATGTGGTGCCAGACCAGCTTGGTCTGGATTATTATTATCAAGTAACGGCAGTTTACATTATTGTGGTCGTGACAATGGTCACTGACCGTAACAAGATTGGCTAAATCTTGTAGATCTATCAGCATTAACATAAATATTATTCAACATCGTCGCTTGTGTCTGCACGACACTAATGCATTTATTTAATGCTGTCTTTCATCTTTTTTCAGACCTGTCACCATCACCATCTCATCATCTCATCGATCATCAAGCACTGTTATAATATTATCTCTGCACATTGTCTTCATGAATAAACTGTATAGTATTATAAAGAAGTTGAGTTTCACGTTCTTGGGAGCAGCTGCGCCACATTCTTTCACTCTACCCTAATCCCACTCAGTTCGGCATTAGTAATAAAAAGAACCCGAAAAGGTTACAAATGGCGCCCAATGTGTTTGGGTAGACCGTTTATTGTGGTGACCAGCAGAACAAGATGGAGAGAAGACGGGCGCTCACATTCATATCTGGCAAGAAAGGCTCCGGAGCAGCTATAGTGTGAAGTGGTATGTAGAAGAGGACAGCGACATACACAAGATGAAGTCATCTGTACCTCTTGAAGTGTGTGCCAGTGCCATAATCCTCGGCATGAGGATGATGAACTTTTATATGAGAGCGTGCTGCGTCTAACTCTACTTGTGGTGCCGAGACAATCGGTACACTGCATCTGCTTGGCAATTTCAAGAACTATGTGAGTTTTCGATATATTTTTTTTTACGTTTAAGTGCATGTTCATTTGTAATAAGAGATTCATTTGTCTTATTTTCGCGGACATTGATCTTTTTATTTGGCATGCTATTTTTTTCTCATCTATAAATAAGACGGCGGACAATTATTAGTCTTATTTTCCTGAACATTAATTTTTGCATGGTACTATAGTATAGCGGACATTTTTTTGTTGTCTTTTGACTGTGCCTTGCTAGTCAGTTTCAGTTCACCTGCATGTTAGGCTGTGATAGATTTTTCAGAGCTTTAGTTTAACCCTCCGCATTCCATTCTGATTTGTTAAATGCATGATGTTACTGTGACGTAGACATATGTTTTTTATCAAATAAGAATTTTGCCCCTTTATTATTTCTCAATTTTGTTATTTTCATTCGGATTGAGTCATCGACCGCGATAGCGATTTGTGGCCTGGTATGAATGAAAAGTGAAATTTATGTCCTTTCTGCAGAAGGTTAAGTTAATGGTCTAATCATATTTCTTTAGTGATACATGCTATATGATTACATCTATTTGCTTTGTTTAGCATTTGTATCATTCAAATTCAATGTCAATTTGCATGATATACTTGTTATTTTCATTTGCATGAGTTCCATATTTCATATTTTCCATCTTTCAAGTTTCATATCTTCTTGACTGACCTATTTTCTTCATTATTTCATTTCACTCTTGACTATTCACATCTTAATACCAGTTATTGTTTGATAGTCTGTTGTGTAGTTGACAGGTCAATATCTAGGTGACTTTTCAACCTGTGGGCTATTAAATTATAATTGATATCTGATAATTGAGCATCACTGCGCTATAATAGTTAATTATTGACTCTTTAGTTTAGTAATACTTCCTTGGCATGTTTTCACAAATCACTGATTATTTTCCATTTGATTGATAAGATTGCATGTGATTCATTCATGCTTGTATTATAATTGTGCATGTTCATAATCATTCCAGGTTTATATATATTTGATTGTTTTATTGCTGGGTGTGAATATTGTCTGTTGTAAATCATTTGATGGTTCATACCAGATCATTTCTCACACTTGTCAGAACTTAGAAGCTTTTGATGAATTTGAAACAATATTTTTTTAGATTGATTATTATTAGTCAGAACTTGCGTTTTGATGAATTTTGATCACTGATCATTGTTCTGAGAATAATTTCACATTAGTTTATAGTGTGCTATTGAATTATTTTTTTTCTATTGATACTGTAGGCCTATGGTTAATTAGTTACATTCTAGACTATTTTGGACAATACCATTTATTCAAATACTCTTTGACATGTACTTGTTGAGGAATGATTATTAATTGAGAAAATAGTTAAACTTGAGTGGGTACTTTGAAAAATATTCACCAGTACAGGTATTCTCTTTAATATTAATTGAAGATCCTATATATGTATATTTGACTTTATTTAGGTATTTATTACTCACCACTCAGTACATAATAATTTTCTTTGATATTTTGATTGAAAAGCTTATAGATATTTTTTAACTTAGTGCATTTTCCATAGGTAATTATTAGGTTACATACATAGTTCAATTACATATTCATATTTCAGTTTCAGGTTTGATTTGATCAGGAGTTGGTATGTTCACACATATATGAATGTATTAATTCAAATCAAATTGAATTAATTTATTTACATAGTGATTTATTTTTGATAGTCAATACAGTTCATTGGCATTCTTCTCATTTCTTGCATTTCAGAAATAATAATTAGCTGGTGATAACTCTGATATTTCATCCCTATCATTTATTCTGTTTACATTTTATTTAGTGTCTGATATCAGCTTCTTCACTTTGTGATATTGATTTACAATTATCTGACATTTCATTTCAATAATTAATTAGCATAGAACTGAATTAGATTAATTTGTTTTCACTGTAGTGAAGCATAGTAAATTATTAAAATGTGATTTTTTCGCGGAGCGTACTTGCGGTCACATTTCTCTATAATATTTGACATTTACTTTGAAATTCAAATTCATTTGTAGATTGCCAGAGCTAGCCAATCATTCAGTGACAATGAATTCAATTTATTTTTTTGAGGGGGAGGGAGTAGGAAACTGTTCGCGACTTACTTCGTAGCTTTCCAACCTCAGTGACTCTGCAGCCGACATAATATTTCCCTCCATATTATCATTTATTTTGCATGTATTTGTATCTTATTTGTATATCACTTGTCTTTAATTGAGATAATATGAATGCCAGGCTCTCTAACTTTTCTGGTGAGAAAGCCAAAGGAGAGGTAAGTTTTGAACAGTGGAGATATGAAGTCAAGGGTATGGTTAGGGACAAGATTTATCCCGAGGCCATTATCCTTCAGGCTGTCCGACGTTCATTGCGCGGTACCGCGGCTGATATTCTCTTACACTTAGGTGAAACTGTGTCTGTGGATGATGTGTTAGGGAAGTTTGAGAAAGTTTTTGGGAACATCCTACCACCCGAGGCTATCTTGGAGAAGTTCTTTTCCGCAAAGCAGATAGATGGTGAGAGAGTCGCGACATGGGCTTGTCGTCTAGAAGATATACTTGCGAAGTTGCAAGATACCCAAGATGAGTCATCCCCGCTAGTTGATAAGTTAGCTGCAGCCACAATGCTTAGGACCAAGTTCTTCTCTGGTTTGAGAATGGGGCAGATTAAGAATGCCATCCGTCACCAGTTCGACAGTAAGAAGTCATATGAAGACCTGCTCGTGACAGCACGTGTCGCAGAGCTCGAGACAGACAGTGAGCAGAAGACTGTGAAGGCACACCAGGCGACCACAGTTGATGGTGCCATGGCAGCTAAGTTAGACAAGCTTCTGGCTGGTATGGACGCTATGGAGAAAAGGATGTCTGCTTTGGAACAGCGCCAGAGAGGTCCAGCAGCCAGCCGCAACCCCGCCGGTTCCTATCAGCCGCGTCCGCTTGTTGGTCGGTGTTACGGGTGCGGACAAGAAGGTCACCCGAGGACACGGTGTCCTTTAAACTGGCAGCCGCCTGTTTCGGGGGCCGGACAGCAGGCAGCAAGCGGAGCCGTGGCCCAGCCGAGGCAGCAAGGGAAGCAGTAGGCCTCTCCAACACCACCACCACTTTTCTTGAAGACACCGCATGCACAACACTCCTTGATAGTGGCTCGCAAGTTAGCACAATTTGTGAGAGTATGGCTAAAGAACTTAAGCTGGAGATACATTCTTTAGAGAATCTTATCAGTGTGTCTGGATTTCAAGATTGTAAAATGCATTATATAGGTTATGCCGTTGCAGATATTAGGCTACCCAGTATAGATGAAGTAGTGGAAGGTGTATTTCTGATTGTACCGAATAGTAGCTACCATGAGAAGGTTCCGGTGTTAGTAGGTACCAATATTTTGTCTCAGTGGGTTGATGGTGTCAAGACCAGTGCTGTACCGCTAGAGTGTGACATAGCTTTTAAGGGTTTACTGGCCCACCTGAAGATAGACTCGAGGACTGGCAGCCTCGGTACCATCAAGTCTACAAAATCTGTTGTTGTTCCCCCAGGTTCACGTATGGTAATCAAGGGACTCTCCCATGCAGCTTCGGCATGTTGCATGCCGATCAGTGCCCTGGTGGACGAGTCGCCGAGAACAATTCTGCCTGGAGGTCTGATGTTATCCCCTGGATTGATACGGTTGACAGGAGGGAAGTCAACAGAGAGAATCAACGTTGAAGTCACTAACATGAGTTGTCACTCTGTTACGCTGCCAGCTAACACCCACTTATGTGAAGTTTACAAGGTCGGAATTGTGCCATCTGCAGAACCTGCTCCAGTGCAGACTACATGTATGCAGGCCCAACTACCCGATGTAGACGACGACTTCATTTCACAATTCGACAGGAGCATGGAGAATCTGTTGCCTGCTCAGATCAGTGAGGTGCGCAGCTTATTACGTCAATGGAAAGATGTTTTTTCCCAGCACTCACTCGATCTGGGTCACGCAACAGATGTCCAGCACCACATACGTCTGAAGGAGAACAGCGCACCCTTCAAGGAGCGGTCCCGTAGGATCCCACCAGCTATGTTGGAGGAGGTGTGTGCACATCTCAAGGAGATGGTAGATTTACAGGTCATTCAACGTTCAGAGAGCCCGTTTTCGTCAAATGTTGTGCTCATCAGGAAGAAGGACGGCAGTCTACGCTTCTGCATTGACCTGAGAAAGCTCAACGCCATCACGATTCCTGATGCGTATGCTCTTCCGCGCATTGATGACACGCTTGACGCCCTGAAAGGAGCCAAGTGGTTTTCTACCCTTGACTTGAAGAGTTCATATTGGCAGGTGGACGTAGCAGAAGAGGATCGTCACAAGCCAGCGTTTAGTGTAGGACCCTTAGGCTTTTGGGAGTGTTTGCGGATGCCATTCGGTTTGATTAATGCTCCGGCTACATTCCAGAGACTTATGGAGTCATGTATGGGAGATCTTCACCTTACATGTTGTCTTTTATACCTTGATGACATTGTAGTATATAGCTCTACCTATGAGGAGCACCTGGTCAGACTGAGTGCTATTTTTCAGCGCCTCAGAGACAGAGGATTGAGACTGAAGCCGAGTAAGTGCCATCTTTTTCAACACTCTATCACTTATTTGGGACACATTATTTCGGAGGAATGTGTGGCTACAGACCCTGAGAAGCTGCGTGCCGTGAGAGATTGGCCAGTGCCGACCAACGTGCCGGAACTGCAGAGCTTCTTAGGGTTTGTAGGTTTTTACCGTCGATTTATTAAGAACTTTTCAAAGCTTGCTAGGCCCCTACATGATGCCATCCGGAGTTCAAGTAAGAAGAGAGGAACCAGACGACCTAGTAAGCTGGATATCCTGATCTGGGGTGAAGAGCAGCAGGAAGCGTTCACCAAGCTTGTCGATGCGTGCTGTTCGTCTCCTGTTTTGGCGTTCGCTGACTTTACCAAGCCCTTCAAGCTGCATACTGACGCCAGTATGGATGGTTTAGGTGCAGTCTTATACCAGACCCAGGACGGAAAGGATCGCGTGATAGCGTATGCCAGCCGCCGACTGACCAAGTCCGAACAAAATTATCCTGTGCACAAGCTGGAATTCCTCGCTTTAAAGTGGGCAGTGACAAATAAATTCCACGACTATCTCTACGCCCAGGAATTCTCAGCATTTACTGACAACAACCCGCTGACTTATGCCTTTTCGACAGCCAAGCTCGACGCTACTGGTCATCGTTGGGTTGCCCAGTTGGCAAACTACAAATTCGACATATTTTATAAGGCTGGAATTAACAACGTCGATGCAGACTCTTTATCACGAATCCAATGGCCACCGGAAGCTGGGAGTCATGTGACTTCTCACAGTGTTTCTGCAATCTTGGAGGGAGCTCTGGTGGAATGTCCACTCGTAGAGGTGTTAAATTGTGCTGCACAAGTTGTACCTCCTCTCCAAGACTTGGGTGCTGAGTTTGACGTGTTAGATTGGCCGAAGATTCAACAAGATGACGAAGTCCTTGGTGCAGTCATCAATATTTTACAGGGACACGCATCCGCTGACGATTTCGACGACCAAGATATTCATGACCTCCTCAAGGGGAAGGGTCATCTGGAGGTCTGTGATGACATTTTGTGCCGTCGGAAAATTCACAACAATGACACCATATATCCGCTGGTTATACCTAAGGAGCGTAGGTTAAGTGCCCTGGAAGGTTGTCACAATGACGTCGGTCATATGGGTAAGGACAGAGTATTAGACTTGCTTCGGGAACGCTTTTTTTTGCCCGGTATGGCGAAAGACACGGCTACTCACATTGAGCGGTGTAAGCGCTGTCTCCGAAGGAAGGCACCTGTCCAGCAGCGAGCTCCACTAACCAGTATCACCACCACACAGCCCATGGAAATGGTATGCGTCGATTTTTTGTCGCTTGAAGCGTCCAAGGGTGGAATAGAGAATATTTTGGTCATAACGGATCATTTTTCTCGATACGCGCAGGCATATCCCACCAAGAATCAGACAGCGAAGACAACAGCCAGAGTTTTATATGACAATTACATCGTCCATTATGGTTTCCCAACACGTATTCATAGTGATCAAGGACGTAATTTTGAGAGCGAGACCATCAAGTGCCTTAGTGAACTTGCTGGAGTCTCCAAGTCTCGGACCACCCCATACCACCCGCAAGGTAATGGTACAGTTGAACGTTTTAACCGGACCCTTTTAGGTATGCTGGGTACGTTGGATCCGGACGAGAAGAAGGACTGGAAGAAGTACGTCCCGTCCTTGACCCATGCCTACAGCGCGACACGACACGACTCAACAGGTTTCTCGCCTTTTTATTTAATGTTTGGCAGACATCCTCGACTTCCAGTAGACCTAGCTTTTCGTCATAAGGAGATCGACTGTGACAAAGGGTCATACCCTGAGTTTGTCTCAGACTTAAAGAAGCGCCTGGAGTATGCCTATGGTTTAGCGGTAGAGAAGTCAAAGGAGGCGAAAAGCAAGCAGGCTAAGACGTTCAATAAGAAGGTGAGGGGTAGTACCGTTGAAGTCGGTGATAGAGTCCTCGTTAGGAATGTTGGATTAAGAGGAAAGCAGAAGATCGCAGACAGATGGCAAGAGGACGTCTATGTTGTAGTAGGGAAACCTAATGAGGAAATACCTGTGTTTGAGGTTAGGAGGGAAAACGGTAAACAGGGTGTCAAAACCCTTCATCGTAATTTACTTTTCCCTGTGACTAGTCTGACGGAGGAAACCCTGGTGCCACCACCTCAGCCGCCTCAGGCTGCACCACGAAGAAAAGGGCCAGTTGCTAGAACAGTAACACCAGCCAAATCTTCATCCGAATCCTCGACAGACTCGTCTGATTCAGAAGACAACTATACACCACCAGTTTTAAGAGCTAGACCCGTTCCTGCACCGCGTCGAAGACTTTCCGTGGTAGTTCCAGATGCGCCACCGCCGCAGCCACCTGTGCATGAGGTTGATACACCGCTGGTAGATGGCGAACAACCTATCACAGATTTAGCTAGTAGTATTTCTAGTCTAGAATCAGAACAGGAAGTTGAAATAGTCCATGAGTTGAATATTGCTGGGGAGGATTCAGATCCTGAGCCTTCGGTACTGGTAGAGGACCAGAGTGATGGGGAAGCTGATGTCGAATTGGCTGTGTCAGACGATGTTCCCGATGATGGAGCTAGTGTCACCCCAGTCACTGCTAGGCCTCGCCGTACACGTCGGAAACCAGCGTGGATGGACGATAGGGTTTACCAGTTTAACACATCTCAGCAACATGAAATAGAGAAGGCAGATATTGTTAAGAATATGCTTGGCTATTTAATGAGTAAATAATAAGTACTGACTCTTTATTGGCATATTTTTTTACCATTTTTCTATATATTATTGTAGGCCTATTTTGATGGATAGTCCATTTATTTTTTTAAGGGGGAAGAGTATGGCCAGCCACACGCTGACTTATTTGTGATCTGTTATATTTTTTTGCTTAAAATCCGTGATTGCAGATTTTGTGAGATCGCAGATTTTGTGGTCTGCTTTGGTCATCTTTCCTGTCCATGATTTACCCTGTTATAATGTATTTTTTTGTCATTGTCATGAGCCCACTTTCATAATAATGTATTTTTCCATGTATTTCATCATTTCTCTCATTTGTGTCCGTTCTAGTCGGCAAGTTCATTTGGAGTATTGGGAGCTAGGAAAGGGTCAGTAAGAGCCTTTGTTTTGTCCTAGGGTGTATTTTCTCCATTGGATTTGATTCTTTTAATACTTCAGTATGCTAGTTTTTATTGTTTCATATGTCCTTGGTGTTACCAGTTCATGGTGAGGACACCATTTTTCAGAAAGGGGGTGTATGTAGCCTTGTGGCTATATGCCTGTATTTTATTACGTCTTTCCGCGTCAGTTTTCCGTAGCTGTCACCATTATTTTGACAGTTCCGTCCTTCACCTTGCTCAAGATCTCTGTTTACATCGCGAGGCCAGCGATGGCGCGTGTTTAACCCATTTCAAGCTGGTCACAAGGAGGTTGGAACGTCACGAGTGGTCGCGAGGTAATTTGCATAATGCTTTTCCGTAGCCAGGGACTCATTTCTGTAGATGTAGTCCACTATTTAAGCGTTGGTAATCATTTTCGCGCCGCAGTTTACATTATTGTGGTCGTGACAATGGTCACTGACCGTAACAAGATTGGCTAAATCTTGTAGATCTATCAGCATTAACATAAATATTATTCAACATCGTCGCTTGTGTCTGCACGACACTAATGCATTTATTTAATGCTGTCTTTCATCTTTTTTCAGGTACGTGACCGCTTGTACGTTCTGTCTAAATTATTAACTTTTATCTGGTTGCTTTAGGATCGTAATGCTAAATTCACTTATTATCGCCCATCTATTGACAGCTGTTTTATAGGTCTTAACTAATGTACGGAATGTCAGTGAATGCCAATAAACTGCATTTTCATTAGGTTTAAATAATTAATTGTTTGGTCTAGTCAAATTGTTATATTTAATTCAGTTCCTTATAGTTATATGATCTCATTCTCATGTTTAAGTCATTGTGTAAATTCTGTTTGATCTTTATAATCTAGGCCTAGGCCCTAGTGAGACTAGTCCTACATTTAGCCTATCATGATTGTTGTAACTTGGCCTGATGGCAGTAAGGTTATAATTTATATTTTATATCTTGTAATGTGGTGCCAGACCAGCTTGGTCTGGATTATTATTATCAAGTAACGGCAGTTTACATTATTGTGGTCGTGACAATGGTCACTGACCGTAACAAGATTGGCTAAATCTTGTAGATCTATCAGCATTAACATAAATATTATTCAACATCGTCGCTTGTGTCTGCACGACACTAATGCATTTATTTAATGCTGTCTTTCATCTTTTTTTCAGACCTGTCACCATCATCATCTCATCATCTCATCGATCATCAAGCACTGTTATAATATTATCTCTGCACATTGTCTTCATGAATAAACTGTATAGTATTATAAAGAAGTTGAGTTTCACGTTCTTGGGAGCAGCTGCGCCACATTCTTTCACTCTACCCTAATCCCACGTTAAAAAAACCAGCTCAGTTCGGCATTAGTAATAAAAAGAACCCGAAAAGGCTACAGTATCATCTCAAAATACTGGGAAATAACATGGCTAGCATGGTTAATGTATTATTTTAGTTTTAACTGTGGTGTTGGTATTAGGGATTACTCGGTTCTCGTGCCCCCCCCCCGTCGCTATACAACTGATTGTTGTCAGCAAAACAGAATTGATGCACGGATACAAATGACCATAGCTCCAAGATGGCCGCCAGTTACGTTCATTCATGTGTTTTATGTCATAAATATTGTTGTAATTGTTGTAACTAATATCTACTTTTAAATTGTCAAGACGTAAACACGTTAAACCATCTGTTTTGATGATACTGCTTGTTTTTGGCATGGATGTGACTATCACATTGATGTGACTAGCACAGAGTGCACAGAATTGTAGGGCGTGAAAGCGTAATTGAGGCCGCCAAGTTTGTTTTTAATTTGTTATATACCATATACATATCTCTATCTCCAAGATTATATAATATTATTTCCACAACATGCAAATTAAGCACGGCATTATTGTGGCATACACTGAGACCTAAACTTTGAGCGTTCATGTCGCTAGGGGCGTCATTGTCTCCTTTGATACCTGTATTATTCACTAGGATCACGCACTATCACGCGGGGAGAAGCAAACCTTTATGTCTCCTCTTCTGTGTACTGGGGAGAGACATAATAACTATGCAAATATAATAACAATTTATTGAGAGGTTTTTTCCAGTGCATAGGCTTCCATCTTCTAGCGGGAATGTTGGATGGACTGGTGATCATCAACCGTGGATTTAAAACCTGTATAATGATGTGTTGATGGTTGTCACCTAGCCGCTTGTACTGCTTGCATAGGTAATCTTGGACGGTGATAATGGGATAACCCCTGACCGCCTGAGCCCGCCTGTCTAGCTAACGCCCCCACAGTCAAACACACAGGTGTAGCATTGTCAAGCCAGAATATGGGCCAATGTTTGCCCATTGTCGAAAACGCCAGGCCAATATTGGCTCAAAATTAAAAAAGCGCTTTGGGATTATTGGGAAGATGCAATGTTGAGGAATGTAGTTTTAAAGAGGAGACTAAGCCACAAAGACTAAGCCTATATTGACCGTTGGTATATGTGTACAAATTGGCTTAAACATTTCGAGTACAAAACAGAATTTGTTACATCAAAATATCTGCCCAGTCTGTCTAATTAACGAAATGACAGATATTTACTGTTGAGTTTTGAGGTCCTTTGGTAATAATAAGATTGAAACAAATATAATATTCGAGTAGAAACAGTCACGAAAATCAAATTTGCGGAAGACAAACATATTTCATTCTATCTGAACCAACCATTCTATGGGGAGCTCCTACCCCAGCGTAAGTAGAGAGGCTTATACAACAAATCACATTTGTCCGTCTGTCATGGATAGTTATGACAAGTATCATGCATAACATGCATATATCGCCATTTTTATGTAGATATATCGGGCCTAACATAATTAGCTGCATTTTTATGTTTACATGTTTCTAGTTAATAAAGTACATTATCCTTGGTATTTTGTCCCTCTTATATGTATATTTATATGCCAGCTTAATAGCCAGTTATCGAACTATCATCAAAAGACAGTGGTGCCTGCAATTTTTTTCCCAGCGATATTTTTTCACCGTTTGTTTACACCAGAAGCTTATTCTGGCATTTTTTATGTTTCTTTAGTTTGCGATACGCAATGCCATGCATTATGTCGTGATTATTCTGGGTTGTTACTGGCAAATAGTATTAGTTGTGAACGACATAAGATATTCAGGCCTTGAAATCAATCATGTAAATGTGTGATGTGTTTGGCGAAATTCACTATATGTACACGCACACTGCCCTATCTTCAGAGACGAAACCCTCGAGACAAGAGATTGGACCCACGTTTGTATAATGCTGATCCACAGTGTATGGTCATTGGATCAGAGTGTTTTATTCAGCTGAAGATATTGTCTTTTCGGCGAAAATCATTTAGCCAACTTATTTACAAATATTGTATGTCATGTTTGAAACCGGTACATCCTCGAAAATATGAATAATTGTCCTATGTCGTTTTAATGTCGGGTCATGTCTACGACGCTGACCCAGAATTACAACAACAAGGGGTCAATAAATATATAGTGTTTGTTGATACCCCATTAAACATAAAACATAATGCATTTAGCCAATGTTGCTTTACTGTGACCAGAATTAAGCCAACATTCAGCAAACGTCTTGTGTTTGATGGAATGTATCTCCGTTACAAAGGAGTGTAAATGATGCATTTATCTGGCAAGCATTAAATCAGCACTGGTTGAGAAACCTGATGCCCTTACAGGACTATTCTGTGAGAGATGGTATAACACAATAAAGCACACGCTGAGTGCTCGCTCGGTTATATTTACTCTGGGGTGTCTCTGATTGTCTAGTTTCTAAAGATTGAATCAACGATAACTGAGTTACGTCACCGGCATACGTGCTGCAAAAAAGTCCTTTGTTAAAACACGGGTCGTTATCGGTGATTGACAGAAAATGATGTTTTATTTAGTGAGATTTGAGCCTAACTGCTTATTTTTTATGAGGCAATCGACAAAATTAGTTCATCGTTTTGCATTTGTGCTTAATGTCTTGTCGCAACAAACCATTCTTTTATTTTCTAATGCCATATTTGTTTTATTTGATAATAGCATGGCTACTCCCCTGATTCACTTATAGTGTCTTAATAATAGGTTTCCGTGTTGCAATATGTCGCCAGTAGTTTAGATCAATACATATCATTTTTCTCCTCCATAATTTATATTACAAATAATACGATGGCTAAATTTAAATCATATTGCTTTATCCCTTTATCATATTGATCGAATACTTAGAGGATGTCTATCAAAATAAAATATTTTAGCTTTATTGACTGACTGAAATATACCTCGTATCTCACATTTAAATGTACTCTCAGTGCATTACACATTTTATCAAACAATGTCGACGTTGCAGGGAGTCCAACCCAGGAGCAAAGTCTCACAATCAACCATGCCGCGTGGGCTACATGGCTTACATTACCTCATAATAAATAAAGTGGTTTATTGGCGAGTGATGTGATATATGTGGTCGTGTTTATCGGGCTGTTCACTGAAGTGGATGATTGGAATGAATACTGACATTGCAGTCGTGTCTTCTCATGGCCCATAATCTGCCATTGCAGCACCAAAGTGAGCGATGACGGACGGCATTCAAATTCACCTGTCTCGGATATCGCGGTGGTGTTTGCCCCATCATTACTTGATCCCTATAACTCCCGTGACAAGATCCAGATTGCATGGAATGTGACCAGAGAGGCAATCCACAGATCCCTGGCGTGTGAAGCCTGATCCCACAATGATAGGGTGACATGGAGCGCCGACAAAACGAAGGTGCGTCATCAGCGACGCCTGCAGAGAGTTGAAGACGGAGTACCAGCGTTGTGGGTGCTTTGCAGGTATAGCAGACTCTGCAACAGACGCTAACTAACGCGTTGCAGCATTTGAGACGTTTTTGATAGCTCTGTACACCCTTTGATAGAGGAATCGTTCAAGAAAAGGCGCAATATCAATGTTATACACTGTAAATTTAATGTCGTCTATCTCAATGTTAACACAAAAATAAAATAGTTAAAATTAGAGCTCATCCCAGCTATTGTAGATACGTTGGCCCAGTTTTGTTCTAATGCTAGGCTAGCATCTTCAACTACTGGATATACTAGTTGTTAAACATAATGGTAATGGTATCAAGCGGCAACGTTTTACGCAATATGGAAAATGGTGTATATTTTCTAAGGTTTTTTTATCCAGTGAAAATAGAAAGTGACTAAAGCAATGTCGCCAGTTAACAAAAAATAACATGGAAGCAGCTCTGTACCGAACATTAGGTCTGCAAAATAATTGAGTATGGAGCCGTTGCCTTATGGTTTGGAGCTGGCCAGTGATAAAATAAAAAATTGTCAAGTTTTGTTGGCAGAAAAACAATTCCTATGGAGCTATTCCGATTTTCAGATATGTTTGTGGTTTGGTGTAGGCAAAGGATTCAGTGAGATTAGCACGTAAGCCCGAGATATCATATTATTGATATTCTGTTGTCAGCGTCACATCAATTACATTTGTTCAGTGTCACAAAGTGGGCGTTTCGACTGTCTACATTGGCCAAATAAGATGTCTGCTGGATAGGTATGGTCGCGAAATGTGACCTCCATCTAACACAAGAACACTACCGACCCCGTATTGCTGATATAGCTCGACATTGAATTTACAAGTATAAATTTATTGGTTTAGTATCATTCGGATATGTAGTTTGTCACAGTATTTATGTGCGACCCCAAAATACAAAACCTTGGAATTAGCTAAAACGGTCAGCTTTCACTAATTACGACAAGCGTTACAGCTTTTTCAGAAGATGAACCCTAATTCAAAATATGCAGTAAATTTTTGGATGGGTAGAATAAACCTGAAAATAATTGCCGAAACACCAGTTTGGACTTCTGCGTTTATTCTCAGACTATTTTCTGGATCCGGAGTCCAGGCTGCAGTCCAGACTGAGGAATGCTGTCTGGCCTGTGGCAGCTGACAACCGAGACCTCACTCTGCCCAGAATAGACTTCACACAGGTTTCCTCTCTTGTGACAACGTATAGCCAGAGCTGTCAATGGAGGCGAGAAAATGACAGAGACTTTCACAGACAGTCTGGCACCTTCTCGACAATCACGCGAAAATCGGTCAATGTTGTTTCAATATTAGGGATCGTCGAAAACGTAGTGTGATTTTAGGTTGGTTTAAAGTTGGTTCAGCATCGTATACGGTGTGGCCAACATAAAAACCAACATAAGATCAACGTCTCGTGTTTGCTGGAAAGAGCCGCCTGGTGTTTTCATCAGGTAGAATTACTGTTCATCAATGAGCTGATTTCGACCCACAAATATATTTGCACATAAGCGTTTGTGCTTCCAATCTGCAAAATCATCACATCTAATCTATGTAGATTTGAATATTGATTAAATGTGGTGTCAAATAAAAAATACTACTACATGTGTACTCTATTTTAAATTTTTTGCAACCTTGTAAAATTTCTGACATCGTCAACCAATCGGGGAGGGGGTTGAAAGTCAACACGTTCAAGGTGTTTGATCTTCTAATCACTACAGCTTCACTGCTCCTTTCGACCATTGTTATGTAACTTATTTTACACATATGAGTTTCCAGGTTATTTTAGTACCACATGTGATTATATTGTCCAGAAAGCACGAGGTATCGATGCTTTGCTGGATTAATATTAGAACACCGTCTGCGACATTGGTCCAACATCAAACAAGCACATCTCGTGTTTTCCTGGAATTTTTCTTCCAGTCACAGCTTCCTGGAATCTTCCAATCTATGGTATCAGGTATTCTGCAGCGTGATGGCAAACAGCAGTAAGTTCTCATCAAACTTAAATAGCAAGCAGCTGGTGTTATATTATACAATTAATTACGACATTATACAATTTTTTACCCATTGGAAGTTGTGTCCCTCTGCCCCGACCCACAACTTCAAATAGGTAAACTTTACTTACATGTAAGAACAATGTGAATGAAAACATATGTCTATCCAGTAGATCTAATGTTCATGTGTCATTCAAATTGTCCTATAATATTTTATATGAAAGAAAATTTAAAATTCTCAAAATAACTAGAGACATGCTTAGTACTTTAAGCATGAAGTATTTTGGAAAGCCCTTGCCTGGTATACTGGCTTCACGGGCGCTATATACCTATCAACGAATGTGAATTGTCTACTGCGTTACGTTGATAGATAGCACGGCTTCCATCCAGTTACCACGGTTCATTCTTCTTCCTCTCCTCTCCAACCAGCAAACACAGGACGCTGAACAAATGTTGACTTTATGTTGGGCCAGCATCGCAGACGGTGGGCTGACATTAAATTATTGTTGGGTCAATAGCTGGTGTTTGCTGGATGTATCTAGCTGGCCTGTCCATTGACCTTTTGAGCGCGAGACACCCTTCCAGCAATCACAAGACATTGACTTAAAGTTGGGATAATGTCGGGCTAATGTCGCAGACGGTGGTGCAACAGTCTCCCAACATTGAACTAAAGTTTTGTGTTTGCTGGACTTGCCATGTAGGCTCGAATTACAAATCAAATTAAGCATTTCTATTAAGCATAAGGTCATTTTTATCCTGTTGCATTTGGTAATTGTGCAAGCAAAGTTCGCTTAAATTGAATATAACATACCAAGGAGGAGGGTAATACAGTAATGAAAGAGTTATGTGTGCAGTAGACGCAGCCAATAACTGACGAAAAAATACGAAAATAAACTGAGGTGGAATGTTTTCAACTCTTCAACCTAGGATCTCATAAGCCTTAATCAAAGCTATCCAAATCAGAGCTTAAATCTTGTTGGCTACGTAGCTCCGACTCTTGGTGACGGTGGTAAATAAGAATTAGACGAAGTGAAAGGGTTATTGACTGAGCGTGTTGGTCTTTTCTGTAAACAATCGGATGACCCGTATGGCCTGAGGCGGGTTCTTTCTCGTTATTATTTTTCTATGTTGGAGTGCTATTTCTCCCTGGGTTTTCATACACTCAACTTGCAGTTTTGACACAATGTTTCTCAGATAGTCAGGTTGTAAGCTATATCTTTTTTAAGACTTCCTGGTGGCCCGATTTATTCATGATTTTCTGAATCACTAAGTGTTAATCAGTGTTGTTTCAATGATGAACATGCTGGGGGCTTATATCTCCCTGAGTTTTTATCAAATCGACTTCAAAAATTAACACCACGATCCTCAGTTATTAAGAACTTCCTGTTGTTCTTCCAGATTTATTCAGGATTTTCGGGATCACTATGTATGGATCGATGTCGGTTCAATGATGTACATGATGGGTAAAACTCCATTATCGTATGAGTAGACTCAGGCTGAATTGTGGGCAGTGTGTCCAGACTGTGTCCCCATTAAGCCTTTAAATGCTAGATTTGATAAGCAAATTGCACTTGCCTAATGCTGTTTCAATTCAAGGCCAGCCTTGCAGACCGATGCCCACCATTGAACCAACCTTAAGTGTTTACTATGGCCATAAGTAACATTTTAGATGATACACTTGACAATGAAATTAACAGTTGAACGTCGACTCAAAGTTGTTTTATTATTGGGCCTGCGTTGCAGATAATGATACAGCAATAAACCAACAGAGAGTCAAGTCAATGTGTTTACTGGCATACTGAATGTGTTTCCATTTGAAAAACAAATATCTGTCTTTTCAAAAGTACAAAAGCCCAGTGCGCAACTGTTTTAATAGTTAATTGCGCAAGTACTTGCGCAAGTGCGCAAGTATGCAAATGCACATCTCGCAAGTACTTGCGCAAATGCGGATGTGCGTAAGTGCAGAGGTACTTGCGCAAGTGCAAACGTGTGCAAATACGCAAGTATGCAAGTGCGCAAGTACACAAGTGCTTAAGTAGGCAAGTGAGAAGGTACATGCGCAAGTGCGTGAGTGCACAAGTGAGCAAGTATTTGCGCAAGTGTAAGAGTACTTGCGCAAGTGCGCAAGTACTTGCGCAAGTACGCCGCTAGTACATGTGCAAGTGCGTAAGTGTGCAAGTACTTGTGCAAGTACGCAAGTACTTGGGCAAGTGCTCAATTATTCAAATGTGTAAGTACACAAGTGCGCAAGTACTTGCGCGAGTGCGTAAGTGCGCAAGTACTTGAGTGAATGTGCAAGTACCGGTGCAAGTGCGCAAGTTCGCAAATGCTCAAGTATTTTCGCAATTGTGCAAGTACACAAGTGCTTGGGAGTGCGCAAATACTTGCACAAGTGCGCAATTGGGCAAGTACGCAAGTGCAAGTGCGCAATTATGCAAGTACGTAAATGCGCAAGTACATGCGCAAGTGCGTATAGGCGCAAGTACTTGCACAAGTGCGCAATTACGCAAGTGCGCAAGTACGCAAGTGTGCAAGTAAGGAAATGCAAGTGTGCTAGTATGCGAGTACGCAAATGCACAAGTACATGTACAATTGTGTAAGTGTGCAAGTACGCTAGTAGCTCTTTAGTGCGTAGGTGCGCAAATTTAACAAAACGAAACGTCGAATCAATGTTGTTTTAATATTGGGCCAGCGTCGCAAACAGTCATATAACATTAAGCCAACAGAGAGACAAGTCATTTTTAAATGTAACAAACACGAAACGTCGATTCAACGTTGATTTAATGTTGGGCCAGCATCGCAGACAGTGATACAACATTAAGCCAACAGAGACAAGTCAATGTCTGAAATGTGAAGTCTGAAGTCCACATTCTGAAGTCTGAAGTTAAAAACTTCAATTCAAAATGGCTGGCTGAAAAAAATGAGCAAGATTTCAATCAATCTGTAATAAAAAATAACCCCCCAAAAAATAAAAATAGCTACCAAAAAAACATTAATGTCACTTGAAAAGTCACAATTCCTCTCTTGTTATTGTTGTAAGTAGAATAGAAATAAATTACCAAATCAAACAACTAGTTAATGATGATACAAACGCCAGTATGGTTGTTTAAGAACTAAGCTATCAGTTAATGTGAAATACTATAATGCGCCTATATACGTGACCGACATGATTGTATTCTTACAGGGTTCATAATTATTCTCTCAGAATGTTAAAATGCATCTCTGCGCTCAAGGTTATCATAAGGACCGGAAGAGCTGTCTGTCTGAAAATGTGAACCGTTCGTAGATTACTGCCCTAGACCTGATGGGATGCCTGTGAGGTCTGCAACACGGGCAGCAAACATAAGAGGTTCACCTAATGGTGGTTTAATGTTTTCCCACCTTCACAGACGGTGAGTCAGCATTTAATCACCGTTAGGTTGATGTTTCATGTTGGCAGACAAACCATCTGGAATCACTATATATTCAAATCCTATGAGATGGCTTTCATATAAGAGATGTAGTATGGTATCCATATACAACCGTTTGATCAACAACAACGTTGGAATTGTAACTAGACGAAATAATATTTTGAAAGTTTGCTGTTTTTTTCTAAGCGGAACTGTTATTGATCACTAAATATTTGAATTTACGTTCACCAGGTTGAAGTTGTGGATAGCATCAGCAAGATACAACTTGAAGCTAGTGAATATTTAAATTAAATAAGCTCGCCCTTCGACGGTTGAATTATGTATGTTAGGGAAATTGTGAATAAAATGTGTTTTTATATATACTGAAAGACGGTCGTAAATGATAAACAACAACATCACTCGTATTCTCTATTGCCATTTTCTCACTATTCAATGTAAATTTCTAACTACACTCAATCGACGCTTCACCAAAGTGCCAAATCATTGTTAGACATTCAATTTACAATCATTTAAGAATCTCAGGTCGATTAATTATTTACATATCATGTTGATAGCTGGTATAGCCTACATCGATTATCTTACGTTTGACAAGACTTATTTTACTTCGGTGGCAGATAGGACAGTTTCTTCGTTTAAATCCACTGCTCATCAATTAACTGATTTCAACCCACAAATATAATTGCACATAAACGTTTGTGTTTCCAATCTGCAATATCATCACATCTAATCTATGTAGATTTGAATATTGATTAAATTTGGCGTCAAATTAAAAATACTACTACATGTGTACTCTATTTTCAAATCTTTACAAGCTTATGAAATGTAATGAGATGGCTGGGGAAACGATTTATCATACTTTCAACATATAATTGGCAGTTTCAACCAGTCAATTTCTGACAACATCAACCAATCGGGGCGGGGGTTAAAAGTCAACACGTTCAAGGTGTTTGATCTTCTAATCACTACAGCTTCCCTGCTCCCTTCGACCATCGTTATGTAACTTCTTTTACACATATGAATTTCCAGGTTATTTTAGTACCACATATGATTATATTGTCCAGAAAGCACGAGGTATCGATGCTTTGATGGTTTAATATTGGAACACCGTCTGCGACATTGGTCCAGCATCAAACAGGCACATCTCGTGTTTTCCTGGAGTTTTTCTTTCAGTCACAGCTTCCTGGAATCTCCCGGCACTGGTATCAGGTATTCTGCAGCGCGATGACAAACAGCAGTAAGTGCTCATCAAACTTAAATAGCAAGCACCTGGTGTTATATTATAAAATTAATTACGACATTGTTACGACCTACAACTTCAAATAGGTAAACTTCACTTACATGTAAGAACAATGTGAATGAAAACATATGTCTATCAAGCGGATCTAATGTTCATGTCTCCTTCAAATTGTCCTATATTATTCTATATTAAAGAAAATTAAAAATTCACAAAATAGCTAGAGACATGCTTAGTACTTCAAGTATGAAGTATTTTGTAAAGCCTTTGCACGGCATACTGGCTTCACGGGCGCTACATACCTATCAACGAATGTGAATTGTCTACTCCGTTACTTTGATAGATAGCATGGCTTTCATCTAGGTACCACGGGTCATTCTTCTTCTTCTCCTCCCCAACCAGCAAACACAGGGCTCTGAACAAATGTTGACTTTATGTTGGGCCAGCATCGCAGACGGTGGGCCAACATTAAATTATTGTCGGGTCAATAGCTGGTGTTTGCTGGATTCATCTCACCGTCCTGTCCATTGACCTTTTGAGCGCGATACACCCTTCCAGCACTCACAACACATTGACTTAATGCTGGGATAATGTCGGGCTAATGTCGCAGACGGTGGTGCAACAGTCTCCCAACATTAAACTAAAGTTTCGTGTTTGCTGGACTTGCCATCTAGGCTCGAATTACAAATACAATTAAGCATTTTTATTAAGCATAAGGTCATTTTTATCTTGCTGGTATAAACATATTTATTGGGGGGCGGGGGCCCTAGGGTAGTGGTTAGCACCGCTGCCTTTCACGCCAGAGTTCGGGGTTCGGTTTCTTCCTCATCCACGTGTGAAAGTCAGTATTGTGGGGAGCCTCCGTGACCGAGAGGTAGCGTGCTCGGTCTCAGACCGCCAGGGCTCAAATTTTGAATCCTGTGTCTGGAGGAAAGTGTCATCTCATTCATCTCACCATCCTCAGGAGGTTCTCCTGGCCCAGTTTAGCCTATATGTGCACAAAGGTGGCCTAAAGCCCGATTCATTTCATTTCATTTATATTTATTGGGATTTCCAAGTAACACAAGTGCTAATACAAAGGATCTCCGGTATACATAAAACATGGTTATAGTAACCAAAACAATATATCGATCGTCCAGTTTTTTCAAAATATTCATGCACGTATTGAAAATAAATCTATTGTTGCAGCTGTCTAATAGTTCAAAACCAAATAATAAAAGTCGAGTAGTAAAATGCTGTTGGTCAGGTATAATATTTTTGTCTTTTGAAAAAAAGAATATTTCGTTGTTGGGTAAACTGTGGACATAGAAAAAATAATGGTGAGGTGTTTCAAGTGTATCACCACATGAACAATTAGGGCTATTATTACATTGTCTCTGATAAAGATGAAAGTTGAGTGAGGAAAAATTAAGTCTAATCAGGGTATGATTTAGTTGATTGTGACGTTTACCTATCATAAAATGTGGTGGGGGTTTGGGCGGTAGTTGGTATATTTGAGATAACTTTATTTTAAATATTTCATAATTTTGTATAGATCTTATTTCCTTATTAAGTAAATTGCAAAGCCTCACACAATCTGGAAGGAAGGAGTGGGAAAAATAAATGGTATTGGTTTTAATTCGGGTAAATGTGTGGGTATTTAATGCTCTGGTAGCACGCTCGTTGCCAAGTATATTAGGAAGTAGTTTTGATAGGTAAACAGGATCTTTGGTATGAACTAATTTATGAAATCTTAGTAATTTTTGCATGGTGCGCCTATTGTTTAATGTTTGAAAGCCTGTTTCTTCAATTAATCGTTCGTAAGATGTTCCCTGTTTGGCACCTGTAATTAATAGTAAAGCTTTATATTGACTATTTTCTAGCTGTGACTTGTCGTGCCCTGTACAATTGTCGAAAACTATATTTGCGTATTCTAGAAGTGGTCTGAAATATATATATACATATGAAATATAACATTGGTTCAGGGTATATCGATTGAGTTGCAACTTATAGGATTTATCCTGTTGCAACTGGTAATTGTGCAAGCAAAGTTCGCTTAAATTGAATATAACATACCAAGGAGGAGGGTGATACAGTAATGAAAGAGTTAAGTATGCAGTAGACGCAGCCAATAACTGACGAAAAAAATACAAAAATAAACGTAGAATGTTTTCAATTCTTCAACCTAGGATCACAAAATCCTTAATCAAAGCTATCCAGAACACAGCTTAAATCTTGTTGGCCACGTAGCCGCGACTCTTCACTTGGTGACGGTGGCAAATAAGAATTAGACGAAGTGAAAAGGTTATTGACTGAGCGTGTTGGTTTTTTCTGTAAACTATTGGATGACCAGTATGGCCTGAGGCGTGGATTGCACATCTTGACAATATCCAGTAAACAGGACTGCTGCTGGCCAAGCGTCCAAGATAGTGGCTCGGTTTTAACGCTTGTCAAGTGAGATTTTTCTAGACATAATTTCCCTAGATTAAATAAATTATTCGGAGCTTAAGATTCCCTTTGGTCCACTGTATATCCAACATAGCAAAGATATGATGAATAAAATAAAATATCAGTGATATAAAAATACCTGAACTGATAGTGGTTTGTGTAAAAATCATATGCACATGATTATTGTACATTTCATCTTCATATATATGACATCAAGATTTTGCATGATTACTTGTGATTTATAAAGTTTAGGATTTCAGCAAGAGGATTATTATATCATGATGCTAGAGTTATGTTCACCACCAAAACGACTTCAAATCCACGCATGCAATACTCCGTGACAATAAAAACGAACAGAATCCTTCCAGACGCCACAGTTGGTATTCGGGGAGGCTTCGGGTTATGGCGGCCTCTCTTGATGACTGGCTTAGTTTCTTATATATATCACCGTGCACAGGGCAACACATCTTTGTGAAGGCAAACAGCAATATATACTTACATTAAAAGTAAGCCGTTGCTGTTGTGCACATGTTGACCTTTGCAATGCAGAAAAGCAATGACTGTTTAAATAAATGGTAAATATTTAGCGTCATTTGTTTAACAGTGTCATATTAAATTAAGCGGCACTAACTACGTAGATAGCTTGTGAGCTGTTACTGGTAATTGTACAGCGGTTTTCTAGCTTTGGCAGGGAGCAACGGTTAACACAATACTGAAAACTGATGGTCTATTCACACATGAAGCAAAATTTTAATCATGTATGTAACTGATATTTAATCAGTCACGGGTGAGGCGATTGTATTACAAAGCGCATTGTCTCCAATGCTGGCCTAATATTATCCCAGTATTTGGTAAACGTAAAGTGCTTGCTGCGTGTACATTTCGGGAGCAGGGACAATGTTTGTTAAATACTTGTTCATTATACATGACATTGTCCCAGCATTAAACTAACACTTGTATTACTTCCCGTACTTGATGTCGGAGCTGAATGGAGATATAATCATTGACTTGTGCAACTTGACATGTGCAATTTCTGGGGGTGAACCTCCGGCCTGAAATGATCAACAACCAACACAAAATGCCACATGACAACATGTGCACGTACTTCTGGATAAAAGTTTACAGCTCCAGGGCTGACATTATACGTGCTGGGGAAATATTGGGAATATAAAGAATCCGGTGGAGTTCAATAAGGTAGTGAAGATGAGACATATAAATTCATTATTGAATATAAATCTATCAAGTCAGAATTGATAATGGTTATATATACAAAGCCTCCAAATTCACATATCATTCATTCAGTAAAATCAGCAAAGAAGATAAGACAACGAAAATAATTATGAAAGAGTAGCCACAACACGTAATATTATAGTAATAATTATGTTAGGAAAAGGCAACAATGAATATAAGCAAAGTCGGTACTGGAGATATAAGAGGAGAGTCAGAAAATAAGTCATAATAATTGCAATATAATGTAAGTAATACATTATAAATCAGTTGGTGTGAATCAGGAAGATAAGTCATAGAATACTAGCAGTTATGTATCTTTTCAAGCCAGCCCAGAGGCAGTGTCTCTATTTTAATATTTCAAATCGAGCTCTAAGACAACAGTAATTACAACGGATGGACAACCTTATTCAGGTTGAATCCAACCTGGATTCAGAGCACTAGACGTTGCTCCAATATTAGTTTAATGTTTAGCCACCGTCTCTCACGGTCGTCCAACCTTCAGCCAGCAATGGGTCAACCTCTTTATTCGTGGGGTGATTCCAGAGCTCTGGTTTTAGCGCAGGCCGCAGGGTACGGCACGTGTTTCCAGTCTGACACTTGTGGCGGATCCCAACCAAAACGAGGCGCATGCGTGATGCTGTATGATTCCTGGTGCGGCGCTGGTGACGCTATCCCAGCACTGTGCCGGCGCCTGGCAATCATTACACCCACTTATGACGGAATACGTGAAAGTACTTCACCTCATTCCGTGATTGGGCGCCCGGATCACCCAGCTTGCTCAGATCCCCCTGCGGTAAATTACAGTGTTTGGCCGACAAATCGGCAGAAAATGGTCTCTAGTCAGAAGTGTCTGGCTTCATGGTGAGCACAGGACACGGAAGCTCTGTACTCGTAAAACTTCGCATTGGGAGCTACTCATCTAAATGTGAGAAAAATACCACAACGTGGTAACAATGTGAGGCGGTGGTGTTTTTGCGTCTATTCACAAATTAATTTCCACATTGAAACTCTTAAATGTCTCACTTATGCTTCATTCACAACTAGTTTGTTCCGTCATCCGTCGTCAGTCACAGTAGTCCGCTTCAGTCACTACCATTCACACCTATCCGTCGTTTCAGAGCTGTGGACACCACAGTTTTAAAAAGGTACAATCCGAGAAGTTGGTCGATATAGGGATTATTTCTGGGGACGATTGAAGAGGTGTGAATGATCTTTCTTATTTTCTATCAGAGCGATTTTGTCTGAAGCGGACGACTGATGACTGAAACGGACGATGGATGGTTTGACGGACAGGTGTGAATGGGGCATTATGCCTACCATCAGATTGTCGTGTGGTAATACGAGCGTCAGACTTCAGCGCTGTTGTGAGAACGACTGTTAATAATTTTATAACCACTATTTGGGTGGGTATAGGGTGGGATGTAATTCCCTTGTTCTGGCAAATGCTACGGTAGAATCTCCATCAAACTTCAACTTACAGGTAAGTTTCGTTTAATTGTTCAATTCTACCTTGCATTGGCCTTCACTGCAGGAGAACTTCAGAGCACAGTCGTGTGTACAACAACAAAAAGTGGAGTTGGTTACACAGAATCTATTTAATAAAATATATATTACACTCCAGATATAACATTTTTTGCAAAATCATCTGTATGTGTTTTAATAATGGGTAAATTATAATGTTTTGCAAAAGTTGAATCACTACTACACCCTGCTGTGGTTAATATATTTTGGAGTGGAGTTCCCATTGCACTTGCTCTTGATACTGCTGCTCCTCTTGTACTCTGCGACTTGAATATAGTAATGTCAATTCCAGCCAAGCGCAGGATTGTTTTAATCCATCTAGCTATTGTATCCCGTGAAGCTCCGCCATGAGGCTTTGTATAACAACAAAGTAGTTGTTGGGAAGTGCGGAGTCCAGCCGTTTTCTCAATATACACATTAAGTAACTCTACAATACACAATTTATTTTCGTCTGAAAACGAGCAAAGTTCTACAGGAGGCAGATGTCTGCCGGACCTTGATGACTGTTTTAACAGTTTTGTTATGACAAACACATATCCACTTGTAGATTTCTGCATGTTATCCAAATCTAGATATTGCAGCGTATGTCCCCTCTGTGCCGTAATGACACCAAATACTGCTACCATGCAGGCATGTACGTCAGCCCACTTCGATTTTTTACAAAGCATATAACGGATACTATATCGTCAAAATGGTGTATGCGCCATTCAAAATAATTGGTGGCTTATACAAAAGTGTATGGTATGTGTTTACGAAAAGATTTACGAAAAGTACTGTAGCAGCTGCAGGGTGTGCATACGCTCCGGGGAGTTGATACGCCACATGAATGAACAGGTCACGTGAGTCTAAACATTATCTTACTTGATTATCTTACCTGATTATCTCACTTACTTTTATGCTGATGTTCTGCAATTGGTCCCAAAATGATGAGAAGAGTGGAGCCGAAGCCGAGGCAATTGTGTACTCTTTTAGGTGAAAAGGTTCCTTTTAGTATTTACAATGCGCAGAACTATAGAATCAAAGCAATTGAACATTTGTAAGAAACAATTATACAGGAAATAAAGGGAAGTACAACTAACATCGGATCCAGCTGGGTTTCAATGGACAATAGCTAGGTGACGAGTTAAAGCTAAACCGAATGAGACACCGTCGATTGATATAGAGCTAGGCACAAGTGATAATTGGTTAATTCGTACTCAATACCGCTGGGAATGTTATGTGCACATTTAACTGATTCAAGGACATTTTAAATTGCAAGAAGCCGTACATAAAAAGCATGCGCTTGAATGTGTTAATTACAGCGTGATTACCATACTAAATGTGTCTAGTTGCCTGGGCAGCCGAAATAAAAGCGCACTCATTTCTGTGAAGGATAAATGTTTTTTTTCTTGTAAAAAATGCATATTTAAATTTGATGTGGGCGTTTTGTTACGTGAGTAAAAACAATCCCGGCATTCAGAATATCGTCGGCCTGCTGGCAAAACATTGCATATTGCATATACGACGTTTACATTGAGATTATAAATAATATCACCAGGCTGCCTGTAAAACCTCGTATATTACATACTGGGTTTACCACAGGCCATTGATATTATATATCACGGTGCTAATTGACCGCGCCTGGTAAAGTAAAACAATAAATCTGGAAAAGAGAGGCGTATTATTTTTCTGGATTAAAGCAGACGTGATTGTATTAGGCTGAATGATTTTATTAATTTATCAATTGTTCTAAACAACTAACAGTTTGAACATGATTTCATCAAGTGTATGATTAATCACTTGATCGTTTTTTTTGTAATTGTTTAATAGAAGCAGAAATTCCTGATGAAATTTACAGTTCCTAGCAAATAACTCGTCATTATTAGATTATCGCACTGTATCGGTATCAGCCCAATATTATCGCACTCTTCCTTTAATTTGAGCCGCAATGTATGCCAGTGTATGCCAGTGTATACCAATGTATGCCAGTGTATACAAACGTTCTTCTCGTGAAATATATATTGGTTTGATTTATTTCAGTAAAAAAATGCAGTAAATATATATGGTCATAATAATCAGGGCCACCATACTGGTCAGCTGGGATAAAAACCATATAATGGTCCCTAGCATGTAGACCATAATTATGGTCCAATGAATAAGGTGTTCGTCTCATGGCTGCAACCTTATTCATTGGGCTAGTGCTATATTTTCCAATTATCGTACTCAAATGAACACAGCTTGCATATATGATCAGTGATTTGCATATCTGATCAGTGATTTGCATATATCATCAGTGATTTGCATATATCATCAGTGATTTGCATATAATGATTAGTGATTTGCATATATCATCAGTGATTTGCAGATATGTTATATCTGCAAATCACTGATCACTGAACAAATTTTATACACAAATCACTGATCATAATGATCAGTAATTTGTGTATAAAATTGGTTATGGTATATTTATTCCACTTATGTCTTTTTATTACAATACTGGTGCAAAACTCCCCTGTCACCAGATTTAGCTTTACAGACACAAAAAGCAGCAACTAATAACTTGAAGACAAGTACCTACTACTGTTTACCTTTTCAAATCTAATTCCAGCTCCATCTTTCACAGACAGACATCACACACACATAGTATTGCTGGCTGGCAAAGCTAGGTCTGTATTCTTTGATGATTGCAACGTCTAAAAAATTCTCTATAATTACGGGCCAAAATCCCAACTAATCCAGACAAATTGATATTCCGCGCAGATACCAGAAAAACGTATTAATCGAACACGGATGAAAAACATACTTACAGTTGTTGAAACACGTTGTTATAGTACAGTGTTGCATTTTATGTTTCACGACTGACAACAACACACATATATATATATTGCTGAACGAATTAACGTGTAGGTAGATTATTATAGCATGTGACGGAACAAACATTTTTGTTTTGGTTATTTTTATAAAAAAAAAATGTCCAGCGTTGTTACAATACTGGTACCAAATTACAAAAAAAAAAGTACACTAGAAATTAAAATAGTAGTTTTGGGTAAATGTTTCTGCAAAATGTATTACACACTAGCTCATAGTCACGCTTATAGACCTTTAGACATTACATGCATATATCGCATACAAGTATAGGGCCACATCGTGTTTGCTGTTAGGTGGGCAGTTTTTTTTTTAATTCTATTTTTGGCTATGCACTGAGCTTCAGGGCTCTTGCCCCGTTCTACCGATGCTTGAGAGCATTCTAGATCATTATTGAGCAAATGGTTATATGCTAAATAACCCATCAATGACGTCTCAGTTGTGGATTACGTTGTCCGCTTTGGAACAATCCCTTAAAATAGGACACTAATCGGATCGTGGCCCTGGTTCGGCTCTAACAGGGATCAGAAAGTAATTTATCAGAATGGGAACCGTTGACCTGATTCTACTTCTGAATCGTGTCCAGTAGAAGTCTGGAAGTTTTCATCAGCAGGGAGTTGACCTGGTGAAACAACAGGTCACATCTCGGCTGGAGAACAATCCATGGAAAAAAACCTGGTATGAAAGCCTTCCGTGGTTGATCATTTCTGGGCATGTTCTCGGCTGCTGGATCTCGTCAGACCAGTCAATCCCGGTATAATGGCCCTGTCCATATTCATCCGGACCCCTCAAATAAAGGTGCATCCCCGAATAGATGGACATGTGTATGTTTAGCAGATTTTGTCTGGGGGGGGGGGGGGGGGGCTCAGCTGCCTGACTGCGCGGGGTATTGTTCGGGATTGACTTACATGTACATGACAAAACCTTGATGCAATATTTATTGCTTCCACGACCAGAAGTCCCAGCTCCCGCCATCACGGTCAGGGATGGCCAGCCAAATGGGAAAGCTAGTTAAAAACTGGTTTACTGCTGAGCCAGCGTATGCGACGCTGACCCAACATTGGAACAACTCCAGCGCAGCGTTCTGATTTGGATGTCACTCCCACAAAATCTGTCTGCTCTCGAGTCACCATAGCGCCGTCGGGGACCGCTTCACTGGACCTACACGCCTCAAGGCAATGTCGGTGAGTCTCGTGCATTGTTAACGATAGAAAATGGAATAGCTGTCTCCCATTAAGTATTAACGATAATGTAAAACATCGATACTTCTATAATTGTTTATTCCCCTCCCAATTTGAGGAACCGCTCAGACTGGTGCTGTATTTAGCAAATAACCCATACTTCAATAATCAATGCTCAATACGCTGTGCTAGACGAGGAATCCCTCAACTTAATCTCAGCGAAAATGAGTCATTCAACTGTGACTCATTGATCAAGTGCTTTGTGGCGAACCCTATTTTTGTAACCCCTTTAGCTTTGACTGGTCACAATTATAAATGATAAATATAGCGTTATTGTATTGATCAATTTTGATCAGTTAAGATATGTTTTTCATACACAAAAAATAGATTGTCTGACAATGTCACAAACGAATACTTATTATATCCTTGAAATAAAATTTAGCAGGACTATCTCTAGGCATATTCTCCTCCCCCCCCTTTGATATAAAAGGGTGTAACTGTCACTTCACAAAGTGACATATGCACCCTTTCATATCCAAGGGGACGTAATCTATGATATTTAAAATAAATTTAGCCATGTGTACATAATGGACATTTTAACGGCAATCATGAATAGAGGAGTCATTTTTAATAATACTTGAAATATTCCCTTTTAAAATGTGGAACGTATTTTCAAACACTACATTTGACAGTTTTTTGTTAAACGGAGCCTATAATCAAATATTACTATACTATATTACTATAACTCCGAGCATTGTCTGCCATAATTAATAGTCTCCAGACTTCAGATCATCTAACTCCGAGAATTGTCTGCCATAAAGAAGTCCTGGGGCCCAACTGGAGATATTAAAATATAATCCTAAATGTCTCTCGTTTTAATTAAAATATGTTAGTATGTTCTTGACTTGTTTAATGAAAATGAGAAAAAAGTTAGGATAATCATAGAAATGAGAGCAAGTTAACATGGTTACGATGATCTTATTTTTTGGGGGTTGAATCAACCCCAGATCCTATATAACTAGTACTTGGATATTGCTTGATTTCCTAGACTGAAATGTTAAATTGTCAGCTTCGTATCGAATCTAATCATTCAAACATTCGCTCAACTGCAACAACGATAAATGTCTGAGACTTTTAAACTTTTTGATGTCGGACAAACGTTGTATGTGGTTGTGGTGGCTCAGCATAAAAAACAGCATCAATGGCCATATATAATATGCATGATATACTCTATTTATTATACAGATACAGGGTGAACGTCTTGTCGTGACATCGTACATCATCAGGTCATTCACATCCAATCTCCATATCCCAAAAATCTAATCGATATATATTATGAATGAAAAGCCACATTATGGTATATACTGCATGGGTGTCATCTTTAACTTTGTCCAGAGACCACCGACGGGCAAAGCAACATGATATCTCGATTTGCAGTTGCTCATTGCAGATATGCACGAGTTCACGTTTTGAACAGACACATGCCAGTGACGTGTCATGTGACATATAATGCATAATATAAATTCCATAGAAAATGTCACTACCAACTAAAAAATGCCATTTGGAGCTTCAATTGATAACAGTCAATGATTATATCGAGTACATTGCATTTACTGTGCGGGGATTTGCACTAACAATAAGCTCACATGGATCGAAAATAAAATTAACATCTCATGAACAGTTAATAGAGGCTCCCCAGAGTAGTGTATATCTACGGGTTGACAGGGAAGAAACATTCAGGTTCTTGCAATGGGGCGCAATTTTGGCCTTCCATCGCGGGCTGATCCACAACCCAGCTATCGTTTCACATGACTGCTCATCCAAATGGTGAGGCATTGTTGGGCCAGTATCTGTGACGTTGCCTCAGCATTACTACAACATTGGATCACCGTCTTGTGTTTGATGGTTCAATGTTAAGCGATGGGCCAAGGCAAATAGCCAATTGTGAGGAAGGTGAATGCACAATAGAAAGGAGAGAAGGTAGCTGTGACCAGGGATTGTGGCCTAATGAGGCGGATATTGCCAGTTTAGACTATGACTGGGCGTCTTTCCCGATGCAGGTCACTTACGTCCCGTTCCCTGTGATACGATTGGCGACAGCCTGTAACAGAAACACAATCACACATCAAAAGACAAATTGGACATTGACTATTGCTTGGCAAACAGTGGCTCATGATGGCAGTTGAAATGTGATATTCTGACCTCTGCTGTATGGCATTGCTCGCGCTGCTCGTTTTGAGGTGGTACATGACATGGTTCATCAAACGTATAACAAATAACAATTAAAAAATGATGCTGAATTGGTGCTTAATTTAAAGGGGTAGTCAACTGTCAAAATTCGCGGGACAAGGGTCCCCCAGAAGGCAATAGTGCCCGTGGGTAAGCCAAGGCCCTATTCCATAAAAATAATAAATATGCGTTTCATACCCAAAGCCTCATTAAGAGCAAGTTCTCAAATCACAGCAAGTTCATATATACGTGAGCGACATCTATGAGGTAATAATTCAAAGCCCTTGTCTTTTGCCCCTACTTGGTCGCCTACTTGCAAACAAACTGACTGTATTACTGCGGGGATTTGGAAACTGCTTGACCCCCAAGTTTGTATTGTCACCCAGTAAACACAAAACATTTGTATGACTTTATGCAATGTTAGACCAACGTCGAAGACGTTGGGCCGACATTACATAAATGTCATACAAATGTCTTGCGTTTGCTGGGCAGGAGGACTTTCTCTTAAACATTGTACATTTATCTAATGTTGGTTCAATGTTGGGCCAGCGTCGCAGACGTTGGCCTAACATTAAAACAGCATTGGATCAATGTATCGTTTGAGTAGTATCTTGTAATCAGTTCAGTGGCTATATTAATGCCGTCAATCTGTACTCAATAGGCTACTGTTGGCCTACACTTGACCGTCCCAGGCATGCGCGTTTTGAAGCTGAATGATTCTTTAATATGGCAATATGTATATATGTGAAAAAAAATGATTGAGATATATTTTTAAAAATGGTACCAAAGCATCCGGCATTGTTAGCTGTCAGGGTGATTAACACGTACAATCAGCTATGGAAAATAAACATGTACACTGAGCTGTGGAAAATGTAGAAGCGTACACCCAAAATGGCAGTTCAAATATTTGAAGTGCAAAAATATAAAATGTCTTGTGTTAAAGCTGATGATGACAGAAAGTTCACGCCTGCGATATCATAATGTATTCTAATGTTTTATGCAGTAAACATGTCAAATGTGATTCGCAACACTCCCGATAATGCTTTTAAATTGGCATTAAAAGTCGGAGCTTTGCTAGCGATGCATTGTGTTGTGATAGTGTTCTATTCAATATCACATTTGACCTTAATATTTGAATAAGGTTGTGAATGACTTGATCAGAATTTCCGAAGATTTCCGAATCACATGTCAACTAAGTCGTCCTAGTGTAGCCCAGCCCTCCTAAACAATCGGGACATCAGTGTTTCGTCTACCTTGGTATTAGAACAAAGTCATGTCATCTGACATGTACATGCATAGAGGGATCAAAGGTCAGCACCTCTGAATACAGTGGACGACACGGTGGCTAAAATAAAGTATATCTCTCCTTGATTTGTGTGATAAAATGAAATGAATAGGGCTTTAGGCCACCTTTGTGCACATATAGGCTAAACTGGGCCAGGAGAACCTCCTGAGGATGGTGAGATGATTGGGATGACACTGTCCTCCAGACACAGGATTCGAAATTCGAGCCCTGCAATCTGAGGCCGAGCACGCTACCTCTCGGTCACGGAGGCTCCCCACAGTACTGAGTTTCACACGTGGATGGGGAAGAAACATTTTTGTTTCTTTCAAACCGCCGAGACCGGGAACCGAACCCCGAACTCTGGCGTGAAAGGCAGCGGTGCTAACCACTACCCTAGGGCCCCCGCCCTGATTTGTGTGATAGGAAATGAGGGTAATCCCGGACCAGAATCTGCCATGATTACTCATTTCGGTCCAGCACGAACTAGCTCTGACATAATGTCCACTGCCATGATTTGGGTTAGTCTGTACGGATGGCATACTTTTATTACAGCACTCATCCATATTTAGTTGTGGTTTAGCTGGTGTCATTATCGTTTAGTCCATTAAATCTACACTGATCCACAGCAAAAACGAGACGGTGAACCTATATTGGTTTAACGCTGGACCACCATCTTTGACATTGGCGAGGCTAAATTAATTTTCAAGCTGACATCATCATCCTAATTATGATACAGACGACGTTTCCAACTCGCAATTTAATCTTTGTAAAAGTATAACTGAATATAACTGGATTATTTTAAGAATGTTTAAAGCGATATAAATAAATAGGTATGACTTAAGTATTTGATATGGGTGTGGACATACATACACACAAGATCCCTTTATTGTCAGTAGCCACTAGTGGGGGCTCTTGAGTCATATGAGACGAGGGCGGGGGCCCTAGGGTGGTGGTTAGCACCGCTGCCTTTCACGCTAGAGTTTGGGGTTCGGTTCCCGGTCTCCGCGGTTTGAAAGAAACAAAAATGTTTCTTCCTCATCCACGTGTAAAACTCATCCACGTGTATTGTGGGGAGCCTTCGTGACCGAGAGGTAGCGTACTCGGCCTCAGACCGCTAGGGCTCGAATTTCGAATCCTCTGTCTGGAGGACAGTGTCATCTCATTCATCTCACCATCCTCAGGAGGCTTAGCCTATATGTGCACAAAGGTGGCCCAAAGCCCGATTCAATTCAATTCATATGGGACGAAGTGAGCGCTTCCGAATAATAAACGTGAACTGTGCCATACAATAAATGAGAGCTTGCTCAATAATATGTATGGAAGTTTGGACGTTCATATTATGACCGTCATCTTGTATTTAAAAAAAAAAGCCTTATGGACCGATATTCATTCCAGTGGCTTGAATTGATTTCGCGTTTATGAAATTACATAGCTTTTTTGTCAATAATTCATATGACAGCCATTCATAAAATCAACCGCTGATATGGCGTTGTCTGATATATTAGTTTTGAAAAATAGCCACAGTTACATATTATCATCGTGTCGTCTCCTGTTATGATGTGCACTGCTTATAGCTCATGACTTCTCATTATATATATGTTTATATCTATAAATTATCATATATTTGCTTAAACCAAATGGAATTCTACCAAAATCTGGAGGATGCTGAAATAATAAATTTTAGAGACTTATACATGTATGATTCTATGTATGTCTAATGTTTGTTTGTGTGAATGAATTTTATATAAAAAAAAGAAAAAAAAAATAGAGACTTTAGTTTTCGTAAGTATTTGTTTCTCATCACTTGAATTTACCTTACAATTCCAGCTTATAATGAACGATAAAACTACTAAGTGATAATTAAGTATGACAAGGGTAACCAGTGCTGCTCATACAGTGTAATCTAATATGACAGATAACTATCTGCTGAATGCCGGTCCAGTGTATGACGATGGCGCGCGAATATCTGAAAAGAAAACAGACACGACAAATCTGATAATGTCGTAACGAGTTGCACAGCATCCGATAATATCATACCGTATTGGATAACCCAGTAAAACAGAACACCTTATCTGTGTCTCGTTGTCATCACAGACATAAATAATTCTGCATTTCTATCTCGAGACCTGTTTTTATGTCATTTCACATTTCTCAGTTATCTAGTCAACTCGAAGATGGATGACCATTTATCTCGGGAAATGTGCGTGGTTTGCACAATTTTGGCTCAACGTTCATTCATCCATTTTAAAATTAATTCATGCCTCTTAGGATGAAATCGGCATGAGTTAGTGAACATTATTTTACTTTCTGCGCAATGATGACTATATTGCGACAGAAGGAATCCTGACATCATGACTATGCCCTACTCTAATAGAATGACTGCAAGGGTTCTTTATACCATAGACGGCCAATACACACTCCTTGCCTGTGAAACGCCAAGCTTTAATCTCAGCATAACCAGACGTTGGTAAACGTCACTTACTGGACCTTTTAAAAAAATGTAGACCCCAAAATAACGTGATTTACCATATGACTGGATAATGTACTTGTATGGTATAATGTCACGCGTGCAGTCCAAGCTCGCCAGGGTATCGTATATCACAAGAAAATAATACCAACCATGTCCAAAATACTCAATAGCGAATGTGTTTGCGACTAGACGATCATTATTTAAAAGATTTGGTTGAGTTTGAAAATAGTTTTTCCTTTTGGCGTAGCAATCGCCCATTTATTATAACATTAATATTTAATCATGCAAATTACTTTTTTAAGAAAAACGAACACAAATTATTTTTTTAGGAAAAAGGAACAAAAAGGAAGCATTACTTTATGCTTCCTTTTCTTTCAATTTATTCTTGTGTTTGCTTCTAATTCCGTTCTGAAATAATATAAATTGATTTTTTGATCCAGCGGATTAATTCAATTTAGCCATTCTCAGGCCCTTCAGGCCTTTTATTACGGCTGCCGATACTAAAACTCAAATAAAACGAACGAATCGACGATGAGATGTTTGGGAAGGTATTGTTTATTTTCGACCGTCTCCCTATGGTGCATTACCATTTAATAACAGAGACTTTGAGAAAAGCAGTGAATAACGACGTACGGGGCATGCGTGAGTATTAAGGAAGCCGTGCTGGGGTAATAAAAATGGCCGCCGCATGACAGAGTAGGGAGATGCGGCAAAATGGGACCTGGTGACAGCAGCACTTGAATGAGGGCTATCAGTTAGGAGGGTTCACTGAGCGAGTGATTAGCTATTATTCTGGTCATTCTAAAAATGATGTAATAGCAATAAGTAGAAGCTTGAAAGGTGGACATTACAATACCCTTAACAATGACTCTGAAGGATCTGTCAGGCCTTTTCATAGAGAGTAAACGACGGCAAGCGCTGACCCAATGTTGAGCATGAAATTATTTAGCTGGTGGATTCCATCTGCACTCAGTTTACGGGGAAGGATGAAAAGAGGATTGGGAAGCTTGCGGTAATGGTGATTGGGAGAAATGCGTAAGAATTTATGTCGCGTCACACAGAGTATTGGTGTCTGAGAAGTAATAGCCTACTGCTTATATAATAATATTCTAGAGTACGTTATAATGTATTCTATAAGAGACGCATTCACAGTTAAGTTTATGTTTTGACACTTGCAAACACAAGAGATTGCAAAACGTGCATTAGCCCGATTGCATGTCATATAGCCTGATTTAGGTTGCGATGGAATCTAGTCCTGCTTTTAGAAAAATACATTCTGAATGTTTTATATAAGAAACTTTCACAATGTTTATTTTATGTATTGACATTTGCAAACACAATAACTTGGTGTTGGTCACGTGATGTGATGTGTATGTGAGAGAAAATATAAAATCTTTACACACCACACCACGTTACATTGGCCATTTGATTGTATGTGAAATCATTCCACAACATAGTGTGGTCTTGACATTACTGTATTACTGCATGTGAAACATGTCACTTTATAGCGCTATTGTCAGTTCCATTTGTGCTTGTTTGTAATTATTGCACCTTATTGTTTTGACATGTCATATACATATGCAGCTGCATGTGAATTATGGAATGTTATGGTAATACATGATCAAATACATAGGCTCTCGGAATGCGTTTACGTTTTAGGAAACTGTATCTAATAGAGTTGCCGGGTATGTACATGTAAGTATCAATACGTTTTGCCTAATATTGGATTTGATGCAAATGAAGAGTGATACAGCAAAAGTATTTTAGAGATCAAAGGAGAATATGTCAAACCTTAAATGAGAAATGTTGTTTTGCATTTGTTCCATGTACTATATTACAGATAAATAGCTTGGCTGTTGCAGGTGCAATTAGTGAGGAGGTTATTAACCAACTGATTCAAAAACAGAAAACAAGCAATGAATTCTCCTTAACATGGAAATGTAGTCTACAGAAGTAAAAGTAATTACTCTCACAGCACGTTTTGTCGTTGTGAAAAGCAAAACAAGAGAGACAGTGAGTGGCGTGTCATGAAATATTTAAAGCTGGCTTTCTCATGTGACAACTTAACTGCTTTTTCTCTTGTCTCATTAGTCTACATCATTACTGTGTCAACCACGTGATAGGCTCTATACATTACAGTGACAACCAAAGTGCGGAATCACTATTAAGTAGAACCGGCGGTTGTTGCATGTAGTTCTAGCAAATATCATAAGCTGTTATTAATTTATGATTATACCACCGTCTGCGACGCGTCTGCGACGTTGGTCAAGCATCAAAGCAAGGATTCCTTGGTCAAAGCAATGCTGGCTTGATGCCCTGTGGTTGCTCAGATAGCATCAATCGGATAGACAGTATGACATGCAGGTGATTAGGAATCAGTCACTGCATTTTGTGATTGAAGGCCCTACAAGTGATTAGCAAGCAGCTACTGAATTTTGTGATTATAGGTGGTACATGGTTATTAGCAAACAGTTACTGCATTTTAATATTGTAGGCCCTACATGTGTTTGGGAAGCAGGTACTGCATTTTGTGATTTTAGGCCCCACAGGTAATTAGCAAACAGTTACTGCATGTTGTGATTTTAGGCCCCACAGGTGATTAGCAAACAGTTACTGCATGTTGTGATTTTAGGCCCCACAGGTGATTAGCAAACAGTTACTGCATGTTGTGATTTTAGGCCCCACAGGTGATTAGCAAAGAGTTACTGCATTTTTGTGATTTTAGGCCCTACATGTGATTAGCAATCAGTTATACTGCATTTTGTGATTGCAGGCTCTTTCACGTGATTAAAAGCAGTTACTTTTGCTGTGATTTTATGCCATACAGCATTTTGTCAGAGGCTTGTTCAGATGGTTTAAAACAAGCTGTCGCTACATTTTTGCCGTTCATGAAAACAACATAAACTGAGATGAAAACCTGTGATTCGTATTAGTTTTAATAGAGACCCTTCTAGTGCTACTGTACATACCTGGCACAGTCAAGAAGTGTGTGACGCCCGCCACAGGGCCTGAAGCATCTACCACCTGGCATGTGTATTCGCCGTCATCGTCAACGGGAATGTCTGCAAGTGCAACATAACAAGCATGCATGACGGTGACAAAATGTAATCTATTGCTGACAATCCGGGAATAATCTAAAAAAATTATCGCACCAGCGAGTTAAAGAAGCGCCTGGAAGGGATTGACATTCTGAGAAATAAAAACATAATGTCAGAAATATATCCGAAAGATGGTTGGGTGTCCTCAGATCCAATACAACTGCTCAAGTTTCAATAGAATGTTATGTGCACTGTGCACATATTGCTCTTTGCATTAAAGCAACTCTACAGTCTTTCATACATGGGAAATAAATCGTTTCGCTGCTGTCATTGAATGATGCTGACTTGATAAATGATTATTAATAATTATTATACCTAGGACGGGAACGCGAGAATTGATTACTGTTATCAGCCCTAGGATAGACACGGTAAGGGGGCCTGATCAAAATTGGAGCAGCCACGTCAAAATAGGCCTCAAAGCCATACCAATCGATACTGCCCTTGTCAGTAAGACTAGATATATTTTTTCTGGCGGCAAGGCAGGAAATTGAGATGACAATTGGCAGCTGTCAGGAAAACGTGAACCATAAACATGGCCGCACAGGCGTGACTTAAAGCAACAACACAGGACGCACAGCTAGCGTAGACGGCATGCCAGCAGGGTAGCCATCATATACGGCAATACTACCCAGAAACCATGTTACCGCATTTTCCACCTTACGATGAATGAAAAGTACATCATTTTAGAAAATACCAAAGTGTTATATAATCTAATAGAAACCTAATGGCGGATTGAGGCTCCCATGTAATCCATTCTGCTCAAAATATTTCCAAAGCGTTATATACATGTAAACTTCAACACAAGACCGATGACACTATGATAACGTCTCTGACCGATGACAACGACACTGTCATCTGCATCACAGACTGGTTTCTGGTCTCGCCGTTCAACATAGTGACCTGCAAAGTCAAACAACAGTAAACTGCTTACTTTTCAAGTAAGTAGTTACTGCTGTTTGTCTTTGTTATGTAGCATAGCTGGCCATCTACCATACCTTTTATGGCCCTGGTTTATAGTGCCAGTCGTCTGGAAGACCACAATATGTATCAGATGAACGAGCATTCACATGGTCTTGACGTCCATAACACAGATGAAAACACCCCCAACAAAATCCTGATGATGACTGGCAATGCTGAGGACCAACACACTACTCCACGCTATACAGAAAGCACAATGTTTTCCCTGATATTTTTTGGTCAATTCTAAACAATTCTCAGCTCGGCACTATTTTCAAAAAAACACTATTGCCGGCCACTTTTGACACATCTTATATTTGATTAAAAAATCTTATATTTAATTAAACAATTTTTTAACATTCCCTTTACAACTGTTAAGATCACCTTGAATTTTATTAAGATAACCTTAAGCTTAATTTACTAATATAGATTGGCTGTTGTTAACGTACGACACAATAAATTTAAAAATGTATTTCGGCTGTAGATCTTGCTGGTTTAGGGTGGAGCCTGTGGCTTTCAATGAACTTGTCTTGATATCCCCTGGGCTGTGAAATGACAGTTTACATGTATCAAGCGTCCTGGATCTTACGGTGGCCGCCTGAGTGTGATGATGAGAAGGGATCCACACCCCGTGTACAAGAGATCATGCCAAAGCAACAAATCACATATCCCTGAGAGGAAGGCCCACAGCAGGATGTTACACAAAATACTAGCATCAGAAAATTGAGCCGATGCTGGGCTTAAACAAGAAACTCACAAAACTACACTACACAGACCCGTGTCCAGAATAGTGGGGTTGGTACGCTATGAAAAATGGCCAATGTGTTCCCGAGCTGGATACAAGTGTCACATTTTGCACACATATAGCTTAGGATATAAAAGAATCCTGTCTCATACTTCTCCCCCCCCCCCCCATTTTTTTCTACCGGAATACTATTTTTTAGCTGTACCAATTTGGCCGCCTTAAAAAATCTATGCTCCTCTCCCACTTGTCATACATTAAAAATGTACGAGTATATGCGTGTATATCATACACATAGTAGAGTTAACACAAAATGTCATTTTTAAATGTCAAGGTCAATGTCAAGGTCAATGCTACACTTTGAACACGGAAATCTGTTTCTGCTATTATTTAAACTTTGGAAATGTACATTGGGTCAGGAGATCAAACCAGAGCCGCATATCAAATACCCCTGCGTAAATGAGGAAAGCAGGTGTGGTGAATCAGGGGGAAATAAAATGTTCTCAGAGGTATATATCTAGGAATGCAAGCAGCAGATCGGGAGTGCAATGCAATGACAAGCTTACACAGGTATGAGAAAATCTTTCAGTGCTGTCAGAGAATGGCCACATAAACACAAATCACACTGGCAAATTATATATGTATGCTATGCAGCTTTTATAACTCTGGTGTTCGGTGCAACGACCACAAATGATCATAACGTCGCCATCAAGTGGCTACTAAAATGGTGTTGAGCTTTATATAGCAGATAACTTGCAGTTAGACCCGGTAATCAATTGCCCCACATTGCCGCCTTTTGGTTTCTGCCGACCATTATAAATCACCAAAAAGCTTAGTACATACCAGTAATACTCAGGGTAACACAAGACATTGAACCAGTGTTGTTTTGATGTTTGGCCAGTATCACAAAAGTGAGGGCAAATTGTACTGCCATTAATAACAATCCCAGTAACCCACGTGAATCAGATAACACAAGATTCGAAAAAAACTCCCAAGCATAAATTATGTTGAATAAATGTGTTATATTCAAAGTGAAAATTTATCAGAAAATCTTATAGCTTATAAATGTCTTGAATGGGGCATACATATGATATTATATGCATACGGCTTTGTTGGGAAGGCGATATGGGTTCATCTCAGCACAAGTCACCACAGCAAGCCCGAGCATTTACCCATATCGAGTGCTGAGACCGTACCAACAATGCAGTATGCATTTTCTCGTACGAATATCTATCTGAAATAAAACGGCAAAATCAAACTGTACAGTGAAGCGTATAGGAGAGAGTACGAGATGGGCTGATCTCACCATACGTCTCGTAGTGAAAGCCAACAGCATGCATGAGTGCGATAATTAAACATATTAAGCTAAAGTCCACTGTAATTATTTTTGTAATTGCATATTATATCACATCATAAGATGTGCTTTGTACATTGACCGGAGTGCTGACTACTCGTCCTGTCACTCGTTAAACTGGAAATCTTCGATTTGACCACAAAGCCACACCACTACCCTCTGAGCTGATCCTCAATGGTTATTTTTCTCTCACATTTTTTGTCCTTGTCAGGTGATTTAAGTGAATTCCCCAGAGTTAATGGCAGAATGTCAACTTTAATAATCAGTCGTTCTGTAAACGACACTTTTCTGACCTGTAGAACAGTTCCCTTTCCTAGCCTGGCGTAAATCACTGTGTTTTGCCATCGACCTCTGACAATGATGGAACTGCAGCAGTTTGTGAAGTTACAACGCTGTTTCAATGTTGGGCCAGCATCACAGATGTTGGCCCAGCATTGAAAACGAGTTGAGCAAGATAGTCTGGAGCTAGAATGAAGAAGTTGGCCCAGCGTTTACACATCAACTTGAGCTGTTTTCGCTGTAGACCAGTGAGATGTGTAGAGACAGGCAATGCGTCTTTTGGTTTAGAAACTGACACTATCGTGATTGATGAAGGTCTCGCGGTGAGAAAAACAGCCTCAACAAATGGTGTTTCATTGGTAAACTGGCTGAATAGTCGTCCTAATGGTTGATTTGTGTCGAAATGTTACGCAAATCACCCCAGATGTATAAGTGGTGCGCAAATCACCCCAGATGTAAAAGGGGTGGGCAAATCACTTCAGATGTAAAAGGGGTGCGCAAATCACCCCAGATGTAAAAGTGGTGCGCAAATCACCCCACATGTAAAAGTGGCGCATTAATCATCCGATGTTGTGAAAGGGATGCGCAAATCACCTCAGATGTAAAAAGCTGTCCTAATGGTTAATTTGTGTCGAAATGTTACGCAAATCACCCCAGATGTATAAGTGGTGCGCAAATCACCCCAGATGTAAAAGGGGTGGGCAAATCACCCCAGAAGTAAAAGGGGTGCGCAAATCACCCCAGATGTAAAAGTGGTGCGCAAATCACCCCAGATGTAAAAGGGGTGGGCAAATCACCCCAGAAGTAAAAGGGGTGCGCAAATCACCCCAGATGTAAAAGTGGTGCGCAAATCAACCCAGATGTAAAAGGGCTGCGCAAATCACCCCACATGTAAAAGTGGCGCATAAATCATCCGATGTTGTAAAAGGGATGCGCTAATCACCTCAGATGTAAAAAGCTGTGCACATAGTTATCTTTTTTTCCATTCAACTTAAAAAGCGAGCTAGCCCAAGCATTGGTATTTCACCACCCCCCCCCCCCCCTAATTTAAATAACAACTGAATGACGGCGGTGATGGGCCGATCTTGTCAGGAGTAGAATATGAGACCTGGTCCGCGAATTCCTGTGACAAATTCTACCTCAATAACCTAATTGTATTTCATCGGTTATATATAGTTTTTGGTGTTGTGACCCGACAAATTTGACACATTCGCCAAATGCGGTTCAATGTTGGCCCATCTTCTGCCACGCTGGCCCAATATTAAGCCAACATCAGTTGAACATGTCGAGTCTGCTGGTGTGGAACAATGGTGGATCCCGTCTGGATCAGAAAGAGATGTGGCTTCTAACATAACGACACCCATCTAGAACAAATGCGAAATTATTATATATTGGCTATAACTGCTGATGTGAAACGAAGAAATAACATTGTATTATGCATTCCTACTAATGCGATGTAAGAGTTTCAATAGTATGCATTCCTACAAGCATGAGATCCCCTGAGGATTCAAGATGAATTATATGTAAGAATGCATACTTCTATTTATTCTCATTTCACAGCAGACACATGATTCAAACTTTGAGTTTTGGCGATCTGAGGGTGAGCACCAAATGGACCCAACCAAATATGTATAACGCTATGATGTAAAAGCAAACTGGAGTAACTGCATGACGGAATGTATTGCAAAATGAGTCAGTGAAGATATCATAGAAAAATTGTGCTATTCACGAAAATCCCACCTGTCACGAGAAGTTGGCGATATGTTGTTTCAATGCTGGGCCACCGTTTCCGGCACCGGTCCATCAGTTAAACAAAGCAACTACCCCAGATAACAACAGTCGTTCAAATATCAACCAAAATGAACGTAGCAAGATTGTTATCAAGCTTTGAGCAGCCTGTTATCGTGTTATTATCGGTTTCAACGTGTATTATGTTATTTGACTGTGACTATGATAATAAGTCCACTTTCGTCAACTAACAGTGGAACCTTAATCCTCCTAAACGAAGTTTATTTATGCCATAATCATGTTGGGCCAGGGCCGAAGAGGGGGCCCAAGATCAAGCCTGAATTGTACATGGACGATACAAAGGTGAAACATGATTCTTGACATATTTAAATGATATTCACAGTGCCCAATTAATAAAACAGGCAGCACTGCACATTCCATACCTTTGCACAACTTGTAGTAAACAACCTGGTATATGTTGGTATAATGTTGGACCAACTTCACAGCTGATGGCACAAAATTAACACTATATCAGCATTAGATCGCAGCTGTTTCAAAGTTGGATCACTGTGGGATAACGTCACACAACGCTATTGAACGTCTTACAAACACATGTGAGACGTTGAACCAATGTCGATTAAAATGTTGGCCGTCGCCTGCGTAAGCCAGCATTGGATGAGCGTCTCATTCCTATTGGTTGTGGCTGCTGGAATGCTATTGAACATTCCCATTCTCAACATTCTGAATGTCGACTTAATGTTGGCCCACCGTCTGCGATGCAAACCAGCATTGCTTGAGTGGATCCTGCTTTCTGGATTGTCTTTGATGATCAATAGAGCTGGTCATGCCTGAATCACAGCACTGGACAGTTGACTGGCCACTGGGGCTGGATCAAACGAACTGTAAAACGTGGATTTTCACCTTAAATGGTGATTCACAAAAAAAATTAGAACCAGAAATCTACATTGAATTTGCCAGATAAAATAATGATTTGATTGAAGATGTACACACATAATACATTCACGCCCACTGCAACGCTGTGGTTCGCGGTAACCATACGCAATTAACTTTATGCTGGTAAGATATGAAATTCGATAGCATAGAGCTTCAAACTCTAATGAATAAAAAAATCGCAGAGATTCTGAGTACGAGAAATAACACACATTTCTGAGCGAATCGATGAATCGGCCAATCTCGCAGATGAACGTGTTATTTCTCGTATTTTTCTGATTGGAATCTAAGGTTGACATGTACATTTATTGCAATGGTAAAATGTCGTATTTCAAAGTGCATGGCTATAAATTAGATTACATAAGGCTAACATGACAAAGAGACAAATTAGGCGGATGAGAAACAACTTATTTGTAGTTTGAAGAGAGAAATAAAATTGATTTATTATTAAAATAATACGGTATGTATGTAGAAACTGTATTTAGACAACATCATTGACATGGTGAGAGTTATTAAGTCCGAAATGATTTTGACTTTCAACTTTGACATTCTATGTTGTGTTCGTGTAGCAGTATGTGGCACCGGTCGCTGTGTACTTCTACCAGACAGTAATTGCTTTCTTTTCAAGTAATCAGTTACAGCTGTCTGTCATTTTACGACAAAGCGTGGATGCTGTGTGGGCAATATGTCCATTAAGAGTAATATCTACCCCGGCTGGTGATTGGCTGGCTTGATCACCACCGCGGTTGGTGATTGGCTGGCTTGATCATCACCACGTTCCAGAATTATCAGACCAGACCAACTCTAAATCCTACACCACAATGCCATCGATTCTGGTGGTTTCGGAACCGCGATAAAAGCCTTCCTTATTACCTGGACGTCTGGCACTTTATCCAGCTCTCTACTCTATCTGTGAACCAGAAAACCGCATTCTACCCATGTCCATCATTGTTTTTCAATGATTTGCATCGATTCTAAATTTCGCGGCAATCCAGCCAGAATGCCCCGCAGACACGAGATGGTGACCGGATCTGTACCAGTTTAAGGATGAATCAGCATCACGAAAGCTAGCCCAACATTAAACCGACACATGTCTGCCACCAAAGCCTATGGCTTTCGCGGTTTAGTTTTTTCGTACTTTCGCACTTTCTCTGTTTCGCACTCTCGTTGTTTCGCACTTTCGCAGTTTCGCACTTTCGTTGTTTTGCTCTTTCGTTGTTTCGTAGTCTCGCAGATTTGTTGTTTCGTACTTTCGCACTTTCGCTGTTTCGACTTTCGTTGTTTCGCACTTTCACAGTTTCGTACTTTCGTTGTTTCGTACTTTCGCAGTTTCGCACTTTCGTTGTTTCGTACTCTCGTTGTTTCGCAATTAATGAGCGAATTTATGCCGAGCGAAATTCAAAGATTCATAAGCTATAGACTAAGTGTGAGAGCATCTAAGGTATATTAAAAGTTCATGTCAGAAATAATGCAAAGCTAAGGCAAAACGCGTAACAACATTTACAATATAGGTAAAAATTCAGTTTTTACTGACAAGCTAATCTTTCAGACCTTATTTTATGACCATGCACATTTTAGTGATTAGATGTTGAGTAAATAATTATCTAATTATTTAATTTTTCAATTTTTTTAATTTTTTTTCAAAAATGGCGAATACAAGCCTAAGGGGCCGTTCACCAATTGCATAATGCTTAGAGGGGAGTTAAGTGATGAGTTACGGGATTTAGTCAAAATAGCGTTACGAAGGAGGTGTTGAACGGCCCACAAACACTAGCAGGCAAACTATCGTAAGTAACATGATGCAATTACGCTAGTTTAGCTGGAAATAATCGTTTAGGTCTACTGCGCTGTCATATATCAAGTGAATTCGTCCTGTGGCGAATTACTCTGTTCTCAGTAATGTTCCAGACGATATAAACGGGCGCGGGCCCTAGGGTAGCGGTTAGCACTGCTGCCTTCCACGCCGATACCGGATTCGTTCCTCGGTTCGCTCCCCTGTCTCGGGGGTTTGAAAAAAAAAATGTTTCTTCCTCATCCACTCGTATCTGGAGGGCAGTGTCATCTCATTTATCTCACCATCCTCATGAGGCTATCCTCGCCCAGTTTAGCCTATATGTGCACACAGGTGGCCTAAGGGACGCACCATTAGATATCTGGGGGGGGGGGGGGGCTTGCAAACGTTTTTTTTTACCTCCGGCGAGAAAACATGCTTTTTTTTGGCGATCGACCTCCGACAATTTTTTGTTATGTTTCGTCGAAGAAATGAAATATATATTTTTGTCGTATGCTTTCTCTAAATATGTCTTTTTTCTGACTTTTCTGGCGACAAACTATTTATTTCAATTTTTTTCTACCTTCCCCCCCCCCCCAGATATCAAATGGTGCGTCCCTGAAATCCCATTTATTTCATGTTCATTTCCTGACGATATTCCGCAGAGAAATTCAAATTGTGGATAATACCAGGCATTTTGTGACCGATATAAGCCGTCTGCGCCCCACTAAAGCCTGTCTCGGGGCAGGCGTGAGATTTAGGGCGTAGCGACGCCACAGCGTATGGTAATAGTAATAACGTATCGCTGGTGCAAGGGACGTCCCTCTCCATTAAACGACAGACTTCAGATAAAGAGTAACAGATACACAATATATGTTTTCCGCGACAAAACCAGACAGACACCTGTGAACTGATTGTCAGACATAGTCGTTACCAGGGGCTGTATTCTCCTTCAAGTGACTGTTACCCGCATGTGCTATTAATTAAGCATTATTAGCTCAAAACACAAAACATTAGCCCATAGCTGATTCAATATTGACCAACGTTGACGACGTTAAATAACATTGAAGCAGCGTTGGACCAATGCACAACACACGTGATACAAAGAGGCGAGTGGAGCGGAAGGGAGGGAGGGGGAAAACAACGAAAGTGCGAAACAACGAAACTGAGAAAGTGCGAAACAACGAAAGTGCGAAACTGCAAAAGTGCGAAACAACGAAAGTGCGAAACTGCGAAAGTGCAAAACAACGAAAGAGCGAAACAACGAAAGTGCGAAACAACGAAAGTGCGAAACTGCGAAAGTACGAAACAACGAAAGTGCGAAACTGCGAAACAACGAAAGAGCGAAACAACGAAAGTGCGAAACAGCGCAAGTAACAACGAAACTGCGAAAGTACGAAACAACGAAAGTGCGATACTGCGAAAGTACGAAACAACGACAGTACGAAACTGTGAAAGTGTGAAACAACGAAAGAGCGAAACAGCGAAAGTGCTAAAATGCAAAATAACGAAAGAGCGAAAGTGCGAAACAACGAAAGTGCGAAGCAACGAAAGAGCGAAAGTGCGAAACAACGAAAGTACGAAACTGCGAAAGAGCGATGCGAAACAACAAAAGAGCGATGCGAGACAACGACTCTGGAAACAACAAAACAGCGAAACAGCGAAAAAGCGATGCGAAACCGCGAAAGAGCGAAGCGAAACAACGAAACTGCGAAACAACGACACTGCGAAACAACCAAAGGGCGATGCGAAACTGCGACACTACGAAACAACGAAAGGGCGAAACTGCGAAAGGGCGATGCGAAAGAGCGAGATTTTAAAGAGATTTTAATTTTTGAAACAGCGAAACAACGAAAGGGCGAGATGGCCCTATCCGGACACCATAAAGGTCGGAGCAGCATTTTGACAAAAAGTTACTGTTTTAAGCTTGTTTCAGCATCGCAAGCGATAGGCCAGCATTACCACAGCACTGGCCCAACGTTTGTAGCTTGCACGAAAGGCTTCACACGAATCACCAGAAGTGAATTAGCCGCCGCATTGCTCGATCTGTGATGTGAGATGAAGTAAAATTAAATGAATCGGGCTTTAGGCCACCTTTGTGCACATATAGGATAAACTGGGCCAGGAGAACCTCCTGAGGATGGTGAGATGATTGAGATGACACTGTCCTCCAGACACAGGATTCGAAATTCGAGCCCTGGCGGTCTGAGGCCGAGCACGCTACCTCTCGGTCACAGAGGCTCCACACAATACTGACTTTCACACGTGGATGGGGAAGAAACATTTTTTGTTTCTTTCAAATCGCCGAGTCCGGGAACCGAACCCCGAACTCTGGCGTGAAAGGCAACGCTGCTAACCACTACCCTAGGCCCCCCGCCCGAGAGATGAAGTAGAAAACTCCTCTCCATGAATGCTCATCCCCAGGTGCACGTCTGGAGGAGGATAGACGGGAAATCCCAGGCATTCAGTCAATGTTGGTTTGGTGTTGGGTATCCGCCAGCGGAGCTGAATTAACACCAAACCAATATTGGTTCAGCGTCTGACGCCTTGGTATAATTATGCTCGCAATTGCATCAGTTAAGATGTGTCCCAGTTGTACGACTTTTTCGCTTGCCACATGTCATTAGAAGCTGAAGCGCGATTTTTCAGGTTTTTCCAACTTTGTAAACAGTTTCAGTCTGCTTGGCACAATAGTAACTTGATAAAGCATACAAGTATAATGATAATTAAAACCCACCAATATTAACGCGTCGTCTCAAACCAATGTTTATGAAATGGCTATTATTTTTTTTGTGTGTTTTATCTGGTAAAGATTGCACATTTAGGTTCTCGTGTTCCCCCTCCTATACACGTGTCATTTATATTAAGTCGAATTTGTTGATATCTGAGTCATTTTTGGGGTTTCTAGGACGATTGCAATGATTGTAATTCTGAGAAACGTGATCACCTACCGGTCGTTATGGGACCAAAACAGTAGGCAATATCGAGCCAATCTGTAAGGTGTTGCTAAAAAGTTTAATATATTGATAAAGACATTCAGTACAGCATTGTTTTGCTATCTCGACACGTGTTCCTCACGCTATCAAAGGAATTATAATCCTAGAAAACAGGCAATCCAATGTTAGATTTACGTTAGGTTGGCGTCGCAGACATAGTAAATCAGCAATATTTAACATCCGCCTCGAAACTGTCCACAAAAAGTCTGGTCCGGTCCGGTCCGGTCACGAGTTCGGTCACGAGTCCGGTCACGATACCACTCAGTTAACGTGAGACAAACACACAATGCTCTTGGAAAGCTGGGCCAGCGTCGTAGACGTTGGCCTATCTTTAAATAACCATTGGTCCAATATCATGAGTTTGCTTGAACCATTTTGAAAAATCTGACAAAAACTTATAAATATAGTGCTAATCACCCAGCTTAATTATTAATATTATTATTAAATCAGAATACCCATATATATTAACTGCTATTTAAATCTACATAGAATTAGACGCATAGGCCTTGATATCTGCATTGAAATAGTGTGTATTGAACAACAAAGAAAGCTAATTCATGTTACGTTCTGTGATATAGTTTGTCTCTATTTCGGGAATCATATTTCAATTTAATTTCAAACTCAATAGTCGCCTGATCATTCTAATACCACACTGTCTGCTCATCTCAGGTTATCATAATATATTATGTCATGTCCGTGCTGAGGTATCATTGATGTGTCAAGCAAATGTTAGAATAAAAAAAACTCATTTTATTTCGCACTTAGAGCCACCAATGGGTGGTGATTTTATATTGTGTTTCAATATCTGTAATATTCAGTGCAGGTGACGTTTTTAAACGAAATTGGTTTGATTGCTCGCTATAGTTTGATTGATCGTTTTCAACGCCAATTTATAATTTGTCTAGTTTACAAATTAAGGGCTATTTAAGCCGCATATTCAAATCATGTGAGAGGAAATTACTTTAATTTGTTAAAATTGTTTTTCCAGTATTGTCAGTTATTTTAAGTAGGATAAAAATACCATGAACGATCAAAGGTTATAGATAATATTTAAACACATATTTGTAATCAATAACCACTTCTAAATTGTCAAGAATTTAACATGTTAAAACATCTGCTTTCATAACACTGTTTTTTACCATTGGTGTATCGAATCCATATCTCCATCTCCAAGAGTAAAATATCAATTTAATTCCATAACATACAAATTAAATACATTTGAGCCTGTTTGTGGTATACACTGAGACCTGAATACCCATTAGAAGACCAATCTGCCAATTGGACAGATATTTAGGCATCCGGTCGGCCAGCCGCCCAGCCATGCAGCCAGACACCAGCAAACAAGAGACAGTGACCCAATGTGGATTTAAGGTTGGTTCGTCGTCCTCAATGCTGGTCCAACATTAAATCCACATCGGCTCAACATGCTGTTTTGCCGTGCAGGCGGTCAGAAGGCCAACCAGGCGTGGGACATGAAAAATGGGTTTTTTCTGTTATCATGGAGACACTGGGTGTGATTGCCTTGTAACTTTTACCGTTCATGTCGCTACGGGCGTCGTTGTCTCCTTTGATATCTGTATTATTCACTAGGATCACGCACTAGGTGTCCTACTGATCGTCAGAATAATGACGTTATCAATCTAACATCTGACATCAGCCAGTGAATCATAGAGCGTGTCTGTGTGCCTCTGTCACAAGACACAGTCACACCACCACGATAAACACAAAAAGCCACATCACACAGTCATACCACCAGTAGAAAATCACAAAGCCACGTCACACAGACACACCACCACACATTCACACAGTTACACCATCACATAGTCACACCATCACACAGTCACACCATCACACAGTCACACCACCACACAGTCACACCATCACATAGTCACACCATCACACAGTCACACCATCACATAGTCACACCATCACACAGTCACACCATCACATAGTCACACCATCACACAGTCACACCACCACACAGTCACACCATCACATAGTCACACCATCACACAGTCACACCATCACATAGTCACACCATCACACAGTCACACCATCACATAGTCACACCATCACACAGTCACACCATCACATAGTCACACCATCACACAGTCACACCATCACATAGTCACACCATCACACAGTCACACCATCACATAGTCACACCATCACACAGTCACACCATCACACAGTCACACCACCACACAGTCACACCATCACATAGTCACACCATCACACAGTCACACCATCACATAGTCACACCATCACACAGTCACACCATCACATAGTCACACCATCACACAGTCACACCACCACACAGTCACACCACCACACAGTCACACAGTCACACCATCACACAGTCACACCATCACACAGTCACACAGTCACATCACCAAACAGTCACACCATCACACAGTCACACCATCACATAGTCACACCATCACACAGTCACACCACCACACAGTCACACAGTTACACCATCACACCATCACACAGTCACACAGTCACATCATCAAACAGTCACACCATCACACAGTCACACCATCACTCAGTCACACCATCACACAGTCACACCATCACACAGTCACAAAGTCACACCACCACACAGTTACATCATCACACAGTCACACCATCACTCAGTCACACCATCACACAGTCACACCATCACACAGTCACAAAGTCACACCACCACACAGTTACATCATCACACAGTCACACCATCACTCAGTCACACCATCACACAGTCACACCATCACACAGTCACAAAGTCACACCACCACACAGTTACATCATCACACAGTCACACCATCACACAGTCACAGCATCACACAGTCACAAAATCACACATTTACACCATCACACAGTCACACCACCACACAGTTACACCATCACACAGTCACACCACCACACAGTCATACCACCGCACAATCACACCATCACACAGGCACACCATCAAACAGTCACACCATAAAACAGTCACACCACCACACAGTCACACAGTCATACCACCACACAATCACACCATCACACAGGCACACCATCACACAGTCACACAGTCACACCACCACACAGTTAGGTGGGATAGCTGAGTATTAGACTATCACATTATGACAGCATTGCACAGTTTAGTTGCTGCTCTTGATCAATTGGGAACTATGAATTATGAGTAGTGTAAGGTGTTTCGATTGATTCATATTCTTATAAGTTCATTGAACAAATTTAGGTTTGTTGCCCAAGTGGCAACTTTGGGCAACATTTTTTTTTATTGGCATAATCAAATAATTAACATTATCGGCCTAATCTGCATTATGATCTACGGTGATCTAGCGCATGTGGTTGCTGTTCTAATTTATCAATTTATACAAACAATATACCATGGAAAGTTATATTACTTTGTGACAGTATTACACCGTCGTTGTGCCAGCACGTGGATCTATTTGATGTGTTCCTTAATGGGCTTGTTAGTGGCACAGGTTAATAGAGGGTCCCGCGCATTGGGGACGGTCACTGTGTCCGTCCAAACAGGGATCCAAGCTTGTACCAGAATAACTCCCAATATAAGGACAATTTATTGAGAGGTTTCTTCCAGTTTATAGGCTTCCATCTCCCAGCGAGATTGTTGGATGGACCGACGGCCATCAACCGTGGATTTAATGTCCCTGAGAAAACCGGTATAATGATGTGTTGATGGTTGTCACCTAGCCGCCATGGGTTAATATCTGACCGTGATAATGGGATAACCCCTGACCGCCTGAACTCGTCTGCATGGCTAACGCCTCCACATTCAACTATTATCCAGCCAGAAATTGAGGTAATGCTGGCCCATTGTCGAAGACGCCAGGCCAATATTGGACCAACATCAGGTCAACGCTTTGGGCTCATTTGGTAAGCAATGTTGAGGAATGTTTTTAAATATGAGCCTAAGCCACATATACCTATATTGACTGTCTACCTATTAATTACATGTGCAAAATGGCTTGAACATTTTGAATAAAAAACATAATCTGTAGACGTTACATTTATAAGATTTCCATACGGTCATGTAGGCCAATAATATGATATGTCTTCTGTATGTAGCTAGATATACATGGAGTCTAAATTATCATTTTATGAATGAATGAATGAATGAATGAATGAATGAATGAATGAATGAATGAATGAATGAATGAATGAATGAATGAATGAATGAATGAATGGAAGAATGAATGAATGAATAAATGAATGAATGAATGAATGAATGAATGAATGGGGTTTTAGTCCACCGTTGCTCATATATAGGCTAAACTGGGCCAGGGTAACGAATATGGTGAGATGAATAAGATGACACTGCCCTCCAGACGCAGGATTCGAAATTCGAACACTGGCGGTCTGAGGCCGAGCACGCTACCTCTCGGTCACGGAGGCTCCCCACAATACTAACTACCGAGCTTCAGTGCTCTTTCCCTTTCCACCCTAAGGAAAACATATGCTATTTTGCCACCCACAGTTTAAACCAGAGTTTAGTCAAATTATTAACGTTCCTGATCTGGTTAGGTTCGAGGCCACATCTCTCTGTGTATCCGGACACTTCTGGCTAATGTACCTGTCGTTGCCTCTGTATTATATGAACCCATTCACCACCGTTGCCAGTGATCTTGCTCCAAACTCACCACGTCAGTGGGGAATTCATTTAAATTCAGCGCACACAGGGGCCAAGGCCGAACAGTCAGACAGCATTCATCCCAGCTATTGTAGATACGTTGACCCAGCTTTGTTCTAATGCTGGGCTAGCATCTTCAATGCTAAACATCATTGAAACAACCTACTGCATACTAATTGTAGGCCTAACACCTAATATGTATCAGGTTGAGTATGGAGATGTTGGCTTACGGATTGGAGACTGTCAGTGGTAAAATAAAAACAATTGTCAAATTTTGTCCACAGCAAACAAATCATTAAGTCATAATTCTATGGATCGATTCCGATTTTCAGATATGTTTGAGTTTGGTGAATGGATTAGCACTGGATGTCCGATATATCATTTTATTGATATTCTGTTGGCAGCTTCACATAAATTAAATTGATTCAGTTTGACAAAGTGAACGAGTCAACTGTGTGCAGTGGCCAGATGCTGGTGAAACGTGACCTCAATCGAACAAAAAAACACCACCAAACATGTATCGCTAATTTTCATGATTTATTATAATTCAGATATGTAGTTTGCCGCAGCGTTTATATTCGACTCCACATTACAAAAAACGCCAAATTGGGCAGCTTAATTAGTTACGACAGGCGAAATAACGCTTTCAACATCAGAAGCTGAACGTAGTGACTGACTTCAATTCAAAACATGCAGTAATGATTAAATGGGTAATCAAACAATAAACCTGAGAATAAATTGTCCAAACCCCAGTTAGGACTTGTGCGTTTATTCGCAGATTACTTTTTGGATCCGCCGCCCCAACCAACAGTCCAGCCAGCAGTCCAGGCTCGGAATGCCGGCTGGTCTGTGACAGCTGATAACAAAGTTCTCAATTTGAACAGAATAGACTTCACACAGGTCTCCTCTCCTGTGACAGCGAACAGCTAGAACTGTCAATAGAGGCGAGAAAACGGCCGAGAATTCCCAGACAGTCTGGCACTTTCCCGGCAATCACGGGATCATAGCCCCGTGTTGTTTCAATGTTGGGGATCGACGAAAATGTAGTATGGTTTAAAAAACACTCGAGATATTAAGCCCATGTTGGTTTAAGGTTGGTTTAGCATCGTAGATGATGGGCCAAGATCAAACCAAGATAGGAATGACGTATCATATTTGCTGGAAAGAGTAGCCTGTAGAAATGGTCAAGTAAAAGTGAGAGGTAGGCACAAAGTTGTTCAGATGCAGAGACAACTATGTAGCTATGTGTTGATCTAAATGTCACTGATAGCTATGTGCTCATCTAAATGTCACTGATAGCTATGTGCTAATTAATGTCACTGGTAGCTATGTGCTAATCTAAATGTCACTGTTAGCTATGTCCTGATCTAAATGTCACTGGTAGCTATGTGCTGATCTAAAAGTCACTGATAGCTATGTGCTAATCTAAATGTCACTGGTAGCTATGTGTTGATCTAAATAGATATGTGCTGATGTATCCAGCTGCCTTCTGTGTTGGTTTAATATCCTGTTCCTGTCCAGCAAACACTGGACTTTGAACCAATAATGGTGTAATGTTGGTCGCAGACGGTGGGCCAACATTATAACATTATTTATTCAACGTGTCGCATTAGATGTGTGTTCAGATGGGCTATAGAAATAATTTTTGACTTGTTAGTTTAATAATTATTTCAAAAATGTTTTGCAGTGCGTGAAATAGGCAATCTATTTTTGGATTCACAGTCAAACGGAATTAAATGAGCAATCCCGTGTCAGACATCAGAACCACTCAGAAAACCCCTTCAAGCCAAGCTGATTGATTTCACGTCAGTCCGGGTTTTGGAGCTCGGTTTGATTTGAAAATCATAAGCACAGTTGATTCCTGATTGGTATATTTTCATGTCGGTATGATTGCGATTGCATTCCAATCCCAGACTTTGTTGACGTTTAATAAAAAGAAGTACAATTTTAGACCGAACCAACAACATTTTATTAGTTGATCGTTTTAGCCTGGAATTAGATGGATTACCTCAATTTGAATTATTTGCCATAAGACATAAGACATAAGACATAGTTTATTACATAGGATCTGTACAATACAGACATGTATGGGTATGAGCCAGGAAGGCATGCATAAAACAAATCATTTGTATAGATACACAAGATGTTATAATGATATATTATTATACATCGGTGTTTTACATCTACACTATCTACAAGTTATACAATACATAATTATGATTTTTTAACCGGTTACGTATTGCTTAAAAACAGCTCTATGCCACACAACATGACTTACGGAAAACATGCTAATATTATTTTTTACAAATTTGCATAGGTTAGTTGTAATAGTTTTGTCGGTGGTATTCATCAAACTATCAAAATTAAAACATGAGGGTGATCGTACAAAGTATGGTTTAATATAAATTTATCTCTTTGAATCGAGATGTGAACATTTAAACAGGTAATGAAATACATCTCCAATATCGCTTTTACAAAGAGTACATAATCTTAAATTACGATCTTTACCCAGCCTACGGCCTAACTGCGTAATTATGGTACCACAATTCTGCCGTGCCAAGGCAAAAGGCAGTATCTGCAAAAACTACAAACTGAGTTATTGGCCTCCAAAGATTAATGGTCGCTCTTTGTTCAATTTAATCGATTTATTAATTATTATAATGTCATTATTTGCTATTAGACATGTTCTTTTTCATGATTTTATTTTAATTATCGAATTTTGATCCGCTTGGCACACAATGTAGATATTGCCTTTTGCCTTGGGAACGAGAATGGTAAAAATGAATGTTTGCAAAAGCAAATTACAGTATCTACATTTTGAATGAAGAAATAACATAGCTTGTGACCCGCAGTGTAAATCTTTTATATTTTATATACATGTATTTTTTTTTAATCCTCTACTTACCAGAACCATAATACTGCGAAAAGTCAGAAATTGTTGCCTATATTTATTCATTAATATATAGGCCTAGGCATATAACCAATGGCCTAAAAACGTGAAGATTTATTATAATAGTAACAACAGTATTATTATTCACATCAGCACCCACCATTATACGTTCTAAATATTTAAAAGCGATGTGAGTGTCTATTTGATGTGTCATTAGAATCTAAGTTTACCCAAAATTTTCGTCTATTTTGAGGCATTAGTGGGCACAGCTTATAATGATATCATATTTTTTGGTCGCATAAATACCTTGATTTGACTGTCTCAAAGTCGGTGGCAAGCGCAATGGAAAGTTTTCCTTTAGGAAATTGAAGGATTTGAAAGCATGTTCACTGTGATTATATTTGCCACATGAAATTCTAGCATAGATGGTTTTCCACACCAAGGAAGTCCTTTCACTACATTTTGAAGACCACAGATCAACCTAATTTGCATGAATTAACATAAATGAACATGTATTTAAAGCCAAAACCTATAAAATGTTCTAACTTCTCGACAAAATCTCCCACACATGTGTTTTTGGTGTCTATACCCAGGTTTTTCACCCCATGGAAGTCGGTTCACTACATTCTGAAGACCTCGGATCAACCTTATTTGCATAAAGTAGCATAAATTAACATATTTAAAGCCAAAACCTATAAAATGCTCTAACTTTTAAACCAAATCACCCACAGCTCTACATGTAGGTGTTTTTGGTGTATATACTCAGGTTTTTCACCCCTCGAAAATCGTCTCACTAATTTCTGAAGTCCACAGATCAACCTAATTTGCATAAATTAACATAAATTAACATATTTAAAGCCCAAAACTTATAAAATGCTGCAAGTTTTCAACCAATTCATTCAGGTTGTTCAACCCATGGAAGGCGTTTCACAAAGTTTTGCTTAAATTAACATAAATTAACATAACTAAAGACAAAAAACTAAAAAAAGGCTCAAACTTTTCAACCAAATTACCGACACAACTGTTTGTGGTGTCTACACCTAGGTTTTTCACCTCCTTGAAATCGTTTCTCCACATTTTGTCGTCCACAGATCAACCTAAATTTCATAAAGTAACATAATTGAAGCCAAAAACCTATAGAATGCTCTAACTGTTCAACCAAACCACCCACATAGCTGTTTTGGTGTCTATACCCAAGTTTTCACCCCATCTAAGTCGTTTCACTAAATTGTGAAGTCCACAGACCAACCTCATCTGCATAAATTAACATTAATTAACATAATTAAAGTTAAAAAGCTATAAAATGCTCTAACTTTTCCACTAAATTACCCACACAGCTGTTTGCGGTGTCTATACTCAGGTTTTTCATCCCATGGAAGTCGTTTCACTAACACCCGAACTAACAGGCCCAGTGACCATAGGGTAAAATCTAAAGTTGTTTGAGAAGTCTTCGGACTTAATATAAACCTGCACCTTTATAGATAATAAATACATTTAAAGCATTGAAGATTGGTCGAGTATGGGTTACGTACTAGCATGATGTTGATTAATGATCCTAACAGCATTTTACTGAACTTTAAGTAACATATTTGTCACTATCTACACCCAATACCTACACCTATATGTCAATGCAATGATTAATAATACACGGATAGATAAGACTATTATATATGTACAGTTTTTTAATCAGATCACATATTAGTCGACACATAACCTAAAATTTGTTTTCAAATAAGCAGTGGGTAGTCGCCACAGACGATCTGCATCAACACATCAATCACACTCTCTTATACCGAATCATATTCAAATTTAATTATATGTAGCAGCCAATTTTAAAAATCACTAGCTAACCACCGGATTTCAGAAATGGCCATCACTAAGTTCACACATTTCCAGGGTTATCAACAGTCATTGAAGTTTAAATAAGCATAACTTGACATAAAGTACGTTACGTAATTGCTCTAAATAGTATTCCATTTTAAAATAGTGTTCAACTGCAAAATGCGCATGCCTGTGACGGTCAAGTGTAGGCCAACAGTCGCCTATTGAGTACAGATTCAAGGCATTAATATAGCCACTTAACTGATTACAAGATACTACTTAAACGAGACATTGATCCAATGTTGTTTTAATGCTAGGCCAACGTCTGCGACGCTGGCCCAACATTTAACCAACATTGAATAAATGTACAATGTTTGAGAGAAAGTCCTCCTGCAGCCCAGCAAACACAATACATTTGTATTACATTTATACAACGTCGACCCAACGTTTGCGACGTTGGTCCAACATTGCATGAAGTCATACAAATATTTTGTGTTTACTGAGTGTCAATACAGCTTTTGGGTTCAAGCAGTTTCCAAATCCCCGCAGTAATGCAGTCAGTTTGTTTGCAAGCTAGGGGCCAAGTAGGGGCAAGGGCAAAGTGCTTTGAATTATTAACTCATAGATGTCGCTCAAGTATATATGAACTTGCTGTGATTTGAGAACTTGCTTTTAATGAGGCTTTGGGTATGAAACGCATATTTAGTATTATTATGGAATAGGGTCTTGGCCTACCCACGGGCACTATTGCCTTCTGGGGGACCCTTGTCCCGCGAATTTTGACAGTTGACCACACCTTTAAGGATTGGTCCATTTTACATTGTGAACAAAGAGCAACATGTATAGTGTAGGATAATTTTAAGTTGTAAAATTAAATTGTTCATATAAATGTTATTATAATGATAGAAACCAAATATGTTTTCATTTGTCTAATTCAATGAGTTTTTCTTCTTGAATGTAGTCTTCAGAATGTAGTCAAGCCAATTACATAAGTGGGAGCACGCGGGTATAGATAGCAAAAACACCTGTGTTTGTGACTTGGTTTAAAAGGTGGAGCATTTTTATAGGTTTTGGCCTTACATATGTTAATTTATGTTAATTCATGCAAATTAGTTTAGTGAAACTATTTCCATGGGGCGAAAACCCTGGGCATAGACATCAAAAACAGCTGTGTGAGTGATTTTGAAAAGTTAGATAATTTTATTTTTTCGACCTGGCATATAATATGCGAATTTTTAGCGATAATTGTGTTAATTTATGCCAATTTATGCAAATTAGATAAATTTATGTTATTTTTAAATCAACTAAGACAAAGTCCATGGAATGGAACCCTATAAATAAACACAAATGTGCATTTCTTAGAAAGTGTGTCGAAAGATCCAAAACTGTGACAACATGACCTATTTTTTGGAGTGTTTCTGCGTCGAAGTGTCTCTTCCGTATCGAAATTGCACTGTGTCAAAATTGCACTGTGTCGAAATTACTGTCACCCTTTCCGGACCATGCCGCTTTCTGGACAATTCCAACATGATCCTGCCACGCGACGACAAATGCACTCTTTTAAAATTGCACTTTTAAATAACTTTTAAAAGAGTCTGCTGTCTCTGGCAAATATGTTGTGCAGGCCTGCGACAGCAGTATTTACTTACAGAGACAAAAGGCAGTATCTGCAATGCCAGTGGTGTCTTTACCGACTCAAATGGCAGTAAGTAACATACTGCATTTTGGCTCTGTTGAGCAATGTTATTTTGAAAACATATAAAGTAATAAAGTGGTTTTTTTCCACCAATAACGAAAAATTAAACTAATCATACACAAGACGTATAATGACACATTTAGTAATATTAGCTAAAAAAATGTCATTTTTGATAAATTTGCAGATACTGCCTTTTGCCTTGGCATGGCAGAATTGCATTTACATTGTATTTGGTTTAAGCCTACTTGGTTTAAACTGGGAAACTTATGCTGGTCACTCAGAACCTTAATAAGCGTGTCTGGGAATCTCGCTACGTCTTTTACTATTAGTCCCAAATTACATTCCTCCAAGCTCCCCAATAACATCGGAAATGTATTGAATATGATAATCTATACTGACCAATTTAATTTTAAAGGAAAATAGCATAAACAGATAATAAATAACTACTATACTATGTAAGTACTATAGAATAGAGAAAACAATATATCATAAAAAATCAATATTTGTCTATATTTCATTTTGGTGTACGCCGACATACCGGTAGATATACTTAAACTAAACAATTGATTGGTATACATTACTGTCCCGTAATATCGGATCGTGAAAATTGTAGCGAGCATGATCATTAAAACTCCGAATTTGTGTTTTGTTTCCATTGTCAGTTTTATGTGTTATATACTATTAATACTTTAAGCGCTAATGTGCTCGATTTGAAAGTTTTATTCGTATTTGTGAAAATGCAGGGCAATCACTTTTAGATTTCGCCGATTTCTGACCCGTTTCTCTTATAAATATACCCTTTGAGTACACATCACAACGATAGTCGTATTTAATTGGGTTTAATGGCCGATTAAATCATTGGGAACGATTGTGTGCTTCAACGTCCAATATTTGTAAACGTTTGTCTGAATTATGAGTTGATTTTCACCAACCTGAAATTGTGTTTCGCTAACGCGACCCACAGCTTCAAGTACTGTAGGTGGAAATTGCAATACGATAACTTTAAGGGGTAATGATATTTTTAGGTTAAAGTACTACTAAGAGAATTGAAGAAAAGGTTATACAACCCTGTACATACCCTTAAAGGTCATTGGTGTTTAATATTCCTAAAAAATGTTATTTTGATATCAGTTCAGCTCAGCCATCGCAGATTTAAATGCATAATGTTTAAATTTATCTCTGCGTTCAAGGTTATCATAATGACCCACCGAGCTGTAAATGTGTACCGTCCGTCTTGCCCTAGACATGATGGAATCATTGTGCTGTTTTTCAAATCATCTGGTAACACTGTGTTCTCAAATCCCCTGCACTGACTTTTACTGTGAGGCGTACGATGGTATTCATTTCGAACCGATTGCATTTCGCAGGCTGGCCAAAATATTATGATTGGTATTTCATTGGAGCTGTTCTTTAATAATTTATTCAAATTGTAACCGTTTGAAGCTCGACCACGATTACTATCTTTGTCAAGTAATTTTATTATACTTTAAATAGTGTTTTGGCGGTAAAACGTCTTCAATCAGTCGAATTTAAAGAGGGTTGGGCTCCATTTCCTAAATTAGACCTTATTTTCACGAGCTCAAAATTGTGGACTGCGTCAAAAAGACATAATTAAATAATTTGGCTCGTCGAGGTTAAAGTTATGTATGTTGGCGAAATATTAATACTATGTGTATAAAACCGGCTCTAAATTATAAACAACAAAATCATTCGTATTCTCAATTAAACAATTTTCACCATTCGAAATAGACTTCTAACTATAATAAATAAATTTAGAATCGTATATAAATGGATAGATACATTGCTGACCAAGTTAACAATAATGGTAAAAATACATAAACGGTTTACAGTTAATTAACATCATTTAAAACTAAAGCATTTACATCTGTTAGCTCACACTCGTTTGTTACTTCTAATCTACAATGTATCATACTCTAAGCTATGTAGATTCAAATAATGACTCAATCTGGTGTCAATTAAATAATATATTCAATTTGTTAACTGTTGAAAGCCTAATAAATTTAATAAGTTGTTGGGAGCGCAATTTATCAACAAATAATTGTTTGTCAGCTTCCTCACGCCAATCTCTGACATCATCAACCAATCATGGCGGTGGCGAAAGGTCAACTGTATCTGTATCTGTATATTACGTGGCAGTACGCACTATTGCGCTATCGCGCCACGGGAATAACTTAGCAAGGCCTGTTATCATTCATGATATCATTCATAGCCTTATATATGTGCCAAGTACTCTATGTTGTGGATTTTTTGGGGTCTCGCCGGATGGAAACTGCGCCTACGTCCATTGAGTTTTTTTACGTCCAACTCAAAGTCAGTCAGTCGAGCCATCTGATTTACGTGGTTCTCTGAGCCCCACGAGTGTATACATCACCTGGCCCAGGCGGTCACCCATCCGCGACGTTGCTTAACTTCAGTGAACGAGCACAAACCATCTTTGCGCATGTTGTGTCAATTAGCTCAGTGCTGAGCATGCAATATTTCAGTGTTGATTCTCTTATGAGTTTCTCTACATTTAACACAAACTGAAAATTAGCTGTGCAACCTGCACTTAGAATGCCGGCTTCACTGGCGCCCTAGATCTGTCATTATAATGACGCCATCACAAACTAATGTGAATTGTCTACTCTGCTACATTGATGACTAGTAGGGCTTTCGTCTATTTACCGATGGCCATTCCTCTTCTCTTCTCACTAGATTTATCTAGATAACCTGTCCATTGGCCTTCTGATGGCAATGCATCCTACCATTGACCCAATGATTGGGTACTGTTGGGCCAGCGTCACTGACTGTGGCACAAACTTAGGTTAACGTCTTGCGTTGCTGATCTAGCCTACACTGTCTTTCCACACTGTTATTTTAAAATTAAAATCATACAGTTTATCAACTCTGCAGATGATAATATTAAGGAAGGTATGACTTTTAGCCTAAATCAATATAAGGCTATCTATTAAACATAAGGTCAGTTGGAGCTGCCAATTGCAGAAAAGCTTACATTGAATAAAACATATCAGAGAGCGGTAATACAGTAATGAAAGAGTTAACGTGCAGTTGACATAGTCTGCAACAACTCTTGAAACGATTTACAAAAATAAACTCTGATAGAATGTCTTAAATTCTTCAACCTAGACGGGGACATTGTAAGATTGTTGCCATATGTTTTTTTTTTGTAACTTTATCACTTTATTATTCATTCGTACATGATTGTTTATATGCGACTCAAATGCTGTTTTATGATTTAGATTGTTATATCAGTATTGCTCACCACACATAAGCTTTAAATCCACTCATGTGATACTTTGTGACATCTAAAAACATAATCCTTCCAGACGCCACAGTTCGTCTTCAGAGAGGCGTCTGGTTATGGCGGCCTCTATTGATGATATTACCGTGGAACAGTCAGCACAGCTACACACAGGAAAACAACAGTAACTGCTCACTTGAAACGTACGCTTTTACTGCGGCTCTTTAACAAACACGCCAACGCAAACAACAGCGAGCAGGTAAATGCTTTCATGAAACGTAATGCTGCTTACCTTTAGCATAGCCTCCAAGGACCAATACCAGTAACGGTTTGCTTGAAACGTAAACAAATACTGCTGGCTAGTTTGTATTTCAGAACAGCAGTGACTGTTTACAATAAGAGTAAATAGTTGCCGCTCTTTGTATCAACAGTGCCATGTTAAATTAGACAGCAGTAACCGATCACATACATGCAAGGAGTTAATTGTATTTGCATCACAATTTTGTAAGGTTTCCTGGGAGCAGCGGCAAACAAAATACTAGATACTGCACGCACGAAGCAAAGGTTCAATAACACATAGCAGAAGAGTCAAATCAATCATGGAATAAAAATTTGTGTGCGGCGCCTAATTTCAAAAGGTGCATTGTTTCAAATTAAATTAATATTGTTTGCTGTAGGCTAGTATAAATTAAAGACTAATAACCATAGTGCTGATGATAATAATTGAGGTATTTGTATCAATCGCAATATAATAGCGAAAGAGATCTGATATAGGGTTAACTTTATTTGTTTGTAGTCTAGTAATGTAAATGGAAAATCCAGACTAATCATGATGTAAATAGGACGATTTCAATTGCTATCAATATCATTATATTAAACTACGATGCGTATGTGAGTTTAATTACGAGCCAACGTGGCAACATGCATTAAGCACACCCATTTACCCTGTTTACACTTGGCTGCTCGTTTATCCTTTTTCACAGTGGATCCTGCACATCAGGCATCTGGGGAGTCTGTAGAATGTTCTATGACTTGTAAGAAGCAACCAGTCGTTCCATGGTAGTTAGAGACGTTATTAACAGTGTACGGGGAATACCTCCGTTAACCTGCTGATTAGTCTGCTAACCAGGGTTGACAGGGCTGTGTAAATCACGAAAACAAGCTGTGGATATAATGTCATCATTACAGATACTGCACTGTGTCTGATTAGATTTGTAGCCGTTCAACCATTTGTAGAAGGATTCGCATCAGATCGTTGATTTCACACTAAATTCACAACCAATTTCAGTAAAATTAACTTAATGTATCCGTTTGTCCTAATCTGCAGCGTACACTGTGCGTGAATTAATTTGTTACGGCTTTAGCAAATACATCACATTAACATATATATATATATATTAGTATTATTTTTTTATTTACATAATTATGTATGAAGCATTCACATTAAATTATTCTCTTATTACAAACAAACGCTGCAGTGAGCCATTCATTTATTCAAGGCAGCCCAGAGGCAGTCAGCAACTTCCATATTTCAAAACGAGCTGTGCAATGACAGTAATTACAATGGATGCCAACGTGAATATGAGATGACAGCTCACTGGATTCACTGCACGAGACGTTGATCCAATGTTGGTTTAATGTTTGGCCACCGTCCGTGACTGTCGTCCAACTTTCAACCAGGAATGGATCAACCTCTGTCTTCACCATAGGCCCTGAGGTACGGCCGATGTTTTTTCCAGAACGCTGATTTTACCACAGGCCGCAGGGTACGACGTAAGCTGGTCTGACACACTTGTCTGACACACTTGTGGCGGAACCCAACCAAAACGAGCTGGTGACGTGATGCTGTATGATCGCTGGCCCGGCGCTGGCGACGCTAGCACAGTATTGCGCCGGCACCTGGCCACACATACAACCACTGGCATAACGGGGAGTGTTTTACATCATTCCGTGATTGGGCGCCCAGATCAGCCAGCTCGCTCAGATCCCCCTGCGGTCAATTACAGTGTTTGTCAGAAAAAAATCGACAGAGAATGGACGCTCGTCAGAAGTGTCTGGCTTCATGATGGGCGCAGGATATAGAAGCGGTGTTGGTCTTTTAGTCAGAAGGCCCGTTAGTCAGAAGGCCCATTTGTCAGAAACCAGTAAGAATGATTAGTCAGAAGGCCCGATTGTCAGAAGGGCCGTTAGTCAGAAAATAAGTAAGGATGATTAGTCAGAAGGACCGTTTGTCAGTAGGCCCGTCCATTAGTCAGAATGTCAGATAATTACCTCATCGAAATCATCTTATTTGTGAACAGCCTTATGACCAATTATTTGTCTTTATTTACTTGTGCCAGTAACAATGTCTAGCACTTGCATAAGGGTTGCGTTAATAATAGGCTTCTCATTATGGTTTTGAACCTAATGTTTGCTGAGGTAATTTTAAGCTTCAAATGGGGCGGGGGCCCTAGGGTAGTGGTTAGCACCGCTGCCTTTCACGCCAGAGTCCGGGGTTCGGTTCCCGGTCTCGGCGGTTTGAAAGAAACAAAATTGTTTCTTCCCCATCCACGTGTGAAAGTTAGTATTGTGGGGAGCCTCCGTGACCGAGAGGTAGCGTGCTCGGCCTCAGACCGCCAGGGCTCGAATTTCGAATCCTGTGTCTGGAGGACAGTGTCATCTCAATCATCTCACCATCCTCAGGAGGTTCTCCTGGCCCAGTTTAGCCTATATGTGCACAAAGGTGGCCTAAAGCCCGATTCATTTCATTTCATTTAAGCTTCAAATGACTGAAAATACCCATAATAATTGGATTAAGTGGTTATTGCTAAGGTGGTTGTAAATAACAGTAAATATTCCACATATTTGAACAAAATAGTATAACAAAAATAATAATTATTGCATATCGTAGGCAGCAATGTAGGCCTACACTCCATGTATTTCAACAGTTTTGAACAATGTAAATATGAACAAGCAATTTGATCAACATACTGTTACAAACGTGGGTACTTGAATTTTGAAACTTGCTGATAAAAATGCTCGAGGTAACAAGATACTTCTAATAGATTATAATGAGATACACTGGTCCTAATTAGCAGGGTAATAATATATACTGCAATCACATTATATAATAGTTCTCCCGTGCCTAGGTAAATTTCACTTTCTCAAATAATGCTAGTTATAAGAATGTTTGGACAAACAAATTTATTAATTATTCTGACCAAGATGATACATTTATCAACGCTTGACATAAATTAAACAGATGGCTACAAGCTCAACACAGTTTAGAAATCTAGTGGGGTTTTCTCATGATGCATTTTCACATCTATTTCAGTAACGTCTATATATGAAAAAAAGTATGGTGCTGAAAAAAATAAAGCGGGTTCTACAGGTTTTACTCTCCGATGTGCAGTTTGCTTGTGTTTTATTCTTTCACATTATAATTTGCATGGCAATTTCTCCCTCAAACTATGTATCATGCTTCCGAATTTTTGACAAAAACTTGGACTCCATCAGAAATTTTTAGTATTCTTGAAATATTTTTTTCTTGCACAATTCTCAACATTTTTTTTGTCAATAACTGGACAACAAAAGTTTTAATCAAAATAATATAACCCCCCCCCCCCCCCACACACACACACACACACACACACACACACACATGCACAGATATCAAATGAAGCGTCCCCTAGCATTGCTCACTGCCCAAGGAACACGTTCTGACTAAAAGGCTTTCTGACTAACGGGCCTTCTGAACTAGTTATAAGAATACATGGAAGAATATCCACCTGGTAACAATGTGGGGATGTGGTGTCACTGTCCCTACTCACAAATTACGTTTCCCTATGAAAAATCTTGGTTCTTGGAAATTGGAGAAATTTCGCATGTTTACGTATCATCAGCTATGCATAATACACGCGCATTATGCATTGCTAGTACAATGCAGCGACGTAGGCTGGACAAAAGATTTACAGCTGATTATCCACAGATGATAATTAACCATCCGTTACAAAAAACGATAACTTCAAACTGGTGTATGCGCCACTCAAATAAGTGATATATACAAAATTGTATGGTGTGTGTGTACGACAAGACTCATATCACTATAGCAGGTGCAGTGTTTGTATACTCCCGGGGAGTTGAGATAGCACATGAATGAACATCTCCCGGGAGGAGTTTTGATTATTTTACTTGTTATATTGTTGCTCTCCAGCAATTGGTTCTAAATTCATGACAAGAGACGAGCCGAAGCCAGGACTATGGCGTACTCTTTTCGAATGAAAGGCTTTTTTATTGTGCCCACAATGCTCAGAGCTCCACAATCCAGGCATTAGAACATTTTTAAGAACCAAGTCTGCAGGAATGTAAAACCAACATCGGATCCAGCTGTGATTCAAGGAACAATAGCTAGGTTACGAGTCCAAAGCTAAACCAAAAGAAACACTACCTACTGTTATAGAGCTAGGCAGAAAAGATAATTGGTGTGTCCGTCCTCCATATATATGGGATGGTATGTTGAAATTAAACTGATTCAATTAAACTGATTCAATTTTCAATGGCCGGAAACAGCTGAAACACGTGTGCATTTGACTGTGGTTATTACAGCTTTGATGGCATACTAAATGAGGCTAGTTGTCAGGACCAAAAACCAAAGTAAAGGTGGATTATTTTCTGCGAAGGATAAATAACTTTTTATTTTACATTGTTTCGTGAGGAGGCAGATGATACTATTTTAACAGTACTAGTTGACCGAGCTTGGTAATGTAAAACAATAAATCTGGAAACGACAGACGTATTTTTTTTCTGAGTTGAAGCAGACGTTATTACATTAGGCTGAGTAATTTACCTAATCTATCAAGTTTCCAACAATTGGCTGTATGGACATGATTTCATCACGTGCATGATGAATCATTTCATGGTTTTCATCTAAATGAGTAATAGAAGCTAAAATTCATGATGCAATTTTCAGATCATAACAAAAAACGTTATTACAGGATGTTCGCAGTGTAGCGGTATTAGCCAAATATCACCACACTCTTGCTTTAGTTTGAGCTGCAATATATGCCAATTACGTCACGTGTGACTTATACAATACACAAATTGTTTTTGTTGAATATAACACATACAACACACGTTTTTTATATTTTTTTATTCGATATTTCAGTAAAACAGTGCAGTCAGCATACAGGGCCTGATGTAGTAATTAGCACCGCTGCCTTTCACGCTAGAGTTCGGGTTTCGGTTCCCGGTCTCTGCGGTTTAAACAAAACAAAAATGTTTCTACCCCATCCACTTGTAAAACACTGAGTATTGTGGATAGCCTCCGTGATCGAGAGGTAGTGCGCTCGGCCTCAGACCGCTATGACTCGAATTTCGAATCCTGTGTGTGGAGTGCAGTATCATCTCATTCATCTCACCATCCTCAGGAGGTTCTCCTGGCCCAGTTTAGCCTATATGTGCATTATTTTAATTTAGCAGGGATTAAAACCTTATAAAGGGCCTGGTGACTCTTATTTCCATAGTGGGCCAACATGTAGACCAGAATGATGGTCCAATGAATAAGGTGTTTGCCTCATGGCTGCCACCTTATTCATTCATTATTTATCTGAACTAGCTATTGTGAACTAATGCTTTACATTGTATACGCTTGCAACTATAAATACATAATATTTTAATCTTATCTATTGGGTGAGTGCTATATTTTTCCATATCGTACTCAAATGATCACAGTTTGCATATATGATCAGAGATTTGCGTATAAAATGTGTTATGGTATAGTTTGTGTACAATTCATTGAACAAACCATTGCATATTGCACTATTCTCGTGTCTTTCTAATACAATACTGGCATAACCCCCCCCCCCCCCCGTGTCACTGGATTTAGTTCTGCTTTAAAAACACAAACAGAAGTAACTGAAAACTTGAAGATAAGTAGTTACTGCTGTTTGCCTTTGCAAACTAGAACAAACCCAGCTCCATCTTCCACAGACAGACAGCACACACACATAGTATTGCTGGCTGGCGGAGATAGGTATGCATCCTTTGATGATTGCGACGTCAATAAAATTATCTCTAATTACGTGTTCGAATCATACATAATCCAGACGAATTGATATTCCGCACAAACACCAGAAAAAAGTATTGATCGAACATGGAATGGGAAAATGACTTGCAGTTGTAAAACTAGGTTGTTATAGTACAGCGTTGAATTTCATGTTTCAGCACTGGCAACATGACATGAAATGGGGTTTTAGGCCACCGTTGTGCACATATAGACTAAACTGGGTCAGGAGAACCTCCTAAGGATGGTGAGATGATACTGCTCTCCAGACACAGGATTCGAAACTCGAACGATGGCGGTCTGAGGCCGAGCTCGCTACCTCTCGGTCACGGAGGCTCCCCACAATATTGAATCATTACGAGTGAGCAGGTAAGGTACGTGTTGTTTCTTTGAAATTTGATTGGCAGAGCGGGGTTCGAATCCGCAATCACTGACTTTCCAAGCAGGCAGCTTTAACCAATGCGCCAGGGCCCCCGCCGCACGGACAAATGTGTTATTGGACATAAATTCTGTATCTGTGGACATGTTGTATAATATACGTTTTTTTTCAGATTTCAAAAAATAAAACATTTTTTTGTTTTTTTGTTCTTTTTGTAAAAAATGTCTAATTTTATCACTACACCGGTGCCAAAAGAAATGAAACCTTAGTAGAGCATACAATGGTATATGTCGTATACATGTAGGCTTATTTTTATTATTTGTGTGCATGATTGTACACCGAGCTTCAGTGCTCTTTCCCTTTCCACTGATTTGAGAGGACCAAGGCCACTGTAGCTAAGTATATGAATAGTAGCACATGATACCATGTTGCAGAAACCATCAATGCCGTCTCAGTTGTGGATTACGTTGTCCGTCATCGGAACAATCCCCTAAAATAGGAGACGAATCGGATCGTGGCCCTAGATCAGCATCAACAGGGATATGTAAGTAATCTCTCAGATTGGGAACCATTAACCTGATCGTACCTCTGAATCGGTTACAGTGGAGGTCTAGAAGTTTTCTTCAGTGGGGATTTGACCTGTTGAAACAGCAAGTCACGTCCCAGCTGGTGAACAATCCCTGCAAAAAACCTGGCATTATATGAAAGGCGTCAGTGGTTGATCATTTCTGGGCATATTCCACCTGGATCTCATCAGACCGGTCAACTCCGGTTTATTGGCCCTGTCCATACTCATCCGGACCCCAGAAATAGAAAATCACCCCCCCCCCCAAAAAAAAAATAATATATATAGATGGACATTTGTTTCTTTAGCAGATTTCATCGGGGAGGGGGGGGGGGGGGGCACAGCTGCCTGAGTGCGCGGGGTATTCTTCCAGATTGACTTGCGTGACAAAACCTCGATGCAATTTTTATTGCTTCTTAGGACCAGAAGTTCCAGCTCCCTCAATCACGGTCCGGAATGCCAAGAAAAAATCTGGATGCTTGATAAAAGCTGCTCCAGTGTCGGGACAACTCTGGGACAGCGTCCTGCCTTGGATGTCTCTCCTACAAAAATCTGCCAGCTGTCGAGTCAACATGGCGCCGTCGGTGAGCGCTTCACTGAACCTACACGCCTACACGCAATATCGGCGTGCCTCGTGTATTGCTAAAACGATGGGAAATGAATTAGCTGTCTCCCATTATTGATAATGTAGAACATCGATTCAGCTAAAACTGTTTATTTCCCTCCCATTTTGAGGAACCGCCCAGAATCACTGGTACTATACTTGCAAATAAAACCTGTACATCTATAATCAAGGATCTATGTGCCTAACGTAAAGCCAATCAACTGAATCTCAGCAAGATTGTACCCCTCAACTGAGACTTCGCTTTTAGCTTTTCAAGATCATAATGATGGATATACGTAAGCATGGCGACCTTGACAAAAACAGTGACGAATTTCGAAATAAACTTTCCACGGTACGATGCCCATGCACACTCCTATTTTCTAAGCAATTCGGAGCTGTGAATATATTTCTGAATATATATATTTATTAAAAAGGCACATTTTCGAAGAAAGTTTATTCACTAAAAGCGAGATCAATTCTCAGCTTGTAGTGAACAGAGAAGAAACTTTCAGTTTTATTAAACCTAAGTACGGGGATCACACTCCACTGTCTCCTCCATATTGATGATTTCCGATAAATTCGCGTTGTGACTAATGCAGTGAGGTGCAATGTTGGCCTTCAATTGCTGCACAGATTTTATGGTATTGCTTGACATGACTTCCCCGCACAATGGATACGTAATGTAGAGACACAATCTGCAGTGTTGGCCCAGCATTACTACAAGACTGGGTCAATGTATTGCGATTGATAATTACATGTTGAGCGATGATCCAATGTAAATAGCCACTTGTAGGGAGTATACATGTACAGCATTACCACAGGACTGAGGGGAAAGCAAGAGAAAATAGAGAAGGTAGCTGTGAGCCAGGGATTGTGGCCTAATGAGGCGGATATTGTCAGTTTAGACTATGACTGGGCGTTTTTTTTCTGTTGCGGGTCACTCACGTCCCTCTCCCTGTAATACGATTGTCAGCAGCCTGTAAATGAAACGCAATCACACCTCAAAAAAACAAATTGGACATTGACTATTGCTTGACAAACAGTGGCAGTTCCAATGTGATATTCTGACTTCAGCTATATGCCATTGCATATCGGAAATGTAGAAGTTTACAACCAAGTTTACACCCAAAATGGCAGTTAAAATATTTCAAGTGCAAAATATAAAATGTATCGTGTTACAGCTGGTGATGTTAAAAAGTTCACGCCGATGATATCATAATGTATTCTGATGTTTTGTGCAGTATACATGTCAAATGTGATTCGCAACACTCCCGACAATACTATACAATTGGCAATAAAAGTCGTAGCTTTGCTAGCGATGAATTGTGTTGTGATGGTGTACTATTCAATACTATCACATTTGACCTTACTATCCGAATAAGGTTGTGAATGACTTGATCAGAATTTCCGAAGATTTCCGAATCACATTTCAACTAAGTCGTCCTAGTGTAGCCCAGCCCTCATAAACAATCGGTCGCATCAGGTTTTCTTCTAGCTTGGTATTAGAACAAATTCATGCCATGTGACATGTATATGTCTAGAGGGGCTAAAGGTCAGCACCTCTAATATACAGTGGACGACACGGTGGCTAAAATAAAGTACATCTATCCTCGATTTATTAGATAGGAAATGAGGGTAACCCCAGACCAGAATCTGCCATGATTACTCATTTCGGCCCAGCACGATCTGGCTCTAACATAACGTCCATCGCCATGATTTGGGTTAGTCTGTACGGATGGCATACTTTTATTTCAGCATTCATCCATATTTAGAGGTGGTTTAGCTGGTGTCATTATCGTGTAGTCCATTAAATCTACACTGATCCACAGCAAAAACGCAACGGTGAACCTATAGTGGTTTAACGCTGGACCACCATCTTTGACATTGGCGAGGCTAAATTAATTTTTAAGCTGTCATCATCATCCAAATTATGATACAGACGACGTTTCCTATTCGCAAATAAATCTGCCTAAAAATATATTTTAGAAATTTTAGTTTTTGGAACTATTTGTTTCTCGTCACTTGAATTTGCGTTACAATTCCAGCTTCTAATGAATGAGAAAACTACTAAGTGATAATTCAGTGTGACGAGGGCAACCAGTGCTACTCATCCTGTGTAATTTAATATGTCAGATATGACTGATAATGTCGTAACGAATTGCAAAGTATCCGATAATATCATACCGTATTGGATAAATCCTTATAACCCAGTAAAACAGAATACCTTATCTGTGTCTCGTTGTCATCACAGTCGTAAATAATTCTGCATTTGTATCTCTCGAGACCTGTTTTTATGTCATTTATCTCAGTTATCTAGTCAACTCGAAGATGGATGACTCGGGAAATGTGCGTTGTTTGCACAACCTTGGCTCAACGTTCATTCATCCATTTTAAAATTAATCCATGCCTTTTAGGAAGAAACCGGCATGAGTTATTGAATATTATTTTATTTTCTGCACGGACGCCCGACATCATGACTATGCCCTACTCTAATAGAATGACTGCAAGGGTTCTTTATACCATAGACGGACAATGCACACTCCTGGCCTGTGAAATGCCAAGCTTTAATCTCAGCATAACCAGACGTTGGTAAACGTCACTTACTGGACCTTTAAAAAATGTAGACCCCAAGATAACGTGATTTACCATATGACTGGATAATGTACTTCTATGGTATAATGTCAGGCGTGCAGTCCAAGCCCGCCAGGGTATCGTATATCACTTTGGTGATGTTTTGTCAAAACAAAAGCTGTTTTTGTGATGTGGAAAATGGTCGAAAAGTATCAGATCACTCAAGTTTTGTTAGTTTCACTAACATTGATGACTACATTCAAGTCAGTCTTAAGGTCGCTGATGGGGTCATTCTTGGCATTTGAGACACCATTTAGACAAACGACAGTTGTGAAACTGGTCCCTAATGCTATTTGGTATATAAATTGGCGCTTAAGAGCTTTATCATTTGGATATATAAGCGTTATACCAGAATATAAAAAGTGGATCTATTTTTATGTTTTTGGTTTATTTTTTGACCCACAACTGATGGAAATGACCGGTCAGAGGTTTTTATAACTGAGCGGCACTTAAATCAACAATAGCCAATGTGTTTGCGACTAGACGATCATTATTTGAAAGGTTTGGTTGAGTTTGAAAATAGTTTTCCTTTTGACGTAGCAATCGCCCATTTATTGATAACATTAATATTTAATCATGCAGATTACTTTTTTTAAGAAAAACGAACACAAATTACTTTTTAAAGAAAAATGGAATAAAAAGGAAGCATTAATGTATTCTTCCTTTTCTTTCAATGTCTTCTTGTGTTTGATTCTATTTCCATTCTGAAATATTATAAATTGATTTTTTGCTCCAGCGGATTAATTTAATTTAGCCATTCTCAGGCCCTTCAGGCCTTTTATTACGGCTACCAATACTAAAACTCAAATAAAGTCAGCGATACGACGATGAGATGTTTGGGAAGGGATTGTTTATTTTCGATCGTCTCCCTATGGTGCATTTCAATTTTATGACAGAGACTTTGAGAAAATCTATGAATAAGGACGTATGGCGCATGCGTGAGTATTAAGGAGGCGACGCTGGGGGTGATAAAAATGGCCGACGCATGAATGAGTAGGGAGATGCGGCAAAATGGGACTTGGTGATAGCAGCACTTGAATTAGAATCATCAGTTAGGAGGGCTCACTGAGTGAGTGATTAGTATATTAATCTGGTCGCTCTAAAATATGTGATGTAATAGCAAAAGGTAGAAACTTTAAGAGCGGACAATACCATACTCTTAACAATGACTCTGAAGGATCTGCCAGGTCTTTTTATAGAGAGTAAACGTCGGCAAGCGCTGACCCAGTGTTGAGCATGAATTATTTAGATGGTGGACTACATCTGCACTCAGTTTACATGGAAGGATGAAAAGAGGATCAGGGATCTTGTGGTAATGGTGATTGGGTGAAATGTGAAAAAAGATACGTTGCATCACACAGAGTTTTGGTGTCTGAGAAATTATAGCCTACTGTTTACATAATAATATTCTAGAGTACGGTATAATGTATTATATAAGAAACACATTCACAGTTAACAGTTAAAGGGACTAGCCCAGGCTAAAAATTCCCATATTTCGTCTCTATATTCGTCTCTATATCTAATCTAACTGGTGAATGCACAACAGAAAAATTAAAATAATTTTGCAGTTCTAGTCTATGGACATGTTTACATCATATAGTCATATTAAGAAGCCAAAATAAAATCTCCGATTTTTTTGTGATTTCAGCCTGGGCCAGTCCCTTTAAATTTATGTCTTGACACTTGCAAGCACAATGGATTGGAAAACGTGTATCAGCCCGATTGCATGTCATATAGCCTGATTTTGGTTGAGGTGGAATCTAGTACTGCTTATAAAAAAAATACACTCTGAATGTTTTATATAAGACACTTTCACAATGTTCATGTGATGTATTGACATTTGCAAACACAAGGGCTTGGTCTGGGTCACGTTATGTTATGTGGATGTGAGAGAACAATAAATCATTACACACCACACCACGTTATATTGGCCATTTGATTGTATGTGAAATCCATCCACAACATAGTGTGGTGATGACATTACTGTATTACTGCATGTGAAACGTGTCAGCGTTATTGTCAATGTCATGTGTGCCTGTTTGTAATTATTCCACGTTATTGTTTTGACATGTCATATAGACATGTGAATTATGGAATGTTATGGTAATAGTTGATCAAATACATAGGCTCTCAGGATGCGTTTACGTCTTAAGAAACGGTATCTAATAGTGCTATATGGTATGTACATGTACATGTAAGTATGTATACGTTTTGCCCAATATTGACAGATTTGATGCGATTGCAGAGTGATACAACAAAAGTCGTTTCGAGATCAAAGAATATGTCAAAGCTTAAATGATAAATGCTGTTTTACATTTTTTCTATGTATCATATTAAAGATAAATAGTTTGGCTGTTGCAGGTGCAGTTAGTGAGGAGGTAATTAACAAACCGATTCAAAAACAGAAAACAAGCAAACAATTCTCGTTAACATGGGAATGTAATGTACAGAAGTAAAAGTAATCACCTCTCACAGCACACTTTGTCGTTGTGAAAAGCGAAACAAGAGAGAAAGTGAGGGTTGTGTTGTGAAATAATTAGAGCTGCCTTTCTCATCTAACCACTTAACTGCTTTTCTCCTGTCTCATTAGTTTACATCATTACTGTGTCCACCATGGCTCTATACCTGACAGCGACGACCAGAGTGCGGAATAACTAAATGGAACCGGGGGTTGTTGCATGTAGTTCTAGCAAATATGAGAGGCTGATTTATTTTTGTACTAGCGTTTGCGACACTGTTCAAGCAGCAAAGCAATGCTGGCTCGATGTTGTGTGGTTGCTCAGATAGCATCAACCGGAAATATAGTATGACATGCAGGTGATTAGGAATCAGTTACTGCATTTTGTGATTGAAAGCACTACATGTGATTAGCAAGCAGCTAATGCAGTTTGTGATTGTCGGTGCTACAGCTGATTAACAAGCAGTTTGTGCATTTTATGATTGTTGGTGCTATAGGTGATTTGCCAGCAGTTACTCCATTTTGCTATAGTAGGCCCTACATGTGATTTGCCAGCAGTTACTCCATTTTGTGATTGTCGGTCATACAGCTGATTAACAAGCAGCTATTGCGTTTTGTGTTGGTATTTTCTACAGGTGATTAGCAATCAGGTACTGCATTTTGAGATTGCAGGCCCTACAGGTGATTAACAAGCAGTTACTGCATTTTATGATTGTATGTTCTACAGGTGATTAACAAGCAGATGCTGTTTGTTTATTGTAGGCCCTACAGCTTTTGTCAGATGCTTGTTCAGATGGTCAACAAGCAATCACTGCATTTTTGTCGTTCATGGAAACAACATAAACTTTAAGCTGAAATGGAGACCCTTATATTGCTAATGTACATACCTGGCATAGATAAGAAGTGTGTGACGCATGCCACGGGGCCTGAAGCGTCTAGGACCTGCCATGTGTATTCATCGTCATCTTCAACGCGAATGTCTGCAACATAACAAGCATGCATGACGGTGACAAAATGTAATATATTGCTGACAATCCGCAAAAAACCTCAACAGTTGATCGCGAGTTAAAGAAGTGCCTGGAAGGTAGAAGTGATTGACATGCGGAGAAATAAAAACATAATGTCAAAAATATAATCCAAAAGGTGGTTGGGTGTCCTCAGATCCAATACAACTGTTAAAATGTAAATAGAATGTTATTTGCACTGTCATTTCGCTGTGTGCCTTAAAGCAGCTCTACAGTCTTCCATATATGGAAAAGCAATCGTTTCGCAGCTGTCATTGGATGTTACTGACTTGGGCATATGAATTTTGACCAAATTGGTAAGTAATGGACATAACCACTCTGTTGAAATTAAAATGTGGTGGCAATTGGCACCTTTTAATTAGGGAGATAGATATACATTTTGTTTTCCAATAGGCATATTACAATCTTGTGTACTGATCTCTAATAATTAGATCCATGTCAAGTGACAATGAGCATAGTTTAATTTCAAAAGATGACGCAGATATAAATAACACTATTTTGTATACTAACCTGTAATACTTAGATCCAAGGAGGCAGCGCCATTGTCCCTGTTGAGGACCACAGCATGACGACCCGTGCTTCTGAATTGCTCGTTCAGAGTGGACACAGAGGTAATTTTAGTTCCATCCTGGTCACTAGGTGTCAGTTCAAATCTCTTTGTCCACAGGATCTGGTTCGTCCACGGATCGTAAGGACCTGTCACCTGACATGACAGAAACACGCTGCTGTTTGGTGTGAGACGCTTAACTTCAGCCACAGACTGCAGCTGTAGGTCACTACCTGAAACCACAGACAACACACATAACATGAAACATAGGCATGGAAACCTAGTTAAACAACATGATACATCTGCCTGCATGAAAACATAGTTAAAAAAAGACAAAATATCCTAATCACTTCATTTTTGACGGCCTTAAATTTTGATTTATTTTTCAATTTTTCCGGTGACTCCACCACACTAAAAATGAGGGTCCACTATCTGTAGTCCACCATTCCACCTACGCAGAACCTCTGCAATAGTTTCCCTGAGTAACATGGTAAAATACTAAATCGGTCTTTCCAAATAAAATATACGGAGCAAATGCAAAACCAGGAACGAAATAAAGAGAGAGTGAGAGGAGATACAGAAATAGTACAGCCTGTAGGCTATGGTTAGAGAGTTAGTTGATTAGATTGTCTACCGATAGATGGAGAGTACCCTCTCAAGATGTGGTCAAAACAAACATAAGAGGTTATCAGATAGATACAAACGGGAACGGATGGACAGCCAGGTTCCGAGGTCCAAGAAAATCAATACTTTCTGAAAGATTCTAAAGGATAAAATAGCTGCGAGGAAAATAGCAGTAACTTTTTACTTGAAAAGTAAGCAGTTAATAATGTTCGTCTCTGCATTGTAGACAGTCCTGAATTGCAAACAACATTAACTGCTCACTTGAAAAGAAAGCAATTACCACTTTCTGCCTCTACAATATAGGCTCCTATGTAAACCTCCGGCCAGGTCAGACATGCTGCACATCTAAAGTAACACAAGGGGTGCTACTACAAACACTAATACAGACGAACTACGTGTACACATGCTATCTAGAGATCCTCACGTTAAGAAACACTAGTCGAGATGGGTTAACTGTCGAAGCCCCATCGGCGGACTTTTGCGCCAATTGATATATGCTTAACATAATTCATTGAAATACAATGGTATAGTGCCTCGCAATAAGTAAGTTGTTATGTGTCATTTTGATTCACTTTGATGTGGGAATTGCGGCGACAATTCACATCTCAAAGTGAATGAGTAGAATAGATGAGTGTTATGAGAATCTTCCATTCACTGAACTGTTTGATTTTCATATTCAGGAAGTCTTACAGTCGGCTGAGATTTAAAGTAGGGCAAACGAATCATATCACTTACTATAAGCAAAGACATAGTATAATAATGTATTTAAAAAAATATATATATACTTAGTCACCGGGGGAGTCGCACAGTTTAAAATAACGTAGTCAGTCCTTATTCAACTCAAATTAATTTATTTACGAAATTGAGATCGTGCATTTCTATCTATTGGCCATAATTTCAAATGAATAAAAAAGAGTTTGATTCGATTACATTACTGGATTAAACAGACGGATCACTTACCTAAGTTACGGCGGCGTGCACGTATAAACACTACTGATAAAAGGGTTAGCAAGCGTATGTGTTTTACGACTGTACAACGCTTGTACTTATGTGAGGTGGTCAGTGTCTAACATTTTTAATGTCATTATTCAGAGCTGTACATAATATTTTTACAATGTGCATTGATATTTTTAATAAGTGGTTATGTACCTCAGTTAGCAAGAGACGACAACCCCACATACACTTTCTCCTAGGCCAATGTCTACAACGTTGACCGAGTATTAGGCCAACGTAGTATCTCCGCATGCAGTTTAAAGGACATGAATAATAACCAGATAACGTATTGCCTATGTGATGGATGCCCGGCTCGCCTGTTTTGTTTTGCCCCATACGTTAGCTGTCCGGGCTGTGTTGTTGGTTCAAGTCACGCCTGTGAGGCCACTATTTATTGTCCACGTTTTCCTGACAGCTGCCAATTGTCATCTCAATTTCCTGCCTTGCCGTCAGGAAAAATATATCTAGTCTTGCTGACAAGGGCTGTATCGATTGGTATGGCTTTGGGGCTTATTTTGACGTGGCTGCTCCAATTTTGATCAGGCCCGTTACCGTGTCTATCTTAGGGATGATAACAGTAATCAATTCTCGCGTTCCCGTCCTAGGTATCCTATTGTTGCGAAATCCCAGAATAACCTTCCAGAATCAGCATGGTGCAAATATCGGGGGGGGGGGGGTATATTGAAATAAACATGGGTGCGTGATGGGATCTGTTATGCAAAGAGAGGGGAGTGGTCTTTTTTCCTAAGCAAAATATCGACAGCACTTTTTTCGGATGTCATTACAAACTGAGATGGACAAGTCTTGTCCCTCACGTTTTTAAACATCCAGGCACCTGATTCATTGACAAAGCGTTAAAACACCACGTTATTCAAATGGAATTCTACTCACTTATGACGCGATGCACAACTTCAAGGTTATTTATTTTCAGATAATGAGGGACAATCCACTGATGAAACCATGTTATCACATTTCCCACCTTAGGCTTAATGAAAAGTATATCATTTTATAAAATACCAAAGTGTTATATAATATAATAGAAGCTTAATGGATGATGGCGGCTCCCATATTATAAAATGTTGCTCAAAATATTTCAAAAACAGTATATGCATGTAAACTTCAACACAAAACCCATGACACTATATGACAACGACCCTGACCGATGACAACGACATCTCCATCACAGACTGGTTTCTGGTATCGCCGTTCAACATACACAATGACTTGCAAAGAGAAGAAGCAGTAACTGCTTACTTTTCAAGTCAGCAGTTGCTGCTGTTTGTCTTTGCTCAGTAGAATAGCTGGCCTCTTACCTGGTGTTTTTATAGCCCCGTCGTATAGTGACTATCGTCTGGAAGGACATAATATCTGCCAGATGAACGAATGTTCCCATCGTCTTGAATTCCATTCGACAGATAAAAACACCCCCAACATGATCCTGAGCAGGACTGGCAATGATGAGGACAAAGACACTATGCGCCACGTTATACAGAAAGCACATTGTTTTCCATGATTTATTGGTCAAATCAAAACAATTCCAAATTCGGCACTATTTTCCAAAAAACACTATTGCCGGCCACTATTGACACATCTTAAATTTAAATTGATTTTTATTATATAATATAATTTTTTAACATTTCCTTTACAACTGTTAACATCACATTGACTTTTATTAAGATAGCCATAGACTTAATATATTGATATGGATTGGCCGCTGTTAAGGTACGACACGTTAAATTTAAAATGTATTTCGACTGTAGATCTTGCAGATTTAGGGTAAAGCCGGTGACTTTCCGTGAACTTGTCGTGATATCTCCTGGGCTGTGAAATGACAGTTTACATGCATCAAGCGTCATTTAATTTATGGTGGACGCCTGGGTGTGATGAAGAGAAGGGATTCCTGTCTACACACCTCATGTCCCGAAGAGATCCCTGCCTACACACCCCGTGTCCAGAATGATCTCTGCCTACACACCCCGTGTCCAGAATGATCTCTGCCTACACACCCCGTGTCCAGAATGATCTCTGCCTACACACCCCGTGTCCAGAATGATCTCTGCCTACACACCCCGTGTCCAGAATGATCTCTGCCTACACACCCCGTGTCCAGAATGATCTCTGCCTACACACCCCGTGTCTAGAATGATCTCTGCCTACACACCCCGTGTCTAGAATGATCTCTGCCTACACACCCCGTGTCTAGAATGATCTCTGCCTACACACCCCGTGTCTAGAATGATCTCTGCCTACACACCCCGTGTTCAGAAGAGATCCCTGCCTACACACCCCGTATCCCGAAAAGATCCCTGACTACACATCCCGTGTCTAGGATGAATCCCTGCCTACACACCCCGTGTCCAGAATCGATCCCTGACTACACACCCCGTGTCCAGGATGGATTCCTTCCTACACACCCCGTGTCCAGAAGGTCAAGTCACAGATCCCTGAGAGAAAGGCTAACAGGTAGATGTTACACAAAATACTAGCACAAAACATCGACCCGATAAATTAATGAATATTTGTTAAATTTGTCGATGTGTGTATATCATACACATAGTAGAGTAAACAAAAAATGTCAGTTTCAAATGTCAAGGTCAATGTCAAGGCCAGTGCTAAATTTTTTAACATGAACATTTGATAATCAGCATCTGTTTCTGCTATTATGCTAACTTTGGATAATAAGTACATTAGGCCAGGAGATCAAGCCATGGCCGCAAATCACAGATCCCTGAGAGAAAGGCTCACATCAGACTATTACACAAAATACTAGTATCAGACGCAGAAGACATTATTTCTCATTTGCCATATTCCAGTTCTGATCACAATAAACTATACCACGAAAAACTGGACTTTGATAAAAAAGTTGTTTTAATGTTGATCATCGTCGCATTAAGCCAACATTGGTTCAATAGCATGAACCACTCGGACAATGTGGGATAGGTCAATATAATTATGTGGATATACTAGTCGTATTATAACCACACTCATGGCCAAATTTGATTTTTGCTCTGTCCTTATGCAGATATTCTTGCATAAAACGAGAGATAGTATGCATGAAGTAATGTTGTTTAATGGTGGTCCATCGTCTACGATAGTGGTCCAATAGTAAACCAGCACTTGGTTTTCAATGTGGCTGAACCATCCGTCCAGAAGGGGTGTGCACAGTTAGCGAACAGGGACGCTGCCAGACAGAAGTAAAGTGGTAATCAGGCGAGGCAGAACACGCTACTAATTTCTGGAACACTTGGCCAAGTCTGGACCTGAATGTGCACCAAAGACAATTAGTCCTTGGCGGGGTCCGTTCTCTTTACCATCAGCGACCCTTGATGCTCTGTGTTGCCTATTTTCACTAAATCATAAAAAAATCACATAATGTTAACGTCCGTTTCCTATTATTTTGCAACGAGAAAATCTGTGGTAATTACAATTAAATTGTTTAAGGTGTATGTGGCGCCCGATTGGAACCCAATCACTAGTGAGGGAGTGCAATACAGCAAAACGAGAAAATATGTGATAAATACCATTACATGGTTTAAGGTCTATGTGGCACCCCATTGGAACCCAAGCATTAGTGAAGGAGTGCAATACAATAACAGACGTACACTGCTTCTGGCACAACGCTGTCAAAAAATGACCACAAAAACACAAATCACATTGACAAATTATATAAAGATGTTATGTAGCATTTATAACTCTGGCATTTTGTGCCACGACCACCTATGATCACAACGTCGCCATCAAGTGGCTACTAAAAATGATGTTGAGGCTCACATAGCAGTCAACTAGCAGTTACTCCTGGTAATCAAGTACCCCACATCGACGCCTTTTATTTTCTGCCGACCATTATGAATGATCAGAAGCTTAGTGCATGCCAGTAATACACAGTAATACAGGGTAATACGAGGCGTTGAGCCAGTGATGTTGTCTTCACTGTGGACCATCATTGCGGACGATATACCAACATTACAACAATACTGCTTTATCGTCTCGTGTTTGATGCTAGTTATTCTCTATAACATCCCCTGACGCTTATATGTAAAACATAATTATATATAGCACCACGCGTCCATTTTATAAATGAACTTGCGTCTATTCACCATCCTTTCGGAAATGTGGCAGTAATTCACACTTGATTGATTTACAATAGTCATACAAAACACCTAACCGTAGTCGCCTTTAAATTGTGTGCATTTATTTGCCGCACAAATGGTCACACGACTTTAATTAGTATTACACGAAACACTGGCCACAGTGAGAAAACATGCCTTTTTCGTCGTGTTTCTGTGTGCAGCTTAGCATCCAAAGTATACGTTATTATTAGCAATCCACGTTATTCGAAAGAAATATCACTTATACCCTTTTTATTAACACTGGACTGCCCCTCTCGATCCTTAATTGACCTTGTTTGAAGTCTATTTTAATTCGTTACTAGAAAAATTAGCTTATTTAAATATTCAGTCGCTCGTCCAACTGAACTGCTTTGATTTCAAGCTACAAAGCCACACCACAACCCCCTGAGCTGTTCCCCAATGACTATTTTTTATTTGTTATTTTTATCCTGTCAGGCGGTCTAAGTGAATTTCCCAGGATTAATGGCCGAGTGTCAACTTTAATAATCAGTCGTTATGTGAACGACACTTTTCTGACCTGTAGAACAGTTCTCTTTCCTGGCCTGGCGCTAATCACTTAGTTTTGCCATCGACCTCTGACGATGGTGGATCATGTTGTGAAGCTACAACGCTGTGCCAATACTGGGCCAGCATGATCATATATGCTGCCCCAACATTATCACCGAGCTGGGCAGCAGTTGCAGGAGCCAAAGGGAAGACATTGGCTCAGCGTTTTCAGCTGTTTTCTCGGTGGACCAGTGAGATGTGTACAGACAGGCGATGCGTCTTTTGAAGTAAAAACTGACAAAATCTTGATTGATGGAGTTTCACGGTGACAAAGAATAACAGCCTCCACAAATGGTCTTGAACCATCTGTGTTGAGAAAACGTGCTAATTGTGTTTATCTACGTTATGCTTAGCTGTACAATTGAGTACATTTTCAAACACACACAAACAAACAAATTGCATCACCTGATTGCATCACAGTTCACGCTTTATGTGTTACCACGTCATTGTACACGTCAAAGATGCACTTGTTTCTATATTTTATATGTATGCACACAGATTGTAAATCTTTGCTGAATAAATTTACTTACATTTAAAACTGTTTCACTGGTCGTCCTCTTGTTCTAATGTGGTACTGGTGTAAAAAAATAGTACACAAAACAGCATTATATAACAGTGCTGCACTAATCAGCCTAGATATAAAAGTGATGAAGTAATACCCCGAGGTGTAATAAGTGGGGCACAAATTGCCCTGGTCGATGTTTTGCGCTTCAACATTTGTCCACATGTCTAGAATTGTTCTCAGGGATCTCTAGATACAGAATCTGGTTGATGACATTGCGGGAAATGGGGGCGGGCTGAGAAATTGACACTTTTGTACACCTACCCAATTTTTAGAGAAAATAATCGCTTAAATATGATTTTCGCGTCATTCTCACTCACTCTATCACAATGTTGGGCAAGTGAAATCAAATATTGTTGTATGAAGTTTTTTCCATCCATCAGGTCATATATCTGTGGAGATAAAATAGTAAAAAAAAAATATAATTTTGCAGTAGCATCCCACCTGGAAGAGCTATTTAGGATATTGTAGATATATCGCAAAATGCAATTTTTCAAAATTGTCATTTTTTTCCATTTTTTTGCATATAGTTTATGACAACAGGTTCGTTTCTGCACGAAAGTCTCCATGAGCGGTACCATTTGGTTCAGATACATCCCTTAAGTCAGAATTAGGTTACCAATGCTTGATTTTTCGAGTAATTGATCATTATGGGCAATTTCAAAATAGCCGCCGTAAAATCAATGATTTCTCCTGAAATGTATTATGAAACATGATTTTCTTAACTTTCACATCACAATACAATTTTGGTATATAATCTTACAATTTAATGCTCGCTTAAGTATATACAAATGCTGTAATATGATATTTACCACCGAATCCAAGATGTTCGCCAGAAAACGGTGCTAAAATGCTCAAAATTTTCGCGTCTGGCGGAAATCTCGTTTCCATCAGATAGATCAAAATATGTTAAGCAAGCCCATCTGTGCAATAGAATGATGAAGAGAGCTAGGCGAGAACATTATTGCAAATAACATTCATGAAAATGAGAATGACGCTGGAAAATTTTGGAGGGTGGTCAACTCGAAACTACACCGAGTTCCTAATACATCGATGCCTACCACAAGTGATATCACCACACTTTGCCACAGTGTTTCCACCTTTTTTGTTAACAAGATTTTGCGATCCTAAACACAATGTGCCTCATATTCCACCACCAGAAATTAATTTTCGAATGACATTATTCGAACCAGCCACTGCTGATGAAGTTAAGAAATTAATCCTTTCTTCCCAGGACAAGTCCTGTGATCTTGACCCATTGCCTACCAAATTATTGAAATATTGTCTAGATAAATTGTTAACTCCCATCACGAACATTGTCAATTTGTCTTTGGAATCCGGCTCTTCCCAGACATTTTGAAAGTATCACACGTCACACCCTTATTGAAGAAACCATCACTGTCTAAGGATGACATGAAAAACTATAGACCATTTTCGAACCTGAATTTCATTGCTAGAATAATTGAAAAAATAATTTCAAATCGTATCCGGTCTCATCTAGACAAAAACAACCTATCAAACCCCAATCAATCAGCATTGGTGTTGCTGGACCTGTCCGCAGCCTTTAACACCTTGGACCATAGCAGCGTCATTGAGCTCTAGTCCGGCTGGTATGGTATTTCTGGAACAGCTTTAAATTGGGTCCGTTCCTACCTATCAAATCGAGTGCAAAGGGTTAAACTTCTGGAAAAACTTGGAGAACCGTTCAAGGCGGATTATGGTGTCCCCCAGGGCTCTGTCCTGGGACCACTCTTATTTACTCTATATACAACGTCCCTAAGCAGTGTGATCAGTAGGCATAACATCTGCCACCATCTGTACGCTGATGACACATAGATGTATCTTTCTCTTCCCAAAACAGATCCTAAGATGTCACTGTTGTTGGTCCAGCAGTGCTTGCAAGACGTCTCTGACTGGATGATAGCTAGCAAACTCAAATTGAATCCTGACAAGACAGAATTTATACTAATCGGCACTAAATCACAAGGAAACAAATTTAAGAAATATTCCCCTACAAAATGACTTGATCAGGATGTAGCACCAACTGATTCGGCACGAAATCTAGGGGTAGAATTTGACAAGGATTTCAATTTGAGGAAACATATATCAAAAGTCTGTCGATCATGCTACTATCATATACGTGATTTGCGTCGCAGATGTTTAACAGCGGCAGTGACCAAGACAATATCAATTTCACTTGTGTTGAGCAAGCTAGACTATTGTAATTCTATCCTCTATCCTCTGTTCAGAACTGCTTGGCCAGGGCTGTGACCCGCTCTCCACGATTCTGCAGTGTTACACCTTTGTTAAAATCCCTACACTGGCTCCCTGTTCAATTCAGAATAAAATACAAAATATGCACCCTCACATATAAAGTAATACATGTCAGCCAGTATATCTACATAAACCTTTAAACAGAACCCGTAATCTCCGCTTTTCAGATGATGATCAACTGGTTGCTCCCAGAGTGAGTTCAAAGATGGGTGAAAGGGCTTTTTCGGTTGCGGCCCCCCAGCTCTGGAATTGTATCTCTCTTGCGATTAAAAAATCTAAATATGCACAGTCATTTCGTAAAAAAATTAAAACTTTATATTTCTGCCAAGCTTTTCCATCCTAAATCCTCTGTGTCCTGGCATGCTGGATCTACGAATTGGAACGGCAAACGGACAATGATAATGGAGCCTGGTTCGGATTTGCAGCGCCTCTGAGCTCGGGACACCGAGGATTTAGGCACAATTTAATTTTTTCATTTCATTTCATGTGTTAAATAATTAATAATTATGGCCTATTTCAAAATAGGCGCTGTGAAATCAATCACCGGTAATTTTCGTAAAATGCATTATTGAACATGTTTGTTACACAGTTATCTCAAAGACACAATTTAAATGTCTTATCTTACTTTTTAATCCTCACCATGGCCATTAAAAGTATAATAATATGGGAAAAAGTGGAAATTTACTAAGAAATTCAAGATGGCCGTCGCAACTTTGTCAAAATGGCGCACCATTTTACAAATAATTTATGAGCATACGCTCTATTCTATGTCTGTATGAAAACCTCCATGAGCGGTATTATTTATTTCCGAGATGTCCTATGCGTCAAGATCAGGTTATTAATGCTTGATTTGTTAAGTAATTAATACTTATGACCGATTACAAAATGGCCGCCATGAAATCAATGAATACTCCTAAATGCTTTATTGAACATGTTGTGCATAATAAAATAGTCATCTCACAAACACGGTCTTGATATTTAATTTCACATTTTAATTTTCAGTGAATCCACTAAAAGTAATGTTAAGTACTTTAAGATAGAATCTAAAATGGCAGCAGTGAAAAAGACGAAAAATATGAGTTTGTTCAGCTTTGGCACCGGTGACCTAAAGCCTTCCTTGTCTCCTAAACATTGAGTCCCCTTTAATTATTGTAATTGTTAAACATGTACTACGTAATAATCATTATAGAAACACTGTTTTGGTGTTTACTCCATAGATCACAGTCACCTTAAAAGTTATCTCAGCCACTATAAAAGTTACCGTGGCCACTGACGAAGTAATCACAGCCACTTTGAAAGTTATCCCAGCCACTACGATGGTGATCATGACCACTAACAAACTGATGTCAGCCAGTGAGAATGTTATCCAAGCCACTACGAAGTGATCTTGGTCACTAACAAACTGGTGTCAGCCACTGAAAAGTTATCTAAGCCATTACAAAGTGATCTTGGCAACTGAAGAAATGAGCACAGCCACTTTAAAAATTATCTAAACCACTACAAATGTGATCTTGACCACAGAAGTAGTTACAACCACTTTAAAAGTTATTTCATCCACTACAAAAGTTATCTTGACTATTGCAGAAATGATCATATCAACTTTAAAAGTTATTTCAGCCACTACAAAAGTGATCTTGGCCACTAAAGAAGCGATAACACACACTTTGAAAAAGATCTAAGCCACTACAAAAGTGATCTTGACGACTAAATATGTGATCACAATCACTTTTAAAGTTATCTCAGCCACTGCAAAGGTGATCTTGGCCACTAACAAACTGGTGTCAGCCACTGAAAAGTTATCTAAGCCATTACAAAGTGATCTTGGCCACTGAAGAAGTGAGCACAGCCACTTTAAAAATTATCTAAACCACTACAAAAGTAATCTTGACCACCGAAGAAGTAATTACAACCACTTTAAAAGTTATCTCAGCCACTACAAAGATGATCTTGGCCTACAAAGAAGCGACCACATACAACTTTGAAAATGATCTAAGCCACTACAAAAAGTGATCTTGACGACTAAATAAATGATCATATCCACGTTAAAAGTTATCTCAGCCACTCCACAAGTTATCATGACCACTGAAGAAGTGATCATAGCCACTTTAAAATTGATGTCAGCCACTACAAAGGTGATTTTGGTCACTAACAGACTGGTGTCAGCCACTGAAAAAGTAATCTAAGCCATTACAGAGTGATCTTGGTCACTGAAGAAGTGATCACAGCCACTTTAAAAGTAATCTAAACCATTACAAAAGTGATTTTGATCACTGAAGAAGTGACTAAAACCATTTTAAAAGTTATCTCAGCCACTACAAAGGTGATCTTGGCCAGTGAATAAGTAATAACAGCCAGTTTTAAAATTATCTAAACCACTACAACGGTGATCTTGACCACTGAAGGAGTGATTACAACTATTTTAAAAGTTATATTAGCCACCACAAAAGTGATCTTGATCACGGAAGAAGTGATCACAGCCACTTTAAAAGTGATGTCAGCCACTACAAAAATGATTTTGGCCTTTAAAAAGTGATTAGAACCACTTTAAAAGTTTTTTTAGCCAATACAAAGTGATCTTAGCCACCGAAGAACAACTTTAAAAGTTATCTCGGCCACTACAAAAGTGATCTTGACCACTGAAGAAGTGATCACAGCCACTTTAAAAGTTATGTTAGCCACTACAAAGGTAATCTTGGCCACTAACAAACTGGTGTCAGCCACTGAAAAAGTTACCTAAGCCACTACAAAGTGATCTTAGCCACTGAAGAAGTGATCAAAGTCATATAAAAAATATGTAAACCACTACAAAGTGATCTTGACTACTGAAGAATTGATTACGACCATTGTAAAAGTTGTCTCAGTCATGACAAAAGTGATCTTGACCACCGAAGAAGTGATCACAGCGATTTTAAAAGATATCTCAGCAACTGCAAAAGTGATTTTGGCCAGTGAAGAAGTGATAATAGCCACCTTGAAAATTATATAAGTCACTACAAAAGTGATCTTTGTTACTGAAGTATATTTTTAGCACCAGATCAAAATTTCCGATTTTTTATTTCGGACATGCATGTTCAAAATAAGAAATACGAGAATTGTGTCTGTATATTTTGCTCAACTGGTGAATGCGCAGCACAAAAATGCAAAAAACTTTTGTAGTTCTACTCTATGGACATGTTTACATCATATGGTCATATTAAGAAGCCTAAAGAAAATTACCGATTTTGTGATGATTTTAGCCTGATTGTGTCGCTTTAAGAAATTACATCGAAACCGTGTTTATGATATGACTATTAGGTCAACGACGTTCAATAATGCATTTTTTTAACGGCGGTCATTTTGAAATCGGCTATAATGATCAATTACTTGACCAATCAAGAATTATTCACCTGATTTTGACATAATATATGCCTCTGAACCAAATTAGATTAGACACTCAAACCGTGCTTGTGGTGCGAAATTTAAGAAAACCATGTTCAATAATACATTTCGTGAAAAACCATGGATTTTACGGCGGCCAAGTTGAAATTGGCCAGAATGATCAATTACTCGACAAATCAAGCATTGGTAACCTAATTCTGACTTAAGGAATGTATCTGAACCAAATGGTACCCCTCATGAATACTTTCGTGCAGAAACGAACCTGCAAAAAAAATGAAAAAAATTGAAATATTAGCAAAATTGCATTTTGCGACTTATTTACAATATCCAAAATAGCTCTCAGAGGTTGGATGCTAGTGCAAAATTATTTTTTAATTTTTCATCTCCACAGATATATGACCTGATCAATAGAAAAAACTAAATGCAACAATATTTCATTTAAATGGCACAATATTATAATAGAGTAAGCATGACGCGAAAATCATATTTTAGCGAATATTTTCTCTAAAAATCGGGTAGGTGTACAAAAGTGTCAAATTCTCAGCCCGCCCCCATTTCCAGCAATGTCATCAACCAGATTCTGTATAGATACCTCTGGGAACATTTCTAGCCATGTGGACAAATGTTGTACCGCCGGTTTAGGTAACTCCTTAAATATGGCTCTTTTTTGGGTGTCTGCTGCTGCACTATATATAAGGCCGGGGCCCCTGTGAAGTGGTTAAAGCTGCCTGCTTGGAAAGTCTGGGAGCGTGGCTTCGATCCGCGCTCTGGCATTGAAGTTACAAGGAAACAAAATGTTTCTTCCCTGCTCACTTGTAAGATTCAATATTGTGGGAAGCTTCCGCGACCGAGAGGTAGCATGCTCGGCCTCAGACTGCCTGGGCTCGAATTACGAATTTTGTGTCAGGAGGGCAGTATCATCTCATTTATCTCACTATCCTCAGGAGGGTCTTCTGGACCACTTTAGCCTACATGTGCACAAAGGTGACCTAAAACCCCATGAATTTCATTTCATTTTCTTCTCATTATATCACTTGTTCAGCTGAGTGCATCCTTATTGGACAGTGTTTTCAATCGATGAATTTTATTTAAAATATGTCATGTATAAATGTGACTAAGGTGTTTAACCCTTTACCATCCAAGTCATTTATTTTACATTGTCACCCTCTTGAAGAAGTTGCGCCTCGTTGCCGTAATCCACAACCTCTAGTGGGTTTAAATAAAATACATCAATGTCTTTAACATGATTAATTTGAGGCTAAACATTACCAACTTTTGATGATTAAAGACCAATTTCATTTATAATAACAGTCTGCTATTAATTTGCTAATAGAATGTATTGAAAACGTTCATAGTCGTGGTTACCAATGTGACTTGTTTCGTCTTTATAATTGAGTTAAGTGAAATAAATATATAACGCTCTGTATCATTCTGGAATTGTTACGCGATGTGGCACGTTCACCATACTTTCAAATTAAACGATAAAAAACAATAAAATTAAATGATCGATTAACACAGAACAATGGATCAGTTATAATCAAACCTGTTCATTTTTTTTAATTTATAGTTTAATCGATGCTGTTTTTGTCACATTGATTTTATGGTGTATTGTTATTCTTTTCTCGTCAAAGGAAACCATTGAACTAATGTAGGGTCATTGTTGGACAACCGTCTACGACGCTATCCCACCATTGAACCCACATTGGTTCAATGGCGTGTGTTCAATGTGGTGTGTCTTGGTAAAAGGAAGCAGGCGATTACATAACATCACAAAAGGAATCAGAAGTGAACAATGACATAATAAGTCAGTCGCAATCAAACTCATTCACTTTTTAAATTTATAGTTTTTTTCAAATCTGTTTTATTAGAATTATTTCCTTTCCTACTGTTTTTTTGTCTATATCTTGTTTCTGGTCTGGTGTGGAGCATTGATGGATCCCGCACGAGGGGATCATGTTACACTGTGGTTTGTCTGGATCAGACAAAGGTGTGACGCGGGGTCCTCCCACCCCTCCCTTCCCCCCCCCAAAAAAAAACCTTACTACCTACCCGGGTGACCGCCTCTTACACAAACAAATTATAGATAAGAATTGTTCGATAAAAAGTGATAACATTAAAATAATATGTTATGTATGAGAAAAGACTGAGATGATTTTGACTATCAACTTTAACATTCTATGTCATGTTCGTGTAGCAGTATGTGGCACCGGTCGCTGTGTACTTCTATCAGACAGTAATTGCTCTCTGTTCAAGTAATCAGTTACAGCTGTTTGTCTTTGTACGGGAAAGCGTGGATGCTGAGCTAGCAATGTGCTCATTAGGCGTTATATCTACCCCGGCTGGTGATTGGCTGGCTTGATCACCACCGCGGTTGGTGATTGGCTGACTTGATCAGTACCACGTTCCGGCATCACCAGACCAAGCCAACTCTAAATCCTACACCACAATACACTCTTTGCAATAACAACACGCCACAGAGTGACCAAACGCTGAACTATTAAGTTGGGACTCCTGTTACACCCTTTTCAATGACAACACGCCACACAGTGACCAAAACTGAACTATTTATTTGGGACTACTGCTTACGCACAAACTCGTGCAAGGAGTGTATGCCATCGATTCTAGTGGTTTAGGATCCGCGATAAAAGCCTTCCTTATTACCTGGACGTCTGGCACTTTATCAAGCTCTCTGTTCTCTCTGTGAACCAGCCAACCGCATTCAAGCCATGTCCATCATTGTTCCTGTTGTCCCAATGATTTGTGTGCATTACATTTATTCTAATTCTAGCGACCGCTCAGCTAGAATTATTCACAGACACGAGATGGCGACCAGATTTATGCTAGTCTAAGGTTGGACCAACGTTGCAGACGGTGGCCCAATCTTAATCCACAATATTGTCATCAAAGACTGGGGACCAGAATTTCATGATTATATCAAACAATATCAGGTCAAGTTCTTGTATGTTGAACCGTCATGGGTGCACCATTTTGACAAGAAGCTGGCTCGAATTTGGCCATTATTACGAAAATCAAGTCTTCTCAGCGAAAGAGCAAGTGCTTCAGATCAAACACTGATAGTGAATTTACCAGGAAAGGCTAGACCTTGACACGATGCTGGGTTAAACTTGTTTCAGCGTCCAAGCGGTGCGCCAGTATTAATACAGCATTGGGCGAGAAAATGGAGATTGCTGGAGCTTGCTTCACAAGAAGCACCAGAAGTGAATTTGCCGCCGCACTGCTTATCCTGTGATGTGAGATGAAGTGTAAGACACCGCACTCCTCTCCATGAATACTCATCCCAGACGGTGGACGTCTGGAGGATGATCCCTGGGAAATACGAGACATTCAGCCATTGTTGGTTTAGTGTTGGATCACCGTCCGCGACACTGGCCCAACACTGAAACAACATTGGTTATACATCTCACGTCTTGAAGGATCTGCTCACAATTGCATCAGTTAAGATTTGTTCCTGCTGTACAATTTTTTCGCTTGTCATATGTTGTTACAAGCTGTTGTATGATTTTCAGGTTTTGCCAACTATCTTTCAGTGTGCTTGACACTAAAAACATAGTAATCATAAAGCATTAGCATTATAGTGGATTGAACCAACCACGAATCAGCGTGGCATCTCGAACCACTTTGCTTCAGTGCTGGGTTAACATGGTTAATGTATTATTTGTGTTTCATCTACGGTGTTTGTATTAGGGATTACTCGGTACTCGTATCCTATAAAAATTAGTCACATATTTGACATCAGCAAAACAGGCTTTTTGCGTGGGTTAAAATGAGCATCTTTCCAAGATGGCCGCCAGCTGCGTTCATTCACGTGTCATGTGTCATAAATATTGAGCCGATTTGCTGATCTTGGAGTCAATTTTGTATTTTCTGGGACGATTGTAATTATTAGAATTCCGAGGTACGTGATGACATGTGGTCGCTATGGATCCTATCAAGGGAATTATAATAACAGCATTATTTAACATCCGTCTTGAAACTGTCCACAAAAAAACCCGTCCGGTCCAGTGTCCAGTGACGATACTACTCAGGTAACGCGAGACGCCCACCAATGCTGGTTTCAGGTTGGCGTCGTTGACGTTGCCCCAATTTTAAATCAGCAATGAGCCAATATCATGAGTTTGCTTGGAATAATTTTATAATCTGATAAAAGATCTAGTAAAAATCACCCACCTCACTTTTTGTTAATAAGAAGACACCCACCTGCAATATAACTAATAACCGCCATTTAAATTTAGACAGAATTAGACCTTGAAATATGCGTTAATAATTGTGTATTGAACAACAAATAAAGATAATTCATGTTACGTTATATAATATAATGTGTCTTTATTTTGTGTTTCACATTTTAAACTAGAAAAGGCGCTGTACTGTCGAACATGTGAGTCCCTGGCAGCAGTGCATGACAAGTCAGCACGATACCAACACAATGCCGGTTCAATGCTGGAATAACGTCACAGGCACTGCATGGACGTTTCAGTGATAGAACAGATGGCACGATACCTTGAACCAATGTTGTCCCACCATTTCTAACGCCGGTACCACAAGCTGTGACGCCTTCAGATAGTCTAGGGATATACTCCAAAAAATGCTGTGACACAAAACATTAAAAGCGGTAACTATAGCTAATAATGGGAGCAGTCACTACCTTTTGAATATAGTTTTCGGTTATGGTTGGCTCGCAATAAAAAAGGTTTAACCGCAATCAGTGTATTAAACCAGTGCCTTTTTAATGTTGGGCCAGCGTCGCAGAGTATGTATCAGTATAAAATCAACATTGCGCCCATTGTCTCCTATTTGTTTCGTAGCCATACCAGCATAATATATCCACTGACACGTTAACACCTTTGAGCTCTAATCACGAATATAATTGTGAGTATATTTTTCTTAACACTTTTGCTAACACATTTTCAGGATTGAACGTTGCACCAAAAGGTTCAAGTACACTGTCAAGACCATTGCAACTACATTACAGCGTATATAGACTGTTGTTTGTTCGTATTCGCCCACAATCTCAAGAACACATTTCGCTTAGCAATTATATGGAGTCCCCCTCAGAGTGGAGGGTGAGCTCAATTAACTTTACACTGAAAAGCCCACTGGTCATTCTAATACCACACTGTTTACTCGTTTCAGGTTATCCTAATTTAATATGTCATGTCCGAACATAGATATCATTGATGTGTGAAGCAAACGTTAGAATAATAGTATTTAATTAATTTTTGCTCTGGAAGCAACCAATGGGTGTAATTTTATACTGCTTCTCCGAACTTAGATATCCTTGATTACAGATTACCTGTTCACTTTTGAAGTTTAAATGTACACCTCCCAGGAGACTGAGTTGGAATTTGAATCATAACAGGCCTTGCTAAGTTACTCTGCGCCTTAGAATCAATTGAGATAAGGCGCAATATAAATGCAATAATAATAATAATAATAATAATAATAATAATAATAGTAATAATAATAATTAAACCTCTATGATATTCAGTACAAGTGATGTGTTAAGCGAATTAGACCTGACATGTTGCAAGAGTACTATTTGTTTAAAATATGTCCACTTTACAAATTATGACTATTTTTCGCTTATTTGAAGCAACATCTTCATATTATGTGAGCAGAAATCAAGTTCGTTTGGTAAAATTGAGTTACAGTATTGTCAAATGTAAACCAATACTTCACTGTGTTCTTACGAATGATAAAATCCTTGAGAAGATCAAAGACGCAGTTGGAGCTATATATGTATACATGTTTGTAATGAATATCCACTTTAAATTGTCAAAACTTCAACTAAACTATCTCTTTTCATAAAACTGTTTGTTTTTGGCATAGATAAGAATAAAATAGCTTACAGAATGTCAGTGTGAAAGCATTATTGATGCCGTTAAGTTTGTGTTTAATTTGTTATTGACGACGGTATGCAGACTTATGCGTCATTAAAATGAACATATGTACAAGACTATATACAACAGGATTAGTTCGGTAAAATATGCATGCTCAGTTAACTTAAACATGTCAAAAAACAAACGACATTCTATACTAAAACAAGCACAGGTTAAATATATTATGCATCAGAACTATTTAAAATAACCTACAGTTTTACAGCATTAGCATGATATTTTTAAGTTTCCCGCACTAAAACCAGAGATAAAATAGCTACTGCATATAGCAAAAAAAAACCTCTGGAAAGCGTAGAAACAGAGTAATTACATAATGAGTGAGAGTATGTATAAAGAAGAAAATAATAATATTAGTTACATTTAACATGCTAAAAAACAATCTAAAAAATGCATTGACTGACGTGAGCTTGAAACACCAAGAATACGTACAGGTACTTAAGATTCAATGTGCAATGATCACTGATGACGGAACCAGTTATAGCAAAAAGCTGAGTCTGGAGTATACGCTGGCCCAACAGTAATATATATCACTTCAACGTGCCGTTTTTTGCGGGCAGGTAGTCAGATAGCCAACCAAAAATACATTTGTCTGTTAAAATGGAGACACTGAGTGTGATTGCCTTGTAACTTCATTTTGCTAGCGGCTCGCTCTCTCCTTTGATATCTGTATTATTCACTGGGATCACGCACTAGGTGTCCTACTGATCGCCAGAATAATGACGTAATCAGTTTAACATCTGACTTCAGCCAGACAATCATAGACCAGTCTGTATGCCGCTGTCACAAGACGCAGTAGCACGCCCCGAAAAACATACAAAGCCACACCACACCAACACTCCACCACGAGAAAACCGCAAAGCCAAACCAAACCACACAGTCATACTACCACGAGAAGCCCACAAACCCGTATCAGACCACACATACTGACCACCATGAGAAACCCACAAGGCCACACCACACCATACAGTCACACCCCAAGATAAACCCACAAAGTCCCACCACACAGATATATCACCAAGAGAAACCAGCAAAGCCACACCACACCACACAGTGACACCAGCATGAGGGACCCACAAAGTCACACCACACAGTCTCACCACCACAATAAACCCACAAAGACACACCACGCCACACGTACACACCACCACGAGAAACTCACTCAGCCACACTACACAGTAGCAACACCGAAACAAACCCACACAGTCACACAGCATAGACAGTCACACCACCACAGAGACACATCCGTCCACCACACAAACACGCCACCACGAGAAACCTACAAAGGCACACCACACAGATATATTTTGTTGTGGCAGACAATACTTGTCCATGTATAATATAATTATAATTCAATGCTACATGGACTGTTGGCAAGTATCGTCTGCTACAACAGTGACTGATCATAATGCTTTCGATATAAACTAGAAGTGTCTAGTATTTTGTCTTTTTTGTCTCCCCTCCAGCAGCTTAACCATAAAGGTGGATAATTAATAGATGTAGTGTCAATGGCTTTTGTATTTAATATTATTAAATAGCTCCTGTGGACAGTAGAGACTATGTCTTAAGCCGATTTTATTATTCCGTTTTGGAACCACGCTGATGTGCGAAACACAATGTGGCTTGTCAACACTGCCAGCAAACACATTGACCCAATGCTGGTCCAATGCTGGCCCACCATCTGTGATGCTGTCCCAGCATCAAACTAGCACTGGTTCAACACCTCGTGTTTGCTGGGGCTTCGTTTAATAACACACTGGTCTGGTAGTGCCAAGGAGGTGCGTCGTTGGTAGTGCTTAGTGCTGGCGACGAATACAAGCAGACACCGACCCAATGGCTGTTAAATGCTGGGCCAGCATAACTGGTGCCGTCCAGTATCCATTCAGCCCTAGTCAGTACTTCATGCTGGCGGTACCGGCATGCTGGCGATACCGGCACGATGCTTTGAACCAAAGCTGGGTAAATGCTGGCCTGCCATATGTGACGCCGGTCCATATTCAGCGTGGCGGCAAACACTGAGCTAATGTTGGCTCAGCGTCGTAGACGGTGAACCAACATTAGCCCAGCATTGGGTCAACGTCTCGTGTTTGACTGCCTGTATGACATAAAGCGCTGTACAGAAATGAATGAGACACACAGACTTACAGAAAGCGATAGAAACACTGAGCAGACAGAGGTAAACCAACATGTCCTCACCTCTGTGTACAGAGTTGAGACATAATAACTATGCAAATACATGTGGTTTAAGACTAGATGTCGGCGTTGCATCATCGATTTGCAGCGTAGGAGCAGCACGTGGATATTTGATGTGGTTTTTAATGGGCGTGTTAGTTGCGCAGGTTAATAGAGGGTCCCCCGCACTGCGGATGGTCACTGTGTCCATCCAAACAGGGATCCAAGCATGTAGCAGAATAACTCCCAAAATAAAAACAATTTATTGAGAGGTTTCTTCCAGTTTATAGGCTTCCATCTTCCAGCGGGATTGTTGGATGGACTGACGGTCATCAACCGTGGATTTAATGTCCTTGAGAAAACCTTTATAATGATGTGTTGATGGCTGTCGACTAGCCGCCTCGGGGTAATATCTGACCGTGGAATAATGGGATAACCCATGCCCGCCTGAACCCGTCTGTCTAGCCAACGCCACCACAGTCAATCACACAGGTGTAGCATCGTCCAGCCAGAAATTAGGCTGATGTTGGCCCCTCGTCGAAGACACCAGACCAATATTGGCCCAACATTAGGTCAACGCTTCGGGCTTGTAGGGTAAGCAATGTTGAGGAATGGTGTTAAAGATGAGCCTACACCTGCTGCTCAACGCCCAAAGGCAGTGATCGCTTACTTTTAATGCAAGCTATCCCGAGTAACTGTGGGCTACAGTGAAAGATATAAAATCATACTCTGACAAACTCTAAAATTTAGGCATACTCCTCAGATGAGGGTGGAGGTTCTTTCTATTTAGATGATCCTCCCACTTGTGTTAAATATGAAATTTACCTTTTTCATTTTGATCTTCGTCATTTAGGTTAATTTTGAGCAGTCTTGATTTTAAATTGATATGATATTGTCTCACGCCGGTAGGTGATTACTCTAATTGTGCATAGTCATGCATACTTAGCTATAATTATTACACTTACTTCTTTATCCGACGACAAATGTATATGTGTATCGAAAAAAAAATCTTATGGCAGACATCATATTATGAATACGAAATCCACCAGTCTGACTAGTTAACGAAATGACGCAGATTTGCTGTTGGGTTTTGTGGTCTTTTTGGTAGGTATCAGTTTCAAAAGACCTAATATTCGTTTTTATATGTGTATATGTGCAATTTTACGGCCATCATGTATTATAATACAACTCACTCTCATGTGGTGGTTGTGTGTGTGGGTGAAGGGGGGGGGGGGTAAAATGTTTTATGAAACAAACTTGATATCATATGTTGCTGCAGATATCTCCATTTATACGTAGTGCCAAGTTATCTTGAGAGACACATAAACAGACAAACAGCCAGCCTTTTTTCTCCACAGACTGAGTCACGAACATACAATTTGTGGTAGACAAACATATTTCACCATATCTGAAACAGCTAATCTATGGGGAGTTTCTACCCCAGCGTAAGTAAAGGGGTTTATAAAACAAATCAAATTCGTCTGTATGTCATGAATAGTAATGACAAGTATCTGATAACATGCATATATAGCCATGATTTGTAATGTTGATATATAGCACGCTAGCCCTCGGTCAGGGATACTAATACTAAATCTTAAAAAACAATTGCTTTATGTCAGTGTGTTTTATTGAAACATGCTAAACATGACAAATAAACATTAAACTCCCTTCAATACTCTTATATGTATATTTAATTGCTAGTTGTGAGCGATCATTAAAAGACCGTGGTGCCTGGAATATATTTTTCCAGCAATATTCTATTTTTGCTCAGTTTGTCTGAGCCAACTTATTTTTAAGCTCTCTTTTGCCATTGTCTTAATTTGCGACACGCAATGCCGTGCATCATGTGGTGCTGAAATCTGGGTTGTCACTGGAAAATAGTATTAGGTTTGAACGACAGGAGCTATTCAGGCCCATCATGCAAATGTGAGATGTGTTGGCGAAATCCATTATAGGTACACGCACACTGCCTGATCTTCAGAGACCAAACCCGCGAGATGCAAGAGAGTGGAATTTTCACCCACTTGAAGTTGTGTCTCGCTGACGCGATCCACAACTTCAAGTGAGTGAAAATTTTACCTGCCATATATGATCTTGTGATCTGGTGGCAAATGTCTTCTGACCTGCCACATGTGGCCTTCTTACCTGTCACATTATGTCTTCTTTTGTGCCACATGGGTTCTTCGAACCTGGCACAAGCGGTCTTCCTATCTGCCGCATACAGTCTTGTCACCCAAGCTCGTCCATTGCTGATCCACCGTGTATGCTCACTGGATCGGCGTGTTTTATTCCGCTAGAAATATTGTATTTTCAGCAAAAAATATTTCATCCAATTTACTTTCTCGGAAAATTATGTTACAGGTTTACAAATATTGCAAGGAATGCTTGGGACCAATACGTCCTAGAAAATATGAGTTATTGGCCCATTGTCGTTTCAATGTTGGGCCATCATCTACAAAAAAACGGGCCCAACAATATATTGTGTTTGTTGAAATCCCAATAAACATAAGACCAATGTTGGCTGACTGCTGGTTCAGCGTCATAGACAGTATGTCTCTCGGTTACAAATGAAATGAATCGGGTCTTAGGCCACCTTTGTGCACATACAGGCTAGATTGAGCCAGGAAGACCTCCTGAAAATGGTGAAATGTGTGAGAAACCCTGGAGGTCTGATGTCGAGCACGCTACCTCTCGGTCACGGAGGGTCTTCACAATACTGATTTTTACGTCTGCATGGGAAAAAATATTTTTGTTTCTTTCAAACTGCCGAGAACGGAAACGAACCCCGAACTCTAGCGTGAAAGGCAGCGGTGCTAACCACTACCCTAGGGCCCCGCCCTCTCTCGGTCACAAAGGAGTGTAAACGATGCATCCAGCTGTCGTCGATTTACTGGTGGGCAGGCGTTGCAGACGTTGGTCAGCACTGGTCAGCATTAAACCAGTAGGCGCTATTTGTTAGGAACTTGATCCCCTTATAGGACTATCCGGTGAGAGATGGTATAACACAATAAAGCACACGCTGAGTGCGGCTCGGTTATATTTACTCTGGGGTGTCTCTGATTGTGTCTGGTTTCTAAAGATTACATTAGCTATAACTGTGTTACGTCACCGGCGTGCGTGCTGCTGAAAACGTCCTTTGTTAAAATACGGGTCGTTATCGGTGATTGACAGAAAGTGATGTTTTATTTAGTGAGATTTAAGCCTAATAGCTGAATTTCTATGAGTCAATCGACAAAATTGGTTTATCTTTTTGCATTCGTGTTTACTCTCCTGTCTCAATAAACTATTCTTCCATTTTCCAATTTCATATTTGTTTTATTTGCTGCTGCCCTGATTTGCATATAGTTTAATTATAATAGGTTTCCGTGTTGCAATATATCACCAGTAGTTTATATCTATACATAGCCATTTTTGTGTCCATAATTTATAATTCAAATAATACGATGGCTAAATTCAAATCATTTTGATATATTCCTTCATAATATCGACTGACTGAAATATACTGAAGGTATCGCACATTTAAATACTATATAATCTCGACGCATTACATATTTTAGCAAACAATATCTACGTTGCAGCGAGTGCAAATCAGGACCATAGTCTTATAATCAACAATGCCGTATGGGCTACGTGGATTCCATCACCTCATAATAAATCAAGTGGTTTTGCTTTCAGATTTATTGGCGGGCAACATGAATATGTGACCGTTGTTATCCGGCTGTTCACTGAAGTGGTGGATTGCAATGAATACTGCCTGTAACGGCTCTTCATGACATTGCAGTCCTGTCTTCTCATGACCCGCCAGCGCCAGAGTGAGCGATGAAAGACGGCAATCAAATTCACCTGTCTCGGATATCGCGGTGGTGTTTGCCCCATCATTACCTGATCCCTCCAACTCCCGTGACAAGATCCAGATTGCAGGGAATGTGAGCAGAGAGGCAATCCACAAATCCCAGGCGTGTGAAGCCTGCGCCCCCAATGATAGGCTGACACGGAATGCTGACAAGACGATGATACGCTGTCTGCAAGACGAGGCAGACGATGTACCAGCGTCGAGGGCGATTTGCAAATATTGCAGACTCTGCAACAGCGTTGCATAAAAATACCGTGCAAGCACTCAAATACCCCTCGGCTCATGCAGTGACTCTATATATGCCAGGTTTCAAGGCAATTAATTGAAAATAAGAACGATTTATTTTAATTGATAAAAGCCGCCGCAGCCTCGTTTTCAGTCTCACATGAAAACGGACAATACTAATAAACTCGCAGACCCCAAAAACCTATATATATACCAGGTTTCGAGGGAATTCTAAAAAAAGTTTAAAAAAATTAGTCGCCAGGTAGCGGTCATTTTGATTATTGGTGGGAAGCTGAAATTCTAATCGGTTGCACGCGAAAACGGACAATGCCAACAGACTCGCAGACCCTGGAAACCTATATATACCAGGTTTCAAGTCAATTATGAAAGAAAAATTGAGTCGAAAAAAAAATTTAGTCGCCAGGTGGCGGCCATTTTTATTATTGGTGGAAAACTGAAAATCTAATCAGGTGATCTCCATACTCATGGGTAACTTCACGTAAAAAATTGGAGAGATCCAATAATTAGTTATCGCGTTAACAAGATTTTTTTTAAATCTTTGACCTTGACCTTTGATCTTTGACCTTTGACCTGTGACCTAGACCTTGGGTAAAAAAGTGTCAGGAGGGGTTGAATATTTGTATGAATTATGAATTTAATCTGTTGCACCATGTTGGTGTAGTAGCCAAAAGAGTGTGTGCGGCGGCGGCGGCGGCGGCGGCGGCACACGAAGGGGACGACAATATATATAAACATATTTATTTTGCAAGCCTTGGATTACCCAAGTAGCAACGAGTGCTAGTCGAGGGGCTCTCCAATACATATAAAAGACAATACAATACAATACAATATATATACATAACACACTGGACGTTACAGCATCTATATCAGATTACACAATTTATATGAAGTTGATGTGTTTGGTCACTTAAAGCGCCCACTCTCAATAATAAAGTGTTGAAATGCTTTGAATATGTTTACGTTTTCGTCAGCTTTAACATCATTGCAACCTTTCAAGACAATGTTTACAAATAAAATAGGATCAATATGAGGAAGTATAGAGAGGTGGACACCGGGTGCAATGATATCTCGGATTGCTTTCAGCAGCTTATTTCGGGCCGAGGGGTAAAACCCGCAAGTTGCTGACGCAGCACCATATTTGTAGCCCCCGAGCGTTGCTGATGTTGCTCCATCACTTCAGATGATTTTACAGCATTTTTGAAGTTTTGAATCGGTGTACACCTGTTGCCACTGATTATAGACGATGTACATAGTTGAACGCAATTCTAGTTTCAGGGTGCGCTGGTCATCAGGTGGCCCGACATAAAAACCAACAGTTTTTGAACGCGTTGTGGTTTCTCTCAGCAATATTGATACATTGAATAAATGTTTATTTAAAGTTGGCCCACCGTCGGCGATGCTGGTTCAACATTAACCAACATTGGTTCAATGCAGCTTGTTGGCATGACTGAGTGTATATTCTCATTCAACTTTACCAGAGATATGAGCTAGTGTACTAAGGCCCTGTTCGACTTGCACCGATCTCAAAATAGTTTAGTGATCCGGTTTGCTTTGATTTGTATGCCCGAAACGAACGCCGTGAATTGATAGCAGCACAGTTGCCCCCAATTTAAAAATAGTTTGGGCCAAAGAAACCATCTGGTTTGGCAATACGATTCCAGATCCAAATTTACAGCCAATCTAAGAAACAGATTGAGCCAAAGAAGCGTATGGTTTGGCAAACCGTTTCAAGATTTAATGACCAAACCTTCATTACAGTCAGTTTTGATGGTTTGGTCAATCCGGTTCTAGTTTGGACAGGTATTGTGCGAATCAAACGCTCTAAGGGGTATTTTTAAGTTATTTTAAAAAAAAAAAAAATCTTTGTTTTGTGTGTGTTTTTTGTAGGTTTTTTTGTACATGTTTCAAAAACAAAAAAAATAATATAGGAATGAGTGTTTGGCGTGTGGCCAATCCGAGTTCTTCTTGGATTTTTTGATTTTTTTTCAATTTTAGAAAACCTTTAACTTTGTTGTTGCCTCAATTAAATTATCACTTCAAGGTGGATAGCATAGATTTATTAACAAAAGAGTGTAATACCTCAAATGAAAGCTACAAACGTTATTCTTGGAATACCATCAATGCATTTTATACAAAAATTGGAAAGTACATGCGACATTGAAGTCATACATTTGTAGGTTAAACAAGTTTAGTCGAATAATTAACGCCCCTGACCTGGGGGCTTATGCACCACTACGGCGTTGGTCGATCGGTCGTGAAAATATCGGCAACGCCGATTCAACGTCGAGGCGAACACTGAACCGCCGCATGCACAGCTGAGGCGTGGGTCTACGCTGTGTCGGTGCTACGCCCCAAATCTCACGCCTGCTCAGGGGTAGTCGTTGAACCAGCGTTGCCGCGAAATGGCATTGCTACTGGTAGAAAAATAGGCAGGCATACACCAAGTAGGCCTATTAAAGTTAGGATTCCTTACATAATAATTAAATTTAAGTGAATAACGCTTATGTAAGGTAATCCTTTGGTTGCCAAAGTCTATACAGTCACCTAGAAATATAAAATAACCGTTATTTACTTAAATTTAATTATTGTGAGGTCATAATAATGATGCTAAAAAAAACATAGTTTTTAGATATAATCACCCTAGTTATCTCAATCATCAGAAATATTTTACAACTGGAATGCGAAGAAAACAGACAGATCGACGAGCAGCATGACAAAATCTGGATGATGTTACATATTATAGTCAGGGACCATTTTCGAAATATTTCTGTTTTACTTGTTAAGGCATTTTTAGTAGAATTTGGCATGTAGTTATTCTTACACAATTTGGGAGCGCTGATTCCAAATCTGCCCCATGCCAAGCTCTATTTTGTCTTTTTTCAGGACTCAAAATTCAAAAACAAAATGTCTTAAAACCCACCTGAGCAAAATACTAAAAGTCCCCTAAATTTCACCTTGTGCGTTTGCCACTAGAGGACAAAATCCAAAATGGCCGCCACTGCAAGGCAATGTGCAATTACTTTGCTTCCAAATAACGCAGAGATGTGTTTTTGGTGTCTGCATATAGGTTTCAACGGAAATAGATAAAGTTCTCTATTTATCTATTTCTGGTTTCAAACACCTCGGAAACCAATTCAGAGCCGTTGATTATCAATATTTCACAAAGTTATGTGGGGGGGGGGGGGGAAACAAATGTTGCGCCAGGAAAACGACACATCGTAATCCAGTGTAATAATTTAATAATGATAAAGCCATTATTTCACATTCAGAAGCCGGGGGAAACCAACGTGTTATCGAGCATGTTGTAAAAATGTTTAAACTATTGACAAATATTGCCATATGTTATAATTGTTGATCACTGTCCGGCACTAGATAACCTGTCGCTCACCATATATCCGTTCCAGGCAAGCTAGAATGTGGCCTGGCCTATGTGATATCCACCTGCATCGTGCTTTTATAGTAAGGAAGAAAGCAATAATTTAAATTTAAATGTGCGTTGGCCACGGGTTGCATCCTTCTGGCCAAGCCTTGTACTAGGGTTAAGCAAAACATTGATCATCTAATACTCTATGCAAAACGCATGTATCCTACATCGGAAAACATTTCCATGCACACTCTGAAGAATATATAACAGATAAAGTACAGAATCAGGGAGAAGGGCAATATAGTTTCAGTTTGCAGAAATATAATAAATTCAATGTTCAAATTCGGCCCTTTTGGTATTTAAGAACAATGTCATTCAACCATTTAATAAACACTGTCAGATACTGACAATGTGGTTGGTAGTCGTAGGAACTGATGTAAACTTGCTCATTCTGCTTTCGAATTTTTCTCATCATAACAATGCCTAGCTGTGTAAACCTAGAGCTGGTGATATTTATCGTACCATTCAACCGTCTCAAAGACTTCCACAACACCAGCACATCCATTCTAAAAAGAATACATTTAATTAGTTCATAAGCTTCCAGCACTAGAACATTAGCCTATTGGAATGTGTCCACTTCGTCAATAACCCCTACCACAAAAAGTGGATATTGCTTCGGTTGTATCAGATAACAATATAATTTTACCATCTATGAGATTGTGCTTAGAGCTTCATTGATGGGAAACTGCAACCAGTTCTCATGTAGAAGCTTCCTGCTTCACCTGAAGAACTATCATATTTCGTTTGATTAGGTGTGAATTACGAACACGAGACAGTATCCAATGGCGTCCTATCAAGCAGTCGCTACATCAATTAAGAAGCTGCACAAAGATGTGACCAATATATTATGGGGGGGGGGGAACAAATGTTGCGCCAGGAAAACGACACATCGTAATCCAGTGTAATAATTGGATAATGAGAAAGCCATTATTTGACATTCAGAAGCCGAGGGAAACCAACGTAATATCGAGCATGTTGTAAAAATGTTTAAACTATTGACACATATTGACATATGTTATAATTAGATTCGAGGCCACATCTCTCTGAGTATTCAGACACATATGGCTCATGTGCCTAACGTTACCTCTATAGTACATTAACCTATAGATCTCCAAAGCCAGTGATCTAGCTCCGCACTCACCACGATGTCAGTTGGCCATTCATTTAAATTCAGCACACACAGGGCCAAGGCCGAACAGACAGTGCACATTTGCTTGCCCAGCGTTATTTCAACCTATGACGCGTTCCGATCACTAAAACAACGTCTGGCCAACGTCTACGTCTACGTCTGTAACGTCTATAGCAAATGGTATATAATGATGACGTTTCGTGTAATATGGATTATGTTGTTTACCTGTAAAATAATTGTGTATGGAGACATTGGCCATGCCAGCGATAATGTGTCCCTCTTTGTGGATAACCTTTGGCATTTTGCTAGAAACTTTATACAAATTAAATTCGTTCAATACAAGACCATTACTTGCCGCAAGATCTGAGAATAAAATGGTAAACAATGCGGGCTGGGATTTGAGCTATTTATTCGCAGACTATTTGGTGGATCAGCCGCCCCTGCCATCAGTCAATGCTGGGGATGCTAGCTGGTCTGTGATAGCTGATAACAGAGCCCTCATTCCGACCAGAAAGGACTTAACACAGGTCTCCTCTACTGTGACAGAGAACAGCTAGAACTGTGAATCCAGGCGAAAGTCTGGCACCTTCTCGGCAATCACAGGAATATGGGCCAGTGGTGTTTTAATAATGGGGGTTGTTGAAAAAGGAGCCTCGTATTGAAACGATCAAACCGACACGAGATATTGAGCCCAGGTTGGATTAATGTTATCCCAGCGAAACACCCTTAGCATATAAGACAAACAAACATCAACAAGGCGTCAATGCTAATTGTTTGTAAATAATTTGAAAGCCAATCATATAAGTGATACGATTATCTCACGTCAATTATTTGCCTGCCATATTGGTATTTGGTATACATCGATTATCTGACGTCTTAACACGCCAATTTTGGTGGGGCAAAGAAAACAGCTGCTTCGTTTAAATCTACTGCATCTGGATTTAAACCAGATTGTTTTCCATACACGTTGCTTCTAATTTGCAACGTTGTTTGATCGTCAGATCTCTAAAGCTTTACTGCTCCAGTCGACCATCGTTAGAACACTTATTTTACACATTTGAACGTCCAGGTTACTTTTAGTAACACATATGATGCTAGTTGTCCAGAAAGCACGAGGTAACGATGCTTTGTTGGTTTAATGTTGGAGCACCGTATGCGACGTTGGTCCAAAATTGAACCAGCACAGCTAGTGTTTTTTCTGTTTTTTCCCGGAAGTCTTTACAACTCCCTGGAATATTCCAGGCACTGGTATCAGGTATTCTCCAGCGCGAGGTTAAACAGCCATAACTGCTTACTTAAAAAGTAGTCATAAGTACATTCTGCAATCAAAAGTTTAATTGTTTACCCATTTGAATGTGTGCCTCTCTGCAGCGACCTACACATTGAAATGGGTGAAATTACTAACACATTAATACAAAGTGAATGGAAACATATATCTATCCCGCAAATTTAATGTTCATTATCCTTCAAATTATCTCATATGAAGGACAATAAAAAAGACTCAACATATCAAGAGACGTGATTAGTACTTTAAGCACGGATGTATTTACAAAGCCTTATATACCACGGTATACTGGCTTCACGGATGCCATACATCTGTCATCATATTGAGGGCATCGCCAACGAATGTGAATTGTCTACTGCGTTATTTTGATACATAGCACGGTTTTCATCCAGTTACCACGGGTCAACATTCTTTCTCTCCTCTCCAACCAGCAAACAAATTTGGTTTAATTTTGGTTCAGCATTGCAGACGGTGGGCCAGCAGTAAAACAACATTGGTTCAATAGCTGGTGTTTGCTGGATTTTTCTAGCTTGTCTGTCCATTGACATTTTGACAGCAATACATTGTTCCAGCAATCACAATACATTGACCTAAGGTTGGGGTACTGTTGGATCAACGTCGCAGCTGTTGATCCAATTAACAGTCTTTAGACATTGAGTTAACGTCTTGTGTTTGCTAGACTTGCAATGTATTTCCAAACTGTTGTTTACAACCACACTCCTGCAATAACTCTGCAGATATAAATTGCTAATCAAAATGAGATTATATATTAAGCATAAAGTCATTTTAGTCAGATGGAACTGGTAATTGCGCAAGCAAAGTTCGCTTCAATTGAATCAAACATACCAAGGAGTCGTAATACAGTGATGAAAGAGTTGAGTGTGCAGTGAACGCAGCCACCAATTCGCAGAAAGATATACAAAAATAAACTGAGGTAGAATATATTCATTTATTCAATCTAGGATCACCTAATACTTAATCAAAGTTTAACCCTTATTGGCCACGTAGCCTCGATTTGTCACTTGGGGACGGTGGTAAATTAGAATTAGACGACTCTGGGTGCCAAAGGTTGATTGACGAAGCGTGTTGGTCTTTTTCGCAAACAATTGGATGACCAGCAGGGCTTGAGACCAGGATTGCGCATCTTATCTGGTCATTGGTTGAATTGATTGATAGATCCAGTATGTATTGGGCAGTCCTGAGGCACGCATACACTGAATGATGCTTATTTAGAAGGTATTGGCAGTATCCAGTGAATAGGACGACTGGTTACCGATCGTCACAGACAGTGACTCAGGTTTAAATCTATGATATTGTATGTCAACGTCTTGTGTAAAGGTTAGTATTACTTAGTTATTAGCTGTGTAATCTAGGTCTATTTGTAAGCTGAACAATCTTGTCAAACTAGATTGTTAAGGGCATAGGGTAAATATATTGTAAAGCTACGGCCCCACCAAGCGCCGCGCCGCGCCGCGCAGCGCCGCGCCGCCGAAAAAAATCAGTAGGTGCGGCTCCGCGCCGTGCCGCGGCGCGCGGCGCGTTAAAAAAAGATAAACTTTACTGTTTATCATAGCAGGGGCTACACTGCAAGCCGCGCCGAGCCGCGCAGCGAAATGAAAGCTGGGAAAAGTTTATCTTTCACGGCGCCGCGTTTGTTAACGCGCTCGGTGGGGCCGCACCTTTACGGTTAACAAAAATGTATTTTGAGCTTAAAGGATTCCCTGACTAGGTGGACAAGACAACGATCAACTATTGTTATTAAACAAAATCTACAGGTAGGCAACGTTTTGTTTTGTTATACCCTCTTTCATCCAATCAGGTGGCAGTATATGTTTACAAAGCTATGATGAATACAATAAAATATCAGTGATATAGAAATAGCTGAACTGATGTTGATTGGTTTGCCGAAAAGCATATGCACATGATTATTGTACATTTATAATCATTATATACAATATCAACATATTGTATTATTAATAATGTGTTACCATTTTTATTTTATTTTAGCGCGGGGATAATTATATCTTGATGATAGAGTTATGTTCCAGACGACACAGTTGGTCTTCAGAGAGGCGTCTGGTTATGGCGGCCTCTCTTGATGGCTCGCTTAAATCCTCATATAAATTAACTTGTAATATATACTGAGCCATCATATGCGCTGTTCGCCCAATGTTAAACGAACATAAATTAAACGCATCCCTTCTGCTGCGCTGGTCGTTTATCCTCCTTTTACAGTCGACCTTACACATCAGGCATCTGGGAGTCTGTGTAATGTTCTATGACTGGTAGTTAGATACGTTATTAACAGTGTACAGGGAATACCTCAGTTACCCAGCTGATCAGTCTGCTAACCAGGGTTGACAGGGCTGTGTAAATCAGAACAACAAGCTGTGCATATAATGTCATCATCACAGGCACTGCACTGTGTCTTATTAGATTTGTAGCCGTTTAACCATTTGTAGCAAAATTCACATTAATCGTGAGGAATTATTTGGCAGTAAAGTCTCAATAGTGTAGGGTCTTATGTCAGTAAATGTGGTTCCGTGGGAATTGCATGTTAATTATTGACACCCATGTTCAATTTAAAGAAAAATTAATACTGAACAAAATAAAATAGGGTGTCTTTTTTTTCTAAAGTTTTAAAGGTCAAATCCGGGGTCTTAAAGGTCATGATCCTAAAAACCCACTGGGATTTTTAAAACGTTTGTATTTCTAGGTAATATGGTCGTGTAATATAGCAAATTGAAGGAAATGGGCACGAAATAGGCAACATTTATAATTACCAAATATTCTGAAGCTTTAGAAGCTTTGAAGGTCATAACTCTAAGCACACATATAGTGCATAGGCCTCAATTGGTCACCGTGCGACCCCCCCCCCCCCCGCCCCAACTACTCCCCCACACCAACTTTTTGTAAAGCTTTGGTAAGTCCAAAACATGAAATGAGATGTTACCAGTAAAAAAATAAGGACGAAATATATATTTTGAACGCTTATGTGGGGGTACTCCCAAGCCTAAAATTAGGGGTTAGTGTTACGCAAAGTCTGTCGTTGCAGTTGTAGCTGATCGTTCTGACCTGAAAATCTGGTGTCTCGTGACCCACACCTGACCTTGAATCTATGTCAAGTTCGAGGTTTCCTTGCATCTATGAGAGACAAGTTTATATAATTATGTCTCCCCTCTACTGGGCTAATATGATTGGCATTATATGATATGTAGTATTATTATGACCAGTACATGCAATCAACCTGTGTTGTAGTTGGTCCATCCTATACAATGTCAGCCCAGCATAAAAGCAACATTGGATCTGCGTCTTTTATATGTGTTATTGTAGACTTGCTTTTGTGTAAGACCAAGATACCAGCAGTATATGCACATTGATAAACAACCACTCTTTGTTGGATCTTGGGACATCATCTCAGATTGTGGATTAACATGAACCCAGCGATGGGTCATCGTTCTTACTGGTGTGCAGTCTATTTCAGTCCGATACACTGACCCAATATTGGTTTAACATTCATCCTTTTTTTGCAACATATGCCCAACATTATGAAAATATTGGGCAAGTGTAGACCTATTGTGTTCACGCTGTGGAATTGACAATGGTGGATTGATTTATATCGATCTCTACGGCACTGGTCCGACATTGATCATTGGTATTTCTTCTGACTTATATAATACAACTATATTAGGATAGTCAATGTACATGATACATGTACAGATGTAGGCATATATCAAACCAGACCATACTGACAGCAGCACATAATGTCAGGCTTAAATATCCACTGGATGTCAGGCCAAGTTGGACACAAAATATAGGGTCTTAGATGTAATGATGTAGTCAAACTCCTTCGTGATCCACAGAGTGCACGAAAAAATTGCCCCCCCCCCCCATGGTCACAATGTAGGGCTGTGGTGTCATTATCCCTATTCGCAGATTTATTTTCCACATGAGTCTGACAATTTCGGCTGGTTCTAAATGGAATTCAGAACATCGTCGGCATACAGATAAAAGCTCGCATATTGCAGATACGACGTTTTATAGGGAGGTAAAGATAATATCCATAGCCCGCTGGTAAAATATTCTATCTTACAGATACTGGCTTATCAGCAGGCCGATGATGTTTTACAATACTAGTTGACCTAGCCTGGTAAAGTAAAACAATAAGTATGTCAGAATTAAAGCAGACGTGATTGTATTAGGCTGAGTGATTTAGTTAACTCATCAAGTTCCTTCTCCAAACAATTGTTAATTGTATGAACATGATTTCACTACGTGTATAACGAGTCACTTTATCGCTGATAACTAGATATTTAATAGCAAATGAAAATTAAGATGCAATTTCAATATCCTACCAAAAAAAACTGTATTACCGATTAGAGTGCTGGTTGAATTGGTTATAGAATATACAGCATCATTATTACAAATCACTTATATCATTATATATCGGACTCCTTGTCATGTCGCAGTGCATGGTCACCAGATGGGGACACCCTTTTAGTCGGAAGGCCCGTTAGTCAGACGGCCCGTCAGTCAGAAGGCCCTTTAGTCAGAAGGCCCATTAGTCAGAAGGCTTGTTAGTCAGAAGGCCGTTAGTCACAAGGCCCGTTTGTCAGAAAATCAATTAGTGTTTTTGTCAGAAAGCCCGTTTGTCAGAATTTGTTCATTGGGCAGTGAACAATGCTAGGGGACGCTTCATTTGATATCTGGGCATGTGAAGGGGGGGGGCTATATTATTTCGAATAAAACGTTTGTTGTCCAGCTATCGATAAAAAATGTTGAGAGTTGTGCATAAAATCATTATTCAAGAATAGGGTCTACTTAAAAAACTGCTGATAGAGTCGACGTGTTTTTCAACAAATTCGGTTGTTAAATAAATAGTTTGAGGAAGAAAAATAGACATGAAAATTATAATGTTAAAAAAGTTTACACAAACAAATTGCACAACTAAAAGTAAAACCTGTAGAACCCCACGAAGATCACATGTTGCGTCTCTGGGACATAAGTATACTTTCGACTATTAGTTGTTAAAAAATATGATAATCTTGATAATGATCTTGAAAAAAATGCACTGGCGGTTCGTAGCTCGTACATTTATATTAAAAACTAGCATCATCGATGACTGGTTGTTTGCTTAGTTGGGTTATTTTAAGCAATTAGTTCACTTTAAATTTTTCAGCACTAAACTTTTTTTGGCATATATCAACTTTATTGAAATAGTGTCGAGTTTGTAGCCATATGTTAAATTTATGTCAAGCGTTAATAAATGTATCATTTTTATCAGAATAAATAATAAATTGTTTTGTGCATATATTCTGACAACCAGAATTATTTGTCGACTCATTTGTGTGGAAAGGCTTGGTTTATATTTGAGAAAGTGAAGTTCGCCTAAGCACGGGACAACTTTTATATAATGTGATTGCATTATATATTATTACCGTGCCAATTAAGACCAGTGCAAAATGTAAATTTCATTATAATTTATTAGCAGTAGGCCTATCTGGTTATCGCGACCATTTTTTCTGAGCAAATTTCAAAGTTCAGGCACTCGCGTTTGAAGCAGTATGTTGATAATATTGCTTGTTCATATTGACATTACTCCAAACTGCTCAAAGACATAGTGTGTACATTGCTGCCTACATTATGTAATTTTTATTATTATAATTATACTATCTTGTTCCCATATGTAGAAAAGTCACTGTTATTTACAGGCAACTTGGCAATAACCACTTGATCCAATTGTATGGGTATTTTTCATTCATTTGAAACTGGAAATTACGTCAGCAACATTAGGTTCAAAAACATAATGAGTAGCCTATTATTAACGTAACCCTTATGAAAGCGCTAGACATTGTTACTGGCACAAGTAAATAAATAAAGTCAAAGAATTGGTCATAGGATTGTTCACAAATGAGATGATTTTGATGAGGTAATTATATGGCTTTCTGACTAACGGGCATTTTGACAAACGGGCCTTCTGAATAATCAGCCTTACTTATTTTCTGACTAACAGGCCTTCTGACAATCGGGCCTTCTGACTGATCATCCTCACTGGTTTTCTGACTAACGGGCCTTCTGACTAACAGACCTTCTGACTAGTGGGCCTTCTGACTAACGGGCCTTCTGACTAAAAGGCGGACACCCCCCCCCCCCCAAATAATACACTACATATTTGTGACGATAATGTTTCTTCATCGTTCAGTCGTTCAGAGTAAATAATATTGACCCATCGTCTACAATTAAACCACCATTGCGCCAATGCCTCTTGTGCCGGTTATGTACATCAGTACCATTTGACTTGTTTTAAGGGTAAAATCAAACCTTCCATAAACGCATTCTGATACTGTGCATAATGACTTGTTAAACATTTTTGAATCACAATTCACCAAACTAATCATAATATCGCTCAAACCTAATACAGTCGGTCGCATCAGCTTTATTGAGCAAGGTATTAGACAAAGCCATGCTATCATCTGCCATGATTACTCATATCGACACGAACTGACTCTGACATAACGTCCGCTGCCATGATTTGGGTTAGTCTGCACGGATAGCATACTGTATGTTTCAGCACTCAACCATATTTAGATATGGTCTACTTGATGCCCTTCTGTGCAGTCCATAAATCTACACTGATCCACAGCCAAAAACGAGACGTTGAGCAGATGTTGGTCCAAAGTTGGCCCACCCACCAAGTTATTGTATTGACATTTCCACCTACTTGATGTTGTGGCTCGCTACCAACAACTTCAACTACAATGTTAATTGAAAAGTACATTATAATTTTAGGGATTTTACTTTTTGTAAGTATATTTGTTAATATTAATTCCGGCTTCTAATGAATGAGGAAATTACTACGTGATAATTTAGTATAACAAGAGGTGTTTCTCATATCTCATAATGTGATATGACAGATATTATTATATACAACTGAAAGTTTCTCATATCTCATAATGTGATATGACAGATATTATTATACACAACTGAATTTCTAGACAGTGTAAAGGTAAAGGTGCAGGTTTATAGTCTGATATCAAGTCTGAAGACCTACTATCATCCGACTTTACATTTTACCTCCTGGTCACCGGACCTGTTCATTTGTGAGCCATTTCAACTCCACAGAGAACATACAGTCCTGCAGCCGTTTCGGCGCATTGAACTTACACATTGCCATCTCTGCCTTACCAGGTACTCATTTTCAAGTGAAGCATTTGAGGGTGAAGTGCCTTGTCCAAGGACACAACATCTTAACAATGTCCCAAGATTGAGAGGGGAGAAACATGATATTTCTCTGAAAATCCTGCACCAAGCGGGATTTGAAACCGAACGGCAGGCATGTCTGTAACATCGTAGAAGGCTGTCCGTCGGGCCGGCCCTCAGCCCTGTGTGGACACGGGACTGACCTTTCATGGGATTAGGTGAGGCACAAAGAAAAGTGGCGGGGGTCACGTTTTACAGGCAATAACACAGCATATAAGTAGTTTTGATAAGTCCAGTCGTGGTAAAATCCAACTTTACTTGAAAAAAAAAAATCTGAAATTTAATGTGCATGTTAGAGGGGCTGCTTATTGCAGACCATGCATTATTTTTTTTAAATTGTGATCCCCGACTGGACTTAAATATATATTCATTTTTTAGAAAAAAGGGGGGGGGGGAACCTATGCCAAAATTTTTCTTGATGTTAAGTGATTAATGGTGTATATAAATAGAATGCTAACAGTAATTGGGCTGTGTGGCATGGCTCGCTCCTTTTACATCTCCGACGCACCGTTTTCGAGATATGACAGTTTAAAGTTTTTGTAATGTATTGTCAGTGGGTTTTTTGCGACCTTGAACCCCGCCATACAGAGCCACTATTCATCGAATCGCTTAGAAAAGATATAACACCCTACCGGACTACCCAAAGACCATTTTGGTAAGATTTCAAGTTGATCACATCAAAATGCAATGAGAAATAGATGCGCAAAAACGGCCGTAGAATAATAATAATAAGAAGAAGAAAGTATCCACTTGAAAAACAAACTCGTGAAAACTAACTAGCCACAAACGAAGATTAAGTGTTTCTAAATATGTTTATATCAGTGTCAAGTTATACCAGAAATGGGTAATACAACCCATAATGCTTGTAGAGCAAGTTTTTTGCACAATAATCTTCACTCCCTCAGCATCTAAAATCCGATATTATCTGAAAGAACATGTTAATGGTGCTTAAATGGTGATCAGAGAGATGTATCCCACTTCACTACTGTAGGCATTCAGGACACATAATATGATCTACTCTACTACTTCTGCTAATAATTATGGCTTATCTCCTTGCTAGATATGACTATTACTCAGCGATCTGCATAGCTTGACTCTGAGTTTATCATGATTTGCCAATTGCTCGCTCCCAATCCCTGCATCAAACCAGTACGCTATACATGCATCATCTACATGTACTGCAAATTGCTCCATTAATATGTCTCATACGATAAAAACAGCCATAAATTGTCTTCTGGTTTGTCCTCTTAAACATTAGAGCTCTGAAATAAACAAGTTCAGTTTCAGTCACTTGAACTCGCTGCCACGATCCACAACTTCAAGTGAATTAAATGTTTGTTCAATGTTGGACCAGCGAATGAATGCATGGCTGAATGTCTGAATGACTGAATGACCGAATGATTAATAAATGGTTGAAAGAATAAATAAAAAAATAAAAAAATAAATAAATAAATAAATAAATAAATAAATAAATAAATAAATAAATAAATAAATAAATAAATAAATAAATAAATAAATAAATAAATAAATAAATAAATAAATAAATAAATAAATAAATAAATAAATAAATAAATAAATAAATAAATAAATAAATAAATAAATAAATGAATGAATGAATGAATGAATGAATGAATGAATGAATGAATGAATGAATGAATGAATGAATGAATGAATGAATGAATGAATGAATGAATGAATGAATGAATGAATGAATGAATGAATGAATGAATGAACAATACGATATAAAGTATTACATCGTGAAATGATGAAACGGTGCAAATATGAACACACATTGCATTAAGCATAACCGTTGATATAAATATACAAACAAGACGAGTTGCGATGAAACTTACGAGAGCCATCCTTTTTGGTGTAGACTTGCTGAACGTATGTTCAGACCGCTCACAATCAGACGAATATTGATAAAATCTTGGTTGTGTGACTCTCTACACTGCACCGACGATTATTCGATAACTAATCGGTTACAGATGAATACGTTTTTTGGGAAAAAATGGTCAAGTTAGTTACCGGTTTTACCCAGCAACCAAGACACAGAAAAAATGTAGTTTAAAGTTGGGCCACCGTCTGTGACGCTGGCCCGACTTTAGAACAACGTCAAAGAATTGTGTGTTTATTGATCAGACATGAAAGGCCAGCCGTCACTCTCGCCCACACGGATGGCAGTGCCATGTTGGTTTGATCGGATGGATCCACTTTACTTCCATAATTTCCTATCCAGACGATCAGCTTCTTTGATTAGCATTTTGATCGAACATGTCAACGGGGAATGATGGGCATATCACCACATTACCACAGACAACACTGTACACTCCAGGCCTTTGAAAAGTTTGGAGGACTGTATATTCAAAGTGTACTCATATAAGTATGTTTACCCACTTGAAAATGAAATGAATCGAGCTTTAGGCCACCTTTGTGCACATATAGGCTAAACTGGGCCAGGAGAACCTCCTGAGGATGGTGAGATGATTGAGATGACACTGTCCTCCAGACACAGGATTCGAAATTCGAGCCCTGGCGGTCTAAGGCCGAGCACGCTACCTCTCGGTCACGGAGGCTCCCCACAATACTAACTTTCACACGTGGATGGGGAAGAAACATTTTTGTTTCTTTCAAACCGCCGAGACCGGGAACCGAACCCCGAACTCTGGCGTGAAAGGCAGCGGTGCTAACCACTACCCTAGGGCCCCCGCCCTTACCCACTTGAAGTTTTGTTTCGCGGTAGCGAGTCACAACTTCAAGTGGATACAAAATTGAATTATATTACATGGCGCTTCAAGGGCTTATCTAGCATATCTTGATGAACTTGGCAAGCTTTCATTTCATGACAACCACGACTTAAACTATAGGTAGTGGGTTTTTACTTTGTACTATGTCATCCGTATGCGGTAGGCGTACTGTTTAATTCCTTGGCAGCAAACATTCACTAGCAGACTGTAATCGCCACTGAGGACAATTAACAGTGGCCGACAAAAGGAGCAATGGCCACCCACAATGCACTGCCGGGTGTGAAAGCGAGGTCGTTGACGCTGGTTATTGGTTGTTGGCACGCATCACGTGATCGTGCTCAGAATGAGGCTACTTGACACACCACCGTGTCCTATAACCTGTTTTAACCTGTTTGTTTATCTCCAGCTGCATTTATAGCCTTTTGTATATCTACCCCAGTGATATACTGTAGTATTTGGGATGTTCTGACTTAGGGGGCCGCCATTTAATATCCAGGCCAGTATAATCCAGCACATTTTTTTCAGCTGTATGGTCAACACATTATTTCTCTGAACTATTTCTGGAAGGAATTAAAAAAAATGCCAATGTATTGGTCAAGGGCTAATAATATTGTAGAATAGGCCTCTTATAGACTACGCACACATAAACTAAATAACAAACGAAGCGAGGTCGAACCTTCAGAAATCTCATAATTTAATCTGCTCGAAAAGGGTTGACGTCTAGTAGCCTACACCAAAACATGTAACCGGTATAACATCATTTTTTTACTTCGACAACCAATTATTTATTTCATCTTCTTCTTGCCTTTAAGTATATTTTTTACAAATGTATCTTACAACTTTTGTAAAACCAATTACAGGTTCTTATGCATGATAATTTTGTGTTGTCACTTTCATTCCGAGATATTTTTTATCACTCAGCTGATGATGAAGAGTTAGTATGTAAACACAAATCCGCTATCATTCTTACTCCTATTATTAAATTCTGCACAATTAGCACAAAAGCAAGCAAGCAAACAAGCACGATAAGTTGACCTGACGTAGGTTCAACTTTCCTTGTTTTTAGGGGTAAAGTCGCAAATGCTGTCCCAACAGTGAACCAATGTGGGGTGGCGATTTCCACGGTTTACTCTGAAGCCAGAAAAACGAGACACTGATCGGATGTTGGATCAATGCTGGGACACCGTCTTTGACGTTGGTCTAAAAATTGTTCCAACACTAGTTCAAATTCTGATTTTCTGTGATGTGATGTCACTGCCTGCGTCGAACATGCGTCATCTATATTTTTATGTAGGCTATCTGACTGATTGCATTCCCTCAAGGTCTGGTAAGCTGGGTCTGGTGAACTCGGCCTGGTGGACTATCATACGTAAGATTATGTGTGATAATGGCAGCATCATATCCTGATTAGTCTAACTGCTCCCGTAATTGATCCTGTCATCTGGAACATCTCTGGATATCAAAGGACAGTGATATGATTGTGCAGAAAACGACGTAAAGTGATATTCACTCTCTCATCAACACACCTAAACCACTGTATTCCCAAGATGGCCGACAACAACGACACCACAAAATGTAAGGTTTCATTTGTGTTAAATTCCATTGTTTGGGAGTACTTCCACAAAGGATGTGTAGTGTGTGATGAACATCGTGGTTTATGTAATCTACAGAACCGAAGAATGTGTTCTATTTAGATAGTGTCCAAAGTTTTGAACCGAGAAACGGTAACCCCCGATGCCAGTGTGTGTCTGAGAACGGTAAGACCTTGGTGAGGAAACGGTAACTCGATACTGCTACGATGAACTTTTGCTTTGTTTGATCCAAAATGGTGCAGAATTATATGCAACGAATGATCGCTGTAGTAGTCATGATTAGGACAAATACCATTAGGTGATGTTTTACTTGGTTGTTATAGCTTGAGTTTGGCAGAGCGCATGTGTACATAAAGTAGTACGGTAACTCATCCTGATGACGGTAACTCCTATTTTTGGAAGACGGTAACTCTCACCTTTTGATTTGCTTATCTAAAATATCAATTCAACTATAAGGAATGTTATTAAAATAGACCTAATATGACAGACATATTCGTTATCTTACAGACATCTTACAGACACATTATAGATAATTGAGTAATAAACGTTTTTATGGTTCACAAAACAGAACTACACGCAGTATAGTTGCGCAGAACTACACACGCCAGGCTGATTAATATAAGAAGTGAAAATTGGTTTATTCGTCCTAAAATACCTCTGGGGATATTCCATGCAAATTGAAATTCAAGGACATTTTTAACTGCAAGAAAACGTAGATAAATAGTATGCATTGGAATGTGTGTTAATTCCAGCGTGGTTAGCATAATAAATATGGCTAGCTGTCAGGGTAACGAAATAAAAGCGCAATCATTTCTGCGAAGGATAAATAACTTTTTCATGCAAATATTCCAAATTTAAATTTTATATGGGCGTCTTCTTGTTTCGTGAGTCAGACAATTCCGGCTCTTTTAATAAACGGCATTCAAAATATCGTCGGCCTGCTGATAAAACCTCGTATATTGCAAATACGACGTTGTAGAGGGAGGTAAACATAATATCATCGGCCTGCCCTTAAAACTTCGTATCTTACAGATACTGGGTTGATCACTAGTTGATCACTAGTTAACCGAGCCTGTTAAAGTAAAACAATAAATCCGGAAAAGACAGGCGTTATTTTTTTCTGGATTAAATCACATGTGATTGTATTAGTCTGATTAGAGTGATTTGATTAATTTTTCAAGTTCCCGTTCGCAACAATTAACTGTATGAACATGATTTTATCACGTGCATGACGCATCACTTTTTAACTGAATATTTAATACAAGATGAAATTTAGGATGCAATTTCTAGATCTCAACAAAAATGGCATTACCAGATTATCGCAGTGGTTTATACTATTGCACGTGTATCGGTATCAACCCATATTGCTTTATTACTGCATTTTGGACAGCAATGTATGACAATTATGTCATGTGTGACTTGGTCGTGTTAGAAAATATAAACTTTGTTCATATTTCGTGGAATATAGAACATACAACCCCGGTACAATGAAAAAGGTATTCGGCTAAAAAGCCTAAACCTTAGTCATTGAACACGTAAATTAATAACTTATATGATCAGTGATTTGCATATTTGATAAATGATTTGCATATATCATCAGTGGGTTTGTTATGGTATTTTTTTAATGCAATTCATTCAAATCCACAAATAATTGTATAACCAAATACGTGAACAACCACAGGGCAGTGAGGTTAAAACCTAAAATGTATTTTCGTTGTTGATTTGATAGCAGTGTCCTTTTCTTTTTGTTTCATTATCTGGAAGAATTTTAAAAATCTGTGTAATTTGTTGTTTTACAATGTTCATAAATAATTGTAACACAGCCGCGGGGATATACCTTCTCGCATGGCGGGTCACATATTCTCATGTTTTTCTAACACAATACTTGTGCAAGCCGCCCCCTGTACACTAGTTTTATTTCTGCCTTACAAAGACAAACAGCAGCAGCTGATAACTTGAAGATGAGCAGCTACTGCTGTTTAACTTTGCAAACCAGAACTATACCCTGCTGCATGTTGCACAGACATACAGCACACACATGTAGTATTGCTGGCTGGTGGAGCTAGGTCCTTATCCTTTGATGAATGCGACGTCAATAAAAATCTCTATAATTACGGGTCCAATTCCCACCCAATCCAGACAAATTGATATTCTGCTGAGATATCATAAACAAGTATTGATCGAACATGGATGGAAAACTCAGTCACAGTTGTTGAAACATGCTGTCATACAGTTTTGAACTTAAAGTTTCACCACTGACAATAACAACTATTGTACTGAACATATCAATGTGTTGGTAATTTATTATAATATGTTACGTGACAAACCGATATCAGTAAAATGTGCATACGTTTGTTTTTGTTTTGTTTCACATTTTAATAAATACAATTAGTGTTTTCATTTATGGTCATTTTTGTAAAACAAATTGTATCCAATGTGTTATACTGGTGTAAACTATACATTTGTAAACTATACATTTGAAGTAGTGATTTTGAGCAAATGCTTCTGAAAAAAATATAACGCACACTGAGGCATATTCATGATAACATGCCTGAAAATATTCCATGCATGTTATGTGATATGCATATAAGTCTATGTTATAATGAAAATGTTGTCCAATCAAAAAGGTATTTTTTACTTTTATGTATGCTTATAGACCGAGGATCAGTGCTCTCGTCCCGTTCTGCTGAGGCTTGAGCGGACCAAGACTACTGTAGTTCAGTATATGAATAGTAGCAAATGATTCCATGCTGCAATTCCATCAATGATGTATGAGTTGTGGATTACGTTGTCTGCCATTGGAACAATCCCTTAAAATAGGACACTGATCGGATGGTGACCCTGGATACGCTCTCAAATGAATCCGAAAGTAATCTCGCAGAATTGGTACAGATGACCTGATCCTACGTCATAATCGGTTACAGTAGAGATCTGGAAATCTTCATCAGTAGGGAGTTGAAACAGCAGGTCACATCCTAGCTGGTGAACAATCCCTGGAAAAAAACCTTTATGAAAGCCGTCGGCGGTTGATCATTTCTGGACATATTCTCGGCTCCTGGGTCTCGTCAGACAGGTCAATGCCAGTATAATATCCGTGACCATATTCATCCAAACTCTACAAATAGAAGGGGATCACCCAAATAAAGGGACACGAGATTGTTTAGCATATTTTGATCTGGGGTCACAGCTGCCTCACAGCGCGGGATATTGTTCCGGATTGACTTGCATGACAAAAACTCAATGCTATATTTATTGCTTCCACGGCCAGAAGTCCACGGTCCAGGATGCCATGAAAAAATCGGGATGCTTGATAAAAGCTGCCCCAGTCCTGGGACAACTCTGGGACAGCGTCCTGCCTTGGATTTCTGTCTCTCCTGCAAAATCTGCCGGCTGTCGAGTCAACATGGCGCCTTCGGGAGCGCTTGAATGAACCTACACGCCTCAAGGCAATGTCGGCGAGCCTCGTGCATTGCTAAAACGATCGAAAATGGATTAACTCCATTAAGTATGAACGACAATGTAAAACATCGATTCTGCTAAAACTGTTTATTTCCCTCACAATTTGAGGAATTGCTCAGACTGGTACGGTATTTGGTAAATAAACCATACATCATTAATCAAGGTTGAATGCGCTGCACTAGACACGTAATCTCTCAACAGAAACTCAGCGAGATTGAGACATTCAACTGAGACTACTTGATCAAGTGCTTTGTGGGGAACCTTTTTTTAGTAACCACTAACCACTGGTCAAAATTGTAATGATGTATGTAGCACGGAAACCTTCACAAAACAGTTACGTTTTTATCAAAATAAACTGTGTTTGTCTGGCAATGCCACCAACTAAACATATTATATTCTTTAATTTACAAATAAGTATTCTCCTCCAACAAATATGGAAGGGTGTATCTGCCACTTGACAAAGTGACATATATTTCATATCGAAGGGGAAGTAATCTATGATATTTGAAATAGAATTAGCCAATAATCTGGGGCCATAAAGGACATATTTAGCGCCAAGAGTTCGGGGTTCGGTTCCCGGTCTCGGCGGTTTGAAAGAAACAAAAATGTTTCTTCCCCATCCACGTGTGAAAGTTAGTATTGTGGGGAGCCTCCGTGACCGAGAGGTAGCGTGCTCGGCCTCAGACCGCCAGGGTTCGAATTTCGAATCCTGTGTCTGGAGGACAGTGTCATCTCAATCATCTCACCATCCTCAGGAGGTTCTCCTGGCCCAGTTTAGCCTATATGTGCACAAAGGTGGCCTAAAGCCCGATTCATTTCATTTCATTTATATTTAGCGCCAATGACGAATATAGTCGTTTTCCATAACTTGTGTTATTAATATTTAAAACAACGTATTGCGTTTCATAATTACATTATGAGCGAATAGGGAAGGCAAATAGAGAATAGAAAGGAGAGAAGGTGACTGTGGACCAGGAATTGTCGCTTAAAGAGGCGGATATTGCCAGCTTAGAACCTGTAATACGATTGTCGGCAGCCTGTAACTGGAACGCAATCACACCTCAAAAGACAAATTGGACATTGACTGCTGCATGGCAGACAGTTGTTCTAATACGATTGTCTGTAGGCTGTAGCTGTTACGCAATCACACCTCAAAACACACAAAGTAGACATTGACTGCTGCGTGGCCTTCACAATGTGATATTGTTAGGTAATAAGGAACAGTAATCACTGTTGTTTGCTTTTGGATGGCAGTAAATTAATAGGAAATCAGTTTAAAACATCTTCCAGACATGTACGTGTGGCTTTTAGATTATTTTGTGACATAAAGGCTAGAATAATGTATCGATGGAATTGAAAATATGTTGACTTGGAAATAATCACATTGGTTGGGATCAATATTTTCTAGAGTAGTGTACTGTTTAAAGGTCTGTATGTTACATAATGGTACTTGAACCATACTAAAATACAGGTTTATTTACAATAACACTTGAAGTGTTTAGTAAATCATCAGTGGTAGTCTTTATATGAACATGAAAATTTAATTTTGGCATGAGCATGATAAAATAAACCAATTATTGGTACGACATCTTGAGCTCTATAAATTTAAAATTTGTGAAATAGATATATAAAAGTTGGACTTTTCTTACATACACCTGGTATTTATATCACACCAGCAAGGAGTTTTGTATGTACCACTCATATAAGTGGCACTTATCCAAATCACATTTCATCTAACAACCCTAATGTTGTTGTGAATGACACAATAAGCATTTCCGAATATTTCTTATTCACAGTTCAACTAACTCGTCCCAATGCCACCCAAGCCTCATAAACAGTCGGAAACATCGTGTTTTTTCAGTTTGGTATTAGAACAAAGCTATGTCATCTGACATGTACATGCATAGAGGGAAAGATCAGCACCTCTAATATACAGTGCACGACGCGGTGGCTAAAATAATGTATATCTCCTCTTACATGAGAGGAAATGAGGGTAACCCTGGACCAGAATATACCATCATTACTAATTTCGGAACCGTACGAGCTGGCTCTGACGTAACGTCCACCATCGTTATTTAGATTAGTCTTTTACGGATGACATATTTTTTATTTCAGCACTCATCAATATTAGAGGTGGTCTAGTTGATGCCCTTCTGTTCAGCCGATAAATCTACACTGATCCACAGCAAAAACGAGACGTTGAGTCCATGTTTGTCTAAAGTTGACCCACCGCCAAGTTACCGTAATTATATTTTCATCCACTTGATGTTGTGTTTCGCTACCCACAACTTGAACTAGATGGTTAATTAAAAGGTATCTAATCATTTTAGATATGTTTTTTTTTAAAATATATTTGTCATTTGAAATTGCGTAATCAATTGCAGAGGAAACTACTCTTAGGATATGGGCATTGGCAGAACTTCGGCTCAAATTTTGCGCTGGATAATGCACTTGATAAAATGTCACGCGTGCATTTCAATCTGCTCATGGTATCGTACATCACTCACTCACTCACTCACTCACTCACTCACTCACTCACTCACTCACTCACTCACTCACTCACTCACTCACTCACTCACTCACTCACTCACTCACTCACTCACTCACTCACTCGGGTGTGCGTTAGAGAGGATACACGTACTTGTTAGGCCATTCTGTACTTGGGGAACTAAACTAAATTAAGACATGTAGCAGTTCAATGATTGGTAAACGTCTTAAACGATGATCCAGAATCGACCCAATGATAAGTTTGCACATTTTTAGCATTAGGCAGTATGAGGTGTTGAACGATTGTTGGTTTAATGGTGGGCTATCGTCCGCAACGCTGGCCCACAATTAAACCCACATTGGGTCAATGCCTCGTGTTACCTTAGCAAAATTTTCCAATGGAAGTTTCACGTGTTACCTGAGTATAATGTACGGCTTCTTTATTTCACGCTCCCTTTGCTCCAGTAAAACACCGTCACATGCACGTCTGGTGTTAAGGCCTTAATCTCTGGATTTTCTTTGCCAGTATTATTTTGAGAACGAAATCCACTCGCTTGAGCATTTCTACAGATATATACTATACTTCTTCTTTTGAAAGGGTTGTCTACTTAACTCGTGTCCAACTGAACCTGTGCTTATTATGAGTTTGATAATGTGAGTGTTTCACAAACATGAATATTTTGTTCACATCAATGGGAGACATGCGACATAAATTTGCAAACTGACTTAGGGGTCTTGTCAAGTTAAAAAAATCCAAAAATCAGAAAAAAAAATCGCATTGGGCAGACAACACCCACCCACCCGCCTATCCAATTTTTTTTTTGAAACAATTGGAAACATGAAAATATCTCAAAAACACACAAAGAACGCAAAATTAAAAAATAAATGCAAATCCAAGTTGGGGCTTGACCCACCCACCCACTTCCGAGTTTTTCTCGGATTTTTTGATTTTTTTAACTTGACAAAACCCCTTAAAGAAAACATAACAAATATATAAAATATTAAAAGATCATAAATGATGAACTGCAACATGTGGAAATGATAAACCAGCGTCGTTTTGTGAGACAAGATGTGCCTGAAAAAAAAATTCTTAAATGCTACCAGGTGTTGTATTAGCTGACGGTCTTTGGCAGAACGATACACTAGCATCTGCCATAGTTTTATGAGAGTTGACCAGACACTCTTTTTGCAGACATGCGCTCTGTCCATTCCTTTGAAATATCAGGCAATATCGATACCCTAGCAATCTTAATGTCATAAGTGCCACTTACTTGAGTGCGCGTATAACACTCTGATGGCAGAGGTCTATGTAAACTTTGAGAATGCACGTGGTCATATTACAGTCATCTTGCACACGGTGCGTAACACGTGTGACTTATCAGATTTTCACTTGCCTTTTCCATTTTCGGTCTGCCCAGATAAATGACAGCCTTGATTAAAATTATTGAGATTTTTTTCTGTCCACGATAAGAGACAAGTGAGATATCTTCAGCACTTAATATTACACAATGTCATCAATCTATCATGTATTCACAGACAGGCTTTTCAAACCCATATGTCTAACATTTTGTCAATGCACGTGTGAAGTCATTGTTAAAACCGTATATATTGCTCGAAATTTGATCAATCGATCCAACATTTGATCAATTGATCAATCGATCAAACATTTGATCAATCGATGAATCAATTGATCAATCGATCAATCATTTAATCAATCGATCAATCATTTAATCTGTATCTGTATATTAGGTGGCAGTACGCACTATTGTGCTATCGCACCACGGGAGTAACTTAGCAAGACCTGTTATCATTCATGATATCATGCATGGCCTTATATATGTGCCAAGTACTCCATGTTGTGAATTTTTTGGGGTCTTGCCGGATGGAAACTGCGCCTACTTCCATTGAGGTTATTTTACTTCCAACTCGAAGTCAGTCAGACGAGCCATCTGATTTACGTGGTTCTCTGAGCCCCACGAGTGTATACAGCACCTGGCAGTCCCAGGCGGTCACCCATCCAATTATGAACCGGGCGCGACGTTGCTTAACTCCAGTGATCGAGCACAAACCGTTGAGCGATCGCCGTATTCCGTATGAATCGAATAATCAATCAATTAGTTGGATTTACATGATTTTTACGTTCCTAACTCACCGGAGCTCATGCTGAGGTTGGTTATGATATACAGTACTGCCAGTCTAAAGTTGAACACCTCGGGGCACTTGCAGTGGTAAACGGGGTGTGGCAACTAGCCCATCGCGAGTACGACCCGGGGCAGTGCTAAAAGTGTCACGGTGTAAACACTCGAGTTGTGGTTTTACCCGCTCACGGGGTAAGCCTCTTAGCTCAGGTCTTACCCGGCATGTTAACCCGGTGCAATACTGCGCAACAAACTTTTGTCATGGGTAACTTTAACCCGTGGCAAATTCCACACAATGAATGAATGAATGAATGAATGAATGAATGAATGAATGAATGAATGAATGAATGAATGAATGAATGAATGAATGAATGAATGAATGAATGAATAATCGAATAAATAATTGCATGAATAAATGCATGAGTGCATGAATGTAATACTATGAATTAATGAATGATTGATTGATTGATTGAATGATTGATTGATTGAATAAATGAATGAATAAATAAATGAATGAATGAATGAATGAATGAATGAATGAATGAATGAATGAATGAATGAATGAATGAATGAATGAATGAATGAATGAATGAATAGAATTAATAATTTGACTGAATGAGAAATTATGACTAAAAGCAAACAAAAACTAGAGAAGAATTTTGACTTTTCAAGTAACAATAATGTTTGGACTACGTTTTGTGCGTTTTTTGGCGACCATTTTAAATATTGTTGAGTTATTTTCATTATGAGAAATTCTGACTTCTTTATTGGTTTAATACTGTATCACTGTCTGTGACGCTGGCAAAACATTAAAACCTCATTGCGTCGACGCATCGTGTTTGATGCAATTACAACTGCTAGTTCAATGTTAAAATGTAGAATTTGAAAGGTTTTGCTGTTCATATTAAGCACCCAATGTTGGTTCAATACTGAGCAACTCTCTGCGACGCTGGCCCCACATTGAAACATTATTGGACATAGACCTCTGTATTATTTTTAATTGATTAAATGTAGAGGGTGTGCAAAGGGTCGATCGTGTTGCCTCTGACAAAGGGCCCCTATTTAATTATCAACATTCATTCAGGGGCTTCTGCCAACATCTAAATCATTGGACCAACGTTGATCCACATAGTGATCCAGAAAATCCTCAATATATCCGGAAGATCATGATGTATGACTTACAAAAGTCATAGCACACCTCCCCAAAACCTATGGATCATTGTGCCAAGGTTTGAAATCGATTGGATAAAAACTCAGGGAGAGCTAGCCCTCGACATAGAATAATAAAAGTGTCGAGATCCATACAAAACTTAATATATTTGGACAAGAAGGTCCAAACATAATAATTGGTGCTGTTCTTTTAGGTTGATTCTAGATTGACTGGACTACAATAAAAACATTATAATTTTATATAACGATTACACTGGCAATATGCATGACACGATAGACGCACAACAAATTACCGCTCCTATCATGAACAAGTATATACGTTATTCAGAGGATGCAAAAATGTCATGGTACCAATCAATACATAACAACCATTCTCTATTAATTAATATTAAGAATAAAATAAGCAAAACAGTTATGCAGCTTTAACCCGGGTTAATGACCACACCTCGAGTCAAATCCGTCGCTGAAAAGTATCCCGTGGCATTGTCCCACAGATTACCCCGGGTCAAGCAATTCCGGGTCATCATTTTGTTGGTTTGTTTAATCCAGATAAATTGCCACCGGTGACATTTATTATTAACCCGGGCAAAGTAACACAAGGTAACCCGGTGTAGTCTGCGGGGTACTCTCCGGGTCGATGGGGTGTTCAACTTTGGAATAGCCATACTGTAGATGGATATGCAATTCAAATATTAAATGAGGAAGACATTTTCACTGAATGAGAGCTGGGAATTGTCATGAGAATTCACAGCTCACAATTCACAGCTCACAATTCACAGCTCACACTTAACAGTTTACAGCTCACAATTCACTATTTACAGCATATAATTCACAGCACACAATTCACAGCTCATAATTCACAGCTCATAATGCGCAGCTCACAATGCGCAGCTCACACTTCACAGTAATAATAAGCCATAGTAATGCATATCGAACTAACACGAAACAAAAATAATGCAATATTTGAAAGTAGATGCATATTTGAACTAATATTGCAATAATGCATTTCTTATAAATAGAACCATTTTCGTCATTTCAAGCTTAAATTTGTGAAGGAATAACTATTATTTGACAATAAACTGTAGGCCTACTATTCTTAGCTGGGAAACAAAACAGCAACAAAAAAGAGTAAGCTATGTTCGGTCTGATTCAGCAAAACTACACCAATTATCTCGACAACACAATAGCCATGATAACGCCTGAAACCTGTGTCGCAACAGTGTTTTTGTGGATAATTCAATCATATCACAAGTAATGCCATTCTCGTCTTATCAGACAATCATATCATCTGAGATACCAGTCTCTGCCTTAACGGATAATGTACTGACTGTGCAGGTCGTTTGTGAGATTATTCAGCCTCACAAAAAAATATTTATAGCACCTTGTCAGATTTTACGCCATTGTTATGGCTCTAACCCTGCTTTTCGATTATATGACAAGATCAAACTATTTTTATCAATGTTACTGATGCAACGTATTTCAAGGGACGATGGAATATTGTAAGGGCTATTGAAATGTATTGCTAAATGAGTGTTTAGATTTGATGGCAAGAGTGGGTTCAATTTTTCTCTGCCCGAGTTTATTTGGAAGCTGAATTCAATTTATTTTATTCTCGTTTAATTTTAGGTCATCTTTTGCGACGCCAGCCCAGCATTACATCCTCATTGATTCAATGTTTGCTGGCTATGGAGTCAGCCCATTACAATACTGTGTAACTCGAGATTTTTCTTCCAATATAATAAAGTGACTGTACGTCATACAGATGCTGGATGCTGTGATAGAATGATATTAATATATTATGATACTGTATATCGGACAACAAGTCGATCAAACAAATATGACCGAATTAGATTGTCACACATAATTGCCATTTTGTATTTGTCTTTTATTTGAAAACAAAATTGCTAACATGTCAAGCTGGAAACGACAACAAAAAATAGTTTATTTCTTGCCAAAAACTAATGTTGAAAATAATATTATTCCATCAACTTAGTGTCTACCACGAAATATATTATTATCAGAGGCTATGTTTTTTAATTAATTTTCTTGTGAGCATATACACAATATACATACATAGAATGACAATGGTTAGTTCTACCTTCATGTCTACAGTTTTCAATTTGGTAACACTATGCCATATGGAATGAAGATATGTTATATGCACATGTATGACCTATGTGTTGTCTCCAGTTCTTAGATTATGGTCATGGTAACGACCATGTCTGCCCCCTTCCCCTCCGAAGATAACAGCACAAATGTTTTTTTTATTGCTTCAACCGGGCGTCATTGTATTGTGTGTCAGACTGCAATTTTACCGGTACCTTGATTATTGCTATGATAGCAACATTATGTCGTTGTCATATGGCGCTCTGTGTTGTGCATCAGATAGCTAATAATGATGGAAAAATTATGCTTCAACAATGGGCCATGGTTTGAAATGCTGTCAGATCGTCGAAACAACATTATCGTGTGTCGTATGTATTTGTTTGTTGAGATAACCCTGCCATCTGTCAAGTTGTCTGCTACAGGCAGATTCCTTGATATCACGCATATGTGCTATGAGAATAATGAATATAGCTATTGTATATCAATTGTGAACATTATGCAAGTTTATTTTTAAAGTTGTTTAATAAAAATTTGACCTTGATTGCTCATTGAAAAATACGTCATCTTATAAAATAACAAAGTTTAATATATCTAAGTCAAGTGTAATGGATGGTGGAGGCTCCCATGTGTTGTACGTGTTATATTCATATAGACTTTCAACATACACGTAATGCCGATGTTGCTGCTTAATTTGATACCCCGTCATTTCAGGAACATATCAACATGATTAACTTGATTGATCAGCGAACGTAAGACGTTGATGTAATATAGCTAGCTGTTTATATCTGTATTTATTGCACTGTCGAGAGTTACACTGTCTTTGTGACATTGTCGTCATATAATAGGCATTGATAATAATTAATCCTATAGGCCCATCTGCCTATGTGACATTGCTGACAACGACACGGTAATCTGTATCACAGACTCTTTTCTGGTCTCGCCATTCTACACTGCTGTGCAAAGTTAAACAACAGTAGCTGCTCACTTTTTACAGTTACAGTTTCCTGACTTTGCTCAGCAGAATAGCTAGCTACGAGGTTTTTTATGACCCTGTCTTATAGTGCCAGTCGTCTGGAAGAACATAATATGTGCCAGATGAACGAGTCGTAACGTCGTCTTGACGTCCATAACCCAGATAAAAACACCCCCAAATGAAAGTTGCACATTACGAAGTATAAGTCATGTATACACGACACAAAAATATAAGTTTATTGCTAGTGGTGTATGCAAAGGGTGCGGTGACATTTGCAAATCATTCCGATATTTCAGTACTGGAGAATTGTACACCCGTGTCTGTCTGTCTGTACACCCGTGCTAAGGCATACAGCAGTAACTGGTTACTTTTATAATAAGTAGTTACTGCTCTTTTTTGTTTGCCTTTCACTTTCCCAGTCTTTGATGCCAATGTTTGACCAATGTTGGCCCACCGTCTACCACGTTGGCCCAACATTGGGCAAACATTGGCTAGATGTGTAGTGTTTGCTGGGTGGTGCATGCGTGTATGGCACGAGATGAGTCACATTATCCATTTAGCAGGTAAACACCTGGCATTGTCTACACGACACATAGAGACGGAATATATCTCTAAATCAGGATGACATATCAAGGTCACTCACTCCTACAGGTGGATCCATCAAACGCTAAACTGTATTTTGAATGACTGAGATTTCTCACCAAACAGTCAACGTTGGTATAAAGTCGGGGCATCGTCACAGATGGTGGGCCAGCATAAGGTCTTATCACACAAACTCATACGCGCATATCATTAAAAAGTGAAAGAGTTACGATTTTGTTTAAATGTGGCGATTTATAGCAGGCTTGGGGTTAAATATTATATGTATATCATTTTGATACCAATTCATCTAGATTGGGAGACCATTTCTTGCTTCAAAAACATTGAAATCGGGGAATATAGGTACAAAATGTAGTCCCTACGCTGGTAGTAACAAGGCATATGCGGCATTTGATAGTTCCCGTGTGTTGGCCACGCCCAGGGAAGGTACTAGGACCATACATTTGCATATGAAAATAAAAAAACAAGTTTAAGCACCCTTTTTATTTTTTTATATTGATAGAGTACGTCCTGATGGTTCAAAAAATATATAGGTTTATATACACTTTTTCACTTGAAGAATGCTGGGAGGCCCGAACGTATGGGCCATAATACATGTAAGTCTATGGGAGGGGTATTATGTGTGGGGAGACGTTAATGTACCTGTCTCTGAAAACTTTTTTTCAAGCCCACAGTTTTTTGCCCCTAGATAATTTCCTATGCTAATTGCTTGTCAATAGTAAGCCCATTCACCAATAAAAGTCATATTGACAGTTTTTGTTACAAAATTAGCGAAACAGACATGATGAATGTCCAATTATGGCCTATACATCCATAACTCACCCATATAGCGTCATTATTGTTGTAAGTGCAGCTAACTTCGATCACTTTCACGGCATGATTTATCTCCCTTTATTATCTATACCTCTCATTTTCTTGTGTATAATGAACGGACAACATAATGCTATCAAAATACCATCGTTAATTGCATAAGAGCAAATTCAATATCTGAAAAACCAGTAGGCATGCAACAACCAGTAGGAATGCCTCTAAAAAGTAAAAAAAACATGTTTAATCATAGAAAACATATCATTTATCGACATCTAATTGAAAACAGGAGAACTTCAATTTGTGTTTGTGAGTTTACTAATCATCAGAATTGAACAAAGTTTTCTCTTTTCAATACAGAATTGAATGTATTTTTCAGATCACATGGAAAAAATCCTATAAAATGTCTTTTGCACTAAGGTCTCACCACACAAATTCATACGCGCATATCATTAAAAAGTTTAATAGTGAGAGAGTTACGATCTGTTTTAAAAATGTGGCGATTTATAGCAGGCTTAGGGTTAAATATTATATTTATATCATTTTGATACCAATTCATGTAGATTGGGTGACAATTGCTTGCTTCAAAAACTTTGAAATCGGGAAATGTAGTCCTTACGCTGGTAGTAACAAGGCATATACTTCATTCGATGGTTCCCGTGTTTTGGCCACGCTCAGGGAAGGTACTAGGACCTTACTTTTGCATGTGAAAACAGGAAAAAAATTAGGCACCCTTTCAAATATTTTCTATTAATAGAGTACGTCGTGATGGTCCAAAAAATATATAGGTTTATATACGTTTGTTCACTTAAAGAATGCTGGGAGGCCCAAGCGTATGGTCCGTAATACATGTAAGTCTACGGAAGACATGCTGATGACCAGCTGGTCGCTAGGCGTCACTTCTGTGAGGTGCTGATGACCAGGTGGTCGCTAGGCGTCACTCTGTGTGGCTGCTGATGACCAGGTGGGCGCTAGGCGTCACTTCTGTGAGGTGCTGATGACCAGGTTGTCGCTAAGCGTCACTCTGTATGGATGCTGATGACCAGGTGGTCGCTAGGCGTCACTCTGTGTGGCTGCTGATGACCAGGTGGTCGCTAGGCGTCACTCTGTGTGGCTGCTGATGACCAGGTGGTCGCTAGGCGTCACTTCTGTGTGGCTTCTGATGACCAGGTGGTCGCTAGGCGTCACTTTGTGTGTCTGCTGATGACCAGGTGGTCGCTAGGCGTCACTTAAAAACACACCGTAATCATTCTTGCTGATGGTATGTGTCACCGATGTCAAATCACCAGGTAGCCGGATAGGGGGCCAGCCACGAGAGATCATAAACTGAAAGTGAACATGTTCGAATCGAAGGTGAGGCAGATTTTTGTCATCTTGTTTGTGTAAATCATGTTCCGAACTATTCAAAGGTGAACGATGGGCAGTTATGGCTAATGTGCTGTGCACTGCTAGCAAAGAGTGGCTTTTGAAAGTGCACATACAAAGAAAGACGCAACGTTTATCATCAAATATCCATGATGGAAGTAGTCATCATTAAGGTGAATAAATTGATGGGATTTTATGCCAGCTGCAAATAGAAACAATCGCTCAACTAATATTGTCTTTTTACGACTTGAGTGTAATTTCACTAAAGGAAGCATGCTGTCAGGCGAGGGAGTATTATGTTATCTCAATGGCAAGCACCACACTGTCAGCGACATGATCACATTACACGCTCTAGTATTTGATTATACTATTTACCACAATCTGGTTAAGGAAGTTTATGTGAGCTTTAAATATTAAAAACTTGGCTATCAACTTCAATCAAGTAATCAATCAAGCAATAACACTTCTATAGCGCCTATAGAATCAGCGAACCGAGCTCAGAGGCGCACAAATCCTTAGCGCTATCATGCATCATAATCGAGGCCAAAGCAGGTTCGTCAACAGGAAGCTGGCTGCTGAGGAGCTAGGGTGGGAAAGCCAGGTAACTTCTGATTTTTTAAGCTGAAACTGTTGAAATAAAAACAACCAATTTCTCCATCCAAAGACATAATATACTAATAGAATCATGATAATGATACGCATTAGCTGATCTCATTTCCTCCCACCATTACTTTCCGTACTTATAGTAAGTCAGGATGCACTTGGTGGATTTCAACGTTTTCTATAGATTTATTATGGTATACAATCAAATGACTGATTCTTTATTTTTTTATTATAAAATATTGTAAAAAATATATACTTTTACAGTCTTCGCCGTTTTTCTGTCTGTGTCGAATATTTCTAATATTGATATTAACTATGTGTGTGTTTAATTATACAATCATGTTTAAATAATGTTCAGTGTAGTGTTAAATTGGCCAAGCAAGCAATTCATTATACACAGTGTATAGTGGCGTATATTTCCATTTGGCACATAAAAGTTAAAAAAGTATCAATATTTATCAGTAGTTTGGGCAAACCTTAATTTTAGATAGTTTTGGAACTGATGTAGCTTACTGACCTGTTGACTGCACTAGGTGTCAGTGTGTGGGTTTATCTTCCCCCATCAGGCCATATGTACAGCATATGTATCTGTCATTTTATGTGTGATTGTTGATGGAGCGGCCACACGCAACCCGTCCAAACAAACACGCCACAAAGATTAGCATGCAAATCCGCACTGCCATGCCAAGACAAACAACAGTAACTTGTTACTTGAAAAGTAAGCAGTTACTGTGGTTTGTATTTTCATGACGGCATAACTTTCAGCTGTAAAACACACACGTTCAACTATTGCAGTCTCAATGCTGGGCCTGAATCAACATCGTTGCGCCCTCATTGATACAGCAGTGGTAAAGCGTCGTCATATACATACTATCCATCAATATGTCCTTCCTTGGTCATTTGTACGCCCTGCTAGAATGGTAGCTCCACATGTGAAGCCGCTCGCGGGATATCGCCTGACTCAGGGGGCATACCTGGGGCTACTAGAATGGTAGAATGCTTTAGGCCTACTGAGACACACGAATATAAAAGTTCAACTCAGTTCTAGCTACAACTGAGCAGAATAAATATGAAAATAACTTGGTCACAGAAATGTCATTAAGTATTCGATGAGATATTAATGATAAAAGAAGATTAATAAAATAAAATTGCTTGCGCACATATTCGCCACCTGCAAACAAATTTGCTAGAGGGTTTTAAGCAGAGCTCCGTCTTAGCTGGAAAATTGAACTTATGTATTGTACAAATATAAATCAGGTGAAAATGGCCATTCTATAAATATGAAGATCCCCTCTTTTGAGCTGAGAGGCATTTGATCGTTATCTGAGCCGACAAGAAGGACTGGATGATGGGATTGGTAGAGCGGCACCTGGTGGTGAGAGGGTCACAGTGATCACGGCTCACCCCCCCCCCCCCCCCTCTTCCACTCTCTAAAAACCATTCCCATCTAACCATGATAAACACACACCACTCACCAAAAAGCAAGCTAACACCCGCCAAGGGTATTACGACAGCCTTGTCACTGAGTGAAAACCCGTCTCGGGCACGATCGTTTGTCTTGCATCTGAATAAGTCATCTAAAAGACGATCCACGACAAGCAAATGTTAATCCAGTGCTAGCGCGGCATTGAACCAGCATTGACTAACCCTTAACATCTTTAGTATATCATTTATGTGGTAAGATAACTGAATAGCGAGTCTCCAGCAATCATTAGACCCAAGGTTTTCTCAGTGTTTGCCTGCCGTCTGCAACGCTGACCTGACAATGAATCAATGTTGAGTCATCATTATGCTGTCCTGTTGATGAATCCACGCAACCTTTATATTATCTTTTTTTATTGTCGAAAAATATTTTTTTTTATGAAAAAAAAAAAGAATAAATGTGGACAGATAATATGTGTTAAAATAGACTCTGAACTTATCAAAATATTTTAGAAGTGTTTAGCATGCTTACAAAAATAAATGAAAACACAGAATCACACCATGAGGCACCAAAACGAAAATGAAATGAATCGGGCTTTAAGCCACCATTGTGCACATATATGCTAAACTGGGCCAGGAGAACCTCCTGAGGATGGTGAGATGATTGAGATGACACTGTCCTCCAGACACAGGATTCGAAATTTGAGCCCTGTCGGTCTGAGGCCGAGCACGCTACCTCTCGGTCACGGAGGCTCCCCACAATACTAACTTTCACACGTGGATGGGGAAGAAACATTTTTGTTTCTTTCAATCCGCCGAGACCGGGAACCGAGCCCCGAGCTCTGGCGTGAAACGCGGCGGTGCTAACCACCACCCTAGGGCCCCCGCCAAATTGAAAATGACTGGCTAAAAGGAAATGATTATTTAATAAAAAGTAAAGTACAAAGATGACGGTGCTGATCGTCCTCGAGGGGAAATCAAAATGACGTGTTTATTACTCTTTGAAATTCTGGATAACTGTTGTACATATTTCCTCAAAACTACAAATACATGGTGAAAATGTCAAAATGTTATTTATGCTGCTCTACACCTTAATGTTGATGGCAATATTACGGCGAGCTAAGTGAATTCAGGACGAGCGCATCAACTGATAAATAAACCTACACATATGTGTCTAGATACATAATTCATATCGACAGGGAGTTATGTTTGCTCTCATTGTGTAATTTATCATTAATCCTTTGATAGCAAACTGTATTGTATATTTATTAACGTATTATCATCCAATAGTAAAAGTGTACACTACACATTTTTAAAAGAAATAGACAGCACATTTGTGTCCACTGGATTGTATTACTCCGCGGAAATTCCTTCCATTTTAGCACCAGATGCCCCATTATTTTGTGATATTTTTTATGTCAGTTTGAATGTTGCTAATGTTTTCTCTGTTGTTTTACCTTTTATACGTGCAATGCTTTTTCAGTTGTTTTACCTTTTACCCAACCGTACATGCACATCATTGGACTGATCGCACATCATTGGCCTGATTAGTTCATATATGTATATTCTCTGTAGTAACTATGTTTTATAGTAGAATTAAACATAGCAGCAATAAACAGGACACATCTGTGTCCACTATATTTATTCTCGTCCGGTATAATGTATTATTTCGTGGATGTAGCTAGATAATGCTAGAGGTGAGAGGTAGTGATATTCCCGCCAAGTGAATAATGGACACGCAGGAGTGGATGATACATCTCACAGGGAAATCTCGGCTCGTCTAACGAAGACGTACCACCATGCCTGCAGGAATTATTTATTCAAGAATGATATATGGCAGCCATGTGAACCTGTAAGAGCTGACTGTATGTCATGGAGCCATGTCAGAGCTCTATCCTGATTGATCCTTGATGCTACATCACATCTCACATCTTGTCTGGATTAGAGATCAACACATCTTACATTATCTAGTAATTTTAGTGGGATATGGGATATTACAGAGCGCATCCTATGACGATGAGAGCCGAACATCTTGTTCATTGAACGCGTGCTAGATTGTCCAATACAGCACGAAAAATGAGCAATGCAAAGATATATGACGGATTTGGATGAGATGGAAACTGAGATGAATTTGGAAAGTCTCATAGTGACAACAACTGGACAGAGCGTGAGAAGATGTATTGTCACTATACAGTGACCCACAACATCAAGTTGGTATACATTATTTTGTGACAGTACATTGCTATTATTATTGTTGAGCGGCAGATTTATCACACTCAAAAGCTTTATTTCACCCCGATACAATATATATAAGTACATGCATGGAATGCATATTACTGAAATGTATTACAATGCAATGCAGTGATGTAAACACCCATGCAATGCAATGCAATGCAATGCAATGCAATGCAATGTAATGCAATGCAATGCAATGCAATGCAATGCAATGCAATGCAATGCAATGCAATGCAATGCAATGCAATGCAATGCAATGCAATGCAATGCAATGCAATGCAATGCAATGATGTAAACACCCATGCGATGTGATGCAACGGAATGATATGCAATGCAATGCGATGCAATGCAATGCAATGTAATGCTATGCGATGCAGTAATTTCAATCATGTAATGTCAATGATATAATAGACGTGTAGTAATGGACGTGCATAGGAGGCCTAGTTTTGTGTAATTGCTCAAGAAATTGGTTCATTTCATGAAATCTAAAGCTATATTTGTATATTTATACAATGTCAAGATCTCTTCGATATGAATACATTAAACAAACACGTCATACTATCGTTGTATCTAATTTGGGACAGAGTTGCAGACCCGACGAGGGTAGAAATGAAATGAAATGAATGGGATTTTAAGACCAGAACATTAGTGTTAGGTTAGTCGGGGATGTATAATGTGTTTTGAGGCTGTGGTTGGGCGTGGGCCGTGGTGCAGTGGTTAAAGCTGCCTGCTTGAAAAGTCGGTAATCGAGGGTTTGAACCCGACTCTGGCTTTCAAGTTTACAAAAAAAATGTTTTCTTCACCCCTCACTCGTGAAGATTTAATATTGTTGGGAGCCTCCGTGACCGAGAGGTAGCGTACTTGACCTCAGACCGCCATGGCTCGAATTTCGCATCGTGTGTCTAGAGGGCAGTGTCATCTCATTCATCTCACCATCCTCCAGAGGCTCTCCTGATCCAGTTTATTCTATATGGGCATAAAGGTGGCCTAAAACCCCATTAATTTCCTTTCCTTGGTGCCGTGATTACCAGTTGGGGGGTATGTACTTTGGCTCTTTAAGAAGAACTGGGAGGATTTGGGATATATAAAGTAATGATTAATGTAAAGAAAGTCATCATGCTAAATCCGAATTCATTCCTTATTGCTGTTTACAAAAGAAAGATGTTGCTCACAGTTGGTCAATTGTGCGATTAATTTGGTGTTTACTTAATTATGTCGTTCGTTTGATCATTCATATCCGGGTACTACTGTCTAGAAAATCTGCCAGCAAAACTGGACGGCAGCTCATTGTTGTATCAATATCAGTTGTGTCAATGAGTCGGTGTTTTACCTAATTTGGAGTTACTTGCCCAACCTTGAAACAGCGTCTGGTCATTGTTAGCTGGAATTGTGGAATGTGCGAAACATATTCAACATTCTACGTTAATTCTGTGGTGTGCATGAATAGAGATACAATTTTTTGACTTATTTTTTACATTCAGTGTGCGTCGTACAAGACAGCGAGAGACAGCATGAAAGAGGGAGTGTGTAAGGGAGATTGTGAAGGAATGAGAGGGACGTTTTTTCCCAATCTGGATCCGTTGTGCAGGTAGAGTGGTTGATCTAGGATTCTGTAACCTGTTTCTCCTGATGGATTGTACATTGATACAGCTGTGACATTTGAATCAACATTCTGCAGCCTAGGATAATACATCAACGCGATTAAAAGAGCCTATTATGTTTGTATCCACTTGAATTTGCATCGCACTGAAATGACGACTCATAATTTAATTAAGTTTTTAAGATTTTGCCAAGTGAAGGTCAATCTTTTTTAAATCAGATTGATTGAAGTCGTTATGTAGAATCTCATATTACTATAAACAAAAAAATATATAATGTAAGAAAAGTTTAGTCGTGATTGATCTTCTCAAAGTTAATGAGCAAAAATAGATGTTTCACAGACACAAGTCAGTAAAACACGTGCTGTCTTCGGAAAGGTGATTTATATTGTGTTAAAGCAGTATTTGAACACATTTAAGAAGAATTAACATTTTTAACACACATTATGTGCTGCATGATGTATTTTGACGATAAAAACCAGTTTAACAGAGAAATGAAGAAGTTATGACCAAATTCCTGGGTGCATGACTGTTGAGGTTTTCATTTTTTGATAGAATTATTTCGCCATTTTGTCCCCAAATTACATACATAGTTCAATTAAGATAAGTAGCGGCTTTAATTAGTGTATTCAAATACATTGACTATTGTCATTGAACTGCACTTCTTGTCTCTCACATACGTCAGATTTGTTTAGTTCTTTCTTTCACACTCACAAATAATCATCAACTTCGTTTGATTAGTGATTGATACATGTAACTCCATGATGGACATCGGTGTTGTGCCATACATTACCACAAGAGAGAGAGGGGGGCTGGACATCTGATTTATGGTGATACGGATAGAGCGAGCCGGTGTTGTTTTAATGCTGGGCCATCGTCACAAACAATGTCATAGTACTAAAACAATATAAGCTCATCGTGCAGTGAGTGAGTTTGCAGCCTGCCAGCCTTCACCCTGTTTCACCAACAACACAGGCCCTGTGTGCATAATAATGTGTTAGAGTGTTCTAATTACCACATACAGGAGTATGATTCTATAACCCGACATCGCTTGATATTCTATGTGAATATCTGTGTCATTTTTGTTTTATTTTTTTGTAAAAAACAGCACGTGTCAGATGAATATAAATTATTATAGAAACGAGTTTAAAATGAGCTCAGCCATTCTTGCAATGTTTGTTGGTAATGTGATATACATGGCTGGATATGGATGGCTCCACCCTGACCTTAATACGCGAAAAGTCAAAATGTACGTAATATGTATATAACATGTTTAAGTTACCATGGTAATCACAAATAACGCTAATCACAATCACAAATAACGCTGTCCGGATCACTGAAAACCTCTGTTGGCACGACGTCTGCAACGTTGTCCGACAATAAATAAACATGGTAGTATGTGTTTATTCAGAACCAAATTGGCCCAACGATCAACATACATGGGGTTAACGTCTCATGTTTGACCAAACGATGCCTCAACGTGTTTGCGCGCGAATCCACATATATCCAATGTCCCCTGTAAGTTGATATGGTTCAGCCTTTCGTCTTTTGCACGCATCGTGTCGTGGTTTTGTTGCTCAGTTTTCAGCATCTGACATGTTGGCATGCAAACCGACAGTTAATCTGCCAGCAAAAAAACACACAATGTATAAATAACCGTTATCTAGAGCGTTATTCATGGCATATGGGTCACTATCAGGGGCCCTAGAGAGTAGAAGGTCGTACCTAACGATTCTGGGTTATATTATGTCGTGGCATTGCATGCATTGTCTCAACGGACGCGAAATGAGGGGCGCATGTTTACCAGGCCATTGTGAGGCATTAGGGGCTCATTAAGATAACAGTATTATGAATCAAGCGTCGCTTAGGGAGTGATCAACTGTGGGATTGAGAAGAAAAATACATTTGAATTATCGTCTGAAAACTCAGCTAATTGTTCTCATTTTTATTCTGGAGATGTGAAGAATAATAAAATAACCTGATTTCAGAAAATTCAGAAGTTTATCTCAAATTAAAGCTACACACGCCTCTATTGTGAAGGATCATACCGCATTGTGTTCAAAATTATTTTGTTAAAAATATGTCGTGTCATGTGTGTAAATGTGGTGAGAGAACTCAAAGGGTTAAGCTAATGTTTGTTGTGTATGCGCTGCAAAAACAATAGACCTGACTATAATATATAAAAGTACGATTATAAATCACGATTAAAAATCAGGTCCATTATTGCCTTCATTATAAATAAGGCGCTGGGGAGCAATGCAGCGTGGCTTACTTGGCCTATGTGGAAATCCAAACATATTCAATATATCACTCTCTAGCTCACTAACTCACTCACCTCAACACTCACTCACTCACTCACTCACTCACTCACTCACTCACTCACTCACTCACTCACTCACTCACTCACTCACTCACTCACTCACTCACTCACTCACTCACTCACTCACTCACTCACTCACTCACTCACTCACTCACTCACTCACTCACTCACTCACTCACTCACTCACTCACTCACTCACTCACTCACTCACTCACTCACTCACTCACTCACTCACTCACTCACTCACTCACTCACTCACTCACTCACTCACTCACTCACTCACTCACTCACTCACTCACTCACTCACTCACTCACTCACTCACTCACTCACTCACTCACTCACTCACTCACTCACTCACTCACTCACTCACTCACTCACTCACTCACTCACTCACTCACTCACTCACTCACTCACTCACTCACTCACTCACTCACTCACTCACTCACCTCCGGTAGTACTATTTTTCAAATTTGGTTTTACATCCCCATCCTTCTTCAAATTATATCATGAGTATGCTATATCATGAGTATGCTGTAAAAACGCACAAACTTTTTTTGCGTAGCAATCGGAGTCCATGTGTTTTTCAGGTGTGTGTTAGTGAGGATACCTGTCAAGCTAGAATGTGCGTGGAAAACTAAGTGAGAGGAAAATATAGTTAAACCCTGTAGAAGTTAAATGATTCGCCAACTATGTGTTCATCCAATGTTGGCTTTTATTTTACACCTGTGACGCTGGTCTACCATTAAGCCCACATTGAATTAACGTCTCGTGTTACTTTAGCAATGACTGCTAATGAACGGAAAGCTCACCAAAGGAGGGCTCACGTGTTATCTGAGTCTAATGGACGGCTTCTTTATTTCGTGCTTCCTTTGTTCCAGAACAACACTTTCCTCTGGTGTTAATGCCTCAATCTAAAAATGGTCTTTACCTGTGATATTTTCAGAATGAGCTAAACTCTGATTGCTAGCTTTATCATTTTCACGTTTTAAACTATAACCATAATAATACTGTAAGTGTTTCACAAAGGTGTTGCTCTTCACTTCAATGTGAGAAATGCGACAGAGAATGACACAGTTATTAAGAAACGAATAAAATTTGAAAGGTCATAGATGATGATATGCAACAAGCAGCAATGATACGCACTTGCGTCGCTTCATCAGGAACACTTTCAAAATATCAAAAATACCTGAAATGTTAACGAAAATTTTATTAGGTGATACTCTTTAGTTGTAGGAGTGTTACACTCGCAGCTGCCATCGACGATACATTTAAATGATAAGGTATATCTACAGACATGCGCTCTGTGAAGGGTTATATATTATCTTTAATCTATAGTTGAGAACATGATATTATCGTCACAATTCACAGCTCACAATTCACTACTCACAGCTCACACAAATCACGGCTCACAGTTCACAGCTCATAATCCACCGCTCACAATTCACAGCTCACAATTCACACCTCACATTTCACAGCCCACAATTCACAACTCACAGCTCATAATTCACAGCTTACAATTCACAGCTCATAATCCACAGCTCACAATTCACAACTCACAATTCACAGCTCACAACCCACAAATCACAGCTCACAATTCACAGCCCACAACTCACAATTCACAGCTCACAACCCACAAATCATGGCTCACAATTCACAGCCCACAATTTACAGCTCATAATTCACAGCTTACAATTCACAGCTCATAATTCACAGCTCACAATTCACAGCTCACAGCCCACAATTCACGGCTCACAATTCACAGCTCACAATTCACAGCTCACAATTCACGGCTCACAATTCACAACTGACAGCTCACAATTCACAGCTCACAATTCACAGCTCACAATTCACAGCTCACAATTCACAACTCCCAATGCAAAGCTAATTCACAGCTCACGATTCACAATTCACGGCTCACAATTCACAGCTCACAATTCACAGCTCACAATGCAAAGCTAATTTGCAATTCACAGCTAACGATTCACAATTCACAGCCCCCAATTTACAGTTCATTCTAAAATCAGAAGTATACTTTTCATAAATATTTGTCCTCAGTTCAAGCTCGACTTTGCGTTAGCAATTTAAGCCGCGAATGAATACATCGTATTTGACAATTCACCAAGATAAATGTTGAATTGTAGCCTATTATTCTATGCGGAGAAACGAAACAGCACAATTCGCAGCTCACAGATCATGCTAATTTCAAAAGTATACTTTTCATAAATATTTGTCCACAGTCCAAGCTCGACTTTGCGCTAGCGATTCAAACCGCGAATGAATACATATTATTTGACAATTCACCAAAATAAATCGTGTATTATTATATGCTGGGGAACACGACAGCAAAAAATAGTCAGTTATGTTTGGTCTCATTTCTGCAAAAAACTAAATCCTTTATCTGACAAAACACAATGACATCTGGCAGCTGGGTCGCCACAGTGGGTTTTGTAGAGAATTCAATCCTATCACACGAAATGCCATTCTCATCTTATCAGACAATATTATCATCTGGGATGCCAGTCTATGCATTATCATATAATAAATATATTGTGCAGGTCGTTCGTGAGATATTTCCGCCTCGTCATTTCCCCAGAGAAAGTACCAGATAAAATACAACAGATACAATCTTAATAGTATTGCATGGTCAGATTTTACGCTCTCGCGACGTTTCGGCTCGCTGTGACGGTTCGGATCCACTCCTGATTTTCAAAATATGTATTGATCAAGCATTTTCTTAACGGGATTTGTGAAATACGCATATTAAGGATTGCAAATTATCACACGTAAGGAAAAATCGTAAAGACTAGTTAAATTTATTGATAACTGTTGACATATGATGGCAAGAGCTGGTTCGATTTTCCTCTCATTCAGTTTAATTTTGATGCAGATATCGGTTCGTCAGCAACGTAGTCGCTGGTCACACGTATACATTCTAGTACGGAATTATCAGTTAGTATTTGGCATTTATTTGAAGACAAAATTGCTAGAGAAATAATAAAATAAATAAATAAATAAATGATAATAAATTAATTGTTGATGTACCGGACAACTTCAATCAATCAATCAATCAATCAATCAATCAATCAATCAATCAATCAATCAATCAATCAATCAATCAATCAATCAATCAATCAATCAATCAATCAATCAATCAATCAATCAATCAATCAATCAATCAATCAATCAATCAATCAATCAATCAATCAATCAATCAATCAATCAATCAATCAATCAATCAATCAATCAATCAATCAATCAATCAATCAATCAATCAATCAATCAATCAATCAATCAATCAATCAATCAATCAATCAATCAATCAATCAATCAATCAATCAATCAATCAATCAATCAATCAATCAATCAATCAATCAATCAATCAATCAATCAATCAATCAATCAATCAATCAATCAATCAATCAATCAATCAATCAATCAATCAATCAATCCACTCAATCCACTCAGTCCAATCAATCAATCAATCAATCAATCAATCAATCAATCAATCAATCAATCAATCAATCAATCAATCAATCAATCAATCAATCAATCAATCAATCAATCAATCAATCAATCAATCAATCAATCAATCAATCAATCAATCAATCAATCAATCAATCAATCAATCAATCAATCAATCAATCAATCAATCAATCAATCAATCAATCAATCAATCAATCAATCAATCAATCAATCAATCAATCAATCAATCAATCAATCAAGTAGCATATGTGTGGCCTTGCGTGGTGGTAAATTGTATAAATAAATCTACCGCCCACAGATCGGAGGTAATGTAACATGATTGAGAATGGTCATCAAGCCATGTTCATATTTGGACGTAGCTTAATGACGATGGCTAAATGATCTTCAAGTACTTGATACCATTCGTTATTGTTGGCCCACTGTCTGCGACGTTTGGTCAACATTAGGCAATCATTGATTCAACGTTTTATGTTTTGGGATGTGCAAATAACATAGATAACAGATAACATAGCACACAAATGCTGGATTAGTGTTGAGGCCGAGCACGTTACCTGAATCAACGTCTGCGTAGCTGACCAAACATCAACTCGCGTGCTATATGATGTCAAAGCCCGACATTAAACTTTAACATTTTACTGTCAGCAGCAGTTACTGCTAATTACCATTTTAGGGCGGTATAAATCTACATGACTTTGCCCTTTTTATGATGGACTATAGATGGAATAGCCCGCCCTATTGAGAAAACAGAGGAATGTAGCCATTTCCCAAATTTATTTGTGAAACAGCATGCTATCCATTAATTCTATAAAACATAATTGGGGATATTAAAATCCTCCTAAATTATTATCTGACATCAGTTACATGCTCGTTTCGTCAGAAAACGAGAGAGACAATTATTATTTATTCAACTGATCAAAATATTATATATGAAGTTATTTTTTGGGATGCATTTGAATTCGCAATTCAGTTATAATAATGATGAACACAGCATCTTCCACAAACTATTTAAAAAAGGATAGTAGAATTTAATTGGATTTGAAACTTGAAATCGTAAATATCACGAAAAAGGTGTAAGAAGTGTACAAGGCAAACATATACGGTGGCTTGATAAACGTTGTCTTCTATAGGCCTGTACTATACTTTAGCGAGACTTAAAGGGATTATGTCAACGACCCCAGCCCTGTTTACACGTCATCCCTAGGGACTTGTCCAAGGCGCACGTCTTTCACACACCTTCTTACCTCATTTCCGGTGAGGGAAGCGAGGCTCCCGAGAAGCGTTTCCCTAGAAAAAACTGCAACAAAAGTTATGAACACAATGTGCTGCTATTTTTCTGACGTTGTATACTCAATCTGAGACGTAACTTCAAGTGAATGGATATTTTAATCAGATAACAAATTGGAGGAAAACTTTAAATTGTTGGCAACATGAGCCTACGTGTGAGATGATGACACATCGACGACACAAACTGATGACATTCCACTCATATTTCACCACGGCGCCAGCACATCTATTTCACAGCAGTCTGCATCAGAAAATCTACTGTACAAAAACAGCAGTTAAGCTGCTCCTTGAAAAGTAAGAATCTACAGCTGTTTGACTTTGCAGAGCAAAAATGGCTGCGTGAAGGTCAGATTGTGAAGAAGACATAATTATTCGCGAAATCGGGAGGCTTGCATAAATATAATCAGTAATGAAAACTGTACTTGTCGACACATATAAATATATTTCTTACATCTAGCGTCGACAATGGATGACATGTTTTTTTGGATTAAAATAGGAGGCTCTATAGCCGTTGTTAAACAAGAGAGTGGCAGGGAGCGAGCCAGTCATTTTTTCTGAATATGATTTTTTATCAGACTCAGACTCAGATTCATTTATTTGATCTAATAATAACATTTACATAGTTTGATTAATAGCATAGCAATTATCAGGAGACCTCCACTAAAACCGTAGTTCGCTATTGTGGATTGTGGATGTTGAATCTATGTTGGGCCATCGTCGTTGGTCCAATATTTAAAAATAGTCAAATGTCTGCCCGGCATTGCAGCTTGACATTGCATCTCAAATATTCATTGTTTGTTAATGTCCGGAACTTTATTCAGTATTATTTTTATTTTTGTATTGGGGCCTTGCTAGAGTGGTAAAGTGAGGTTAGTGTCTAGCGTGGGTGAGTTATGATTTTGTTTCACGCATTTATAGTACACAATGTTGTTTTAATGTTGTTCCAGCGGCGTGGACGGTGACCATCATTGAAGCAATATTGAATCAATGTCTTTTGGTTGCAGAGCTACTATCCAAAAAACGTTCTTGAGATATCAGTCAGACTCAGTGAGCCCTCCTAGCTGATGACCCTCATTCAAGTGCTGCTATCACCTGATCACCAGGTCCCATTTTCCCACATCTCCCTACTCTGTCATGCGTCGGCCATTTTATTACCCCCAGGATGGCTTCCGGAATACTCACGCATGATCCGTCGTTATTTATCGTCGCTTTTCTCAAAGTCTCTGCCTTAAAAGGATACAGCACCAGAGAGAGACGACCACAAATAAACAATGCCTTCCCAAATTTTTGCATCGTCTTTTAGTGCGTTTTATTTGAGTTTTAGTATCGGCAGAGGTATTAAAGGGCCTGAGGAATGGCTAAATTGAATTAATTTGCTGGATCCAAAAAAATAAACTATACCGGTAGCATTTCAGACTGTAATAAAAATCGAGCGCAAGAATAAAATGAAAGAAAAGGAAGGATAAATGAATATTTTATTTCTAGTTCATATTTCCTAAATTTTAGTTAACATGATTAATAGCAATATTATTTAGTAAGGGGCGATTGTCAAAGGAAGAACTATTTTTTTAAATCAACCGAACCGCTCAAAATAATGATATCCTAGTTGCAAAAACATTGGCTGTTGAGAATTTTGAATATAAATGGCATTATCTCAAAATGATCACTTTGGTATTTTACGGAGCGTGCACTATCCCATGTGGTGGATTTAAGTGCCGGTCTGTTGACCCGTGACCTACAAAACCTTCTGATCGGTCATTGACATCAACGGCGGGTCAAACGGGTCAGCCATGTACCACAATGACATAGTAAAATATATCTATATCCTCTTTGTCGGATTTGAGAACTGATTCTCATCATGTTTGTTATTTAAACAAATAGTTCACCTTGAAAGCCCGTTGTCTATAGACAACGGGCTTTCAAGGTGAACTATTTGTCTAAATATAATTTGCTGACATCAATAAGACAAAACATAAGGTTAACACGAGACGTTGACCCATTGCTGGTTTAATGCTGACACACCGTCTAAGACGCTGGGGAAACAACCAAATGAAACAGACGACCAGGATCTGGATGACTTCCTATTTAGGGTGATGATTTAAGTGATCTTCAGATCAGGAGCGGTCAGCCCGGCATCTGGAGTCGAGCAGTGAGTCCGGGTTTGAGCCAGAAAGGGGACGTGGACAGGTTTTAGTTGGAAAGCGGATGAGGAAGAATAATCAAGTTCACTTTTACACATGCTGCCAGTTATATTCACTGAATAATATTAGGGTATGATTCAATATATGATACGCAGATAGGGGGGGGGGGAGTATGTGGTTATATTATCTATTTCATTATTCAGTAAAGACTCCCTCCCGGACCCTCAGTGATTTGTTTTCTACAGTAAACAAGCTCTATTAGAGCAGCCTGGGTTGACTGATCTCGACATCCACTCAATCACTAGACCACAACGGCGAACAGCAGTAACTGCGTACTTGTATTGGAAGCATTTGCTGCTGATTACCAGCATACTGGACTCTCGTATATTGTCTTCTGGGAAGCACATCTGTAAATGAATGGAGTGACCGCCCTACCGGACATAAATAAAGCCACCACTCTCACGAAGCCTCCTTCTCGGGGCCGAATAACACAGCTAGTTGGCCCTGCTACAGTGCTTTGAGAATCTCTTTTTTAATGCCGCGTCCTGATTGGGCCCCAAAATCTGGTGTCCCGTGACCCCGAACTTGACCCTTTCCAACTGTGTCAAATGTGACATTACGTGGGCCAATCACTGATCTACTTGCAAACGGAACTTTTCTAACTTCGCCTATCGTCGTCCACCCCCATGTGAATCGCAGACAACATGACGTCCACGCGGACTGATTTTTAAGTTATAGGTCTACAACTTGCTTAGCGCTAATCGGGTAAGCGGAGCGAGTCGCCTGATCCACGGCTACAACTGGCTGTGCCCTAGGAGGGTACGGCCCCCCGAATTGTTTTTGAATTATAACGCCTCAAAAGGGCGAATTATAAATATTTTGGCCTGGAGGCCTTATATGGTCGTGTTTTTGATTTGGGTACGTACCAAAGAGGGGGGGGGGGCACTGACAGCGACCCTTCTCTCCATCAGCCACAGAGCTGTTTGTCTTAATGCGGGCCGTCTGTTCAAGTGACTTGGCTGCTCACAGAGATAGGGGTACCAAGTATCATTAGCCAAAAAACACGCAACATTGGCCCGAAGCTGATTAAACATTGGCCATCGTTGACAAAGTTGGAAATACAAGACGCCAATGCTGGACCAATGCTGCCTATTTGACGCTTCCAGATAGTGCTTCGTATACGGCCAGATAGAGCTCAGTAGACAACCAATACAAAGGTTTAATAATACACAGGTAATATCTAATAATGCTATGTGAACTGAATCAAGACGGCCCTATGTCAGAGAAGGCCCAGTAAACACAATATAAAAACAACCCTGGTAATGGCTATTGAAAAAAATAATCTTTGGCCATCATTACGACAACAATTATAGGAATTAGCATGTAAACAGTGTCAGTTTGACTCAGGCAGCAACAGCTTGGCAGCCACGTGGTGGGTCGGTGTATTGTTTACATTTCGTTTACAAAGTCAAGGACATTTTTTTGTTAAATATATCCTGATTGGCTGGCCGTAGAATTGGGTCAAGCTAATGAATATCTTCAAAGAAACACATTTCACAGTGTGATCAATCAGAGCCACTAGCTGACGCTAACGGTAGGATAGTGGATCTGATGAATGAGAATGCTCTCACGAGACAATTCCACATCCACCGACAGAGCTTTCAAAGGCATGTCAGTTTGACCTATGACCCCTGGTAAGAGAGACAAATATACACACATGCTGAGAAGCAGATTGGCCGAAGATTTGTGTAGCTGTGATTCGCCTAATTTTAGCTCCCTATAGTTGCTAAAAGTCACCGATGATAAAAGTTTATACTGCTTAAATCTTCAGTGGCCAGAGTTCAGAAGTGTGACAAATCAGAAATGTATTCACAATCATCATGGAGCTAAATAAAAAACAAAAAGATTAAACCCTTTATGCTAATCACTCTACGATATTATATCGCCTGTTCAAGACCTACATATATTAAGATACAGGGCACATCAAAGTCACCAGTAGTTAATTAGTGTAAACATGTGACATCGTTTCTTCCAGCATCTGCCCCACGCTCAGAAAAGTGCACACAACATTCCTAAAATTTGTTTTATTTCGAAATCACAATCTGCAGGTTAAACTGTTTCTCATGAAAACATGTTTCTAAAAATCACCGTATCCGCCCTTGCATCCGATTTAACTACTAAAGCACTGGTGTCGACTACAATGATATATATTACGATATATATTATAAATTATATGGAGAGGTTAAAGCATCTTGTCTGTGCAAGTCATCTCCTTGGAGCCAGAGACTGGGATGTCTTGCATAGAGAATATACGTTAAGTTTATTTACTGCTTCGTCTACCATCAGAAAGTGAAAACATCCCTGGAAGTTGTGACCAGGTGTGTGTTTACATGTGAGACAGCCGTGTGTTTGTATTCCGGAGACGACCAGATCTCACAGGAAGCTAAACCATGGTCTGACTTCCTCCCGCGAGGAGGCGTCCCAGGTCAGGGGGCAGGCCAGGGAGGCACCGTCTATCAATCTCATTCAAAAGAGAAGCATTAAAGAAAGCGAGAGTGCAGTGTGCTGCAGATAAAAGTCTGGCGTTAGCACAATGCTGGTCCGACATCGCAGACGCTGGATCAGCATTGCTCCAACACATACCAGTCATCTTGAGCCACTGGTAGACATATATATCTATATCATATATATATAGTTCGGCTTTCAATCCTGACACTCGTTGAAACGCCGCTGAAACATTTCGCCCTGGACGATAATTGAAACAAATGACGCTGGTAAATTGTAGACCCCTTGTTGAGCAGAACTCCGCATTACGTTGACACACAACATCAATGCTACCTTTTTACTAAGAAGCCAAGGTGATGAAGTTGTCTGGGTGGCGTTGCTTTGGCGTTGTGGCAGCGTTTGTGCTGCCACTGGTGGCGTCCGGCTATAATAATGTCATTTCCGTCTGTGGGTGTTCTGTGTTGATGTAGTAATGGAAAGTCTGCAAACGTGAGCGGAAATACCGGGCGATATTCGATAAAACCACAAAAAAGATGGTTCTGTGTGTATATCGCAGCTAACTCAAGCGAGTGAAAAATACATGAATATCAATTTTTATCGAAATATTTTGTTTGCAACATCGAACTCTAAATATGTCTTTGGCACATGTGAGAACCATTGCACATGTAAAATAAACATTGTAAATCATTTGATTTGAAATACATAGGCAATACCAGCGTATGATGACTCTTGAATGTCCCTCGTTGCATGTATGTACCTCATTTTATATATTGAAAGAATAGTATCTATCCAACATCGAGGACGGGTGCTATATAAATAATTATATAGTTAATTTCACAATAAGTGGGTTATTAGCTTTGATTTCACATATTCTAGTAGATTGTTTAATAAAATCACCACATATTTCATAACCTTCAAACTCTCGCAATGCCTCAAAACTGTATTTTGAATCTCAGACGAAAAGCTCAATTTCCTACACTTGGTTTAGAATGTCAATTTTCATGGAACTCTTTAATAATAACACTATTTTCTTTTCAATGGCCACCCACTTCATCGCATCTTCAGCTACTACAACAGCAATTCGTAGCTTGCAAAGGGTGACTATTCAAATCTGATGGTGAATGAATGTGAAAGTAAAAAGCTGGCATGTTCTAATAATCTGAATATCCAGACAGCCTCTTCGAATAATCGCTAGTTTTTTTTCATTATGCAGACGGTATTTCTGTTCATTAATATCAGTATAAATCAGCATTTTTCTTTGCAGCATACATGTAATTACAAGATTAATCACAGACGCAAACGTATAATTATTTTATTAAAATATATAAAAACAGATAGGCCTAGACAGATCTGGTATTGGTCAATAAGGATCCAAAATACACTGATCCAATTCTGGTTGGATCTTGGTCCATAGTCGCAGACACATGACTTAAAATTCTAACGCTTGCGGTCTGAGACCAAGCACGCTACATCTTAGTGATGGAGGCTCTCAATAATAGTGAATCGTTAGAATGTTAGTACGAGTTTTTTGTCTGTACCAGTTTGTAATGATGTTATCATTCATTCTGTTATAATGTTATCTTTCAATCGCCATGGTATTCTGTATCTACAGATATAAGCAGACTGTGCGCAGCCTGTGCGAGCAATAACGAGACATGAATCAATGTTGTATTAATGTTGGACTACCGTCTACGACGGTGGCTAAACATTAACACAACATCGATTCCGTGTCCCCTGTTTACCACTACAAACTTGAAAAGGTTTTCAAAAAGCCAAATGTATTGTATATTTAAAAACTTGTTATCATCAGCATAATAAAAGTGTTACCCTTTTTAAGGAATTATACAGCACATTTGTGTCCGTCCACTGGATTGTATTATTTCTTGGTAATTCCACCAGTTTTAACCCCAGATGCACATTTTTTTCGAGATATGTCAGTTCGAATTTTGCTAATGTATTGTCATTTTTATCTATAACCCTGCCGTTCATGCACGCCATTGCCCTGATCGTTTGGCGATATATTTATATCATCTCTAGTACTTGGAGGTAGCTATGTTTGAGAATCGAATTATACACACCATACATAAACAGTAAACATCTGTATCCACTATGCTTATTTTTTCGTCCGGTATAATGCATTATTTTGTAGAGGTTGTTACAGAAGGCTAGAGGTGAGAGGTAGTGATATTCCCTCCCAGTGAAGAATGGACACGCAGGAGTGGTGATACATCTCACAGGGACATCTCAGCCCGTCTAACGAAGATGTACCACCATACCTGCTGGAATTATTTATTCAATAATGAAATATGGCTGCCATGGAACCTTTAAGTGCTGACTGTATGTCCTGGATCCGCGTTAGAGCTCTATCCAGACTGATCCATCATGTTACATCTCGTCGTACATCGTGTCTGGATCAGACCTCAGAAATCGTAATCCAATAAACTGAGTGCGAATTGGGAGAATACAGAACTCGTCTAATTGTTACAATACATTTCAATTATTGTTGAGTGACATATTTATCACACATAAATCTGTTATTTGACACATAAACAATATATATAGATATAGAGAAGTACATGTTTGAATGCATAATAATGAAATAAAATGCAAAGCTATGCAAGAATGTAAACACTCCGGCGATGTGAAGCTACGGAATTCAATGTAATGCAATGCAATGTTATGAAATGCAATACAATACAATGCAAATAAATACAATGCAAAGCAATGCAATACAATGTACTGCAATGCAATGCAAATGCAATGATGTAAACATCCGTTTGATGTGTAGCAACGGAATGGAATGGAATACAGTGCAATGTGATGCAATGCAATGCAATGCAATGCAATGCAATGCAATGCAATGCAATGCAATACAATACAATACAATACAATACAATACAATACAATACAATACAATACAATACAATACAATACAATACAATACAATACAATACAATAAAATACAGTGCAGTGCAGTGCAGTGCAGTGCAGTGCAGTGCAGTGCAGTATATAAAACAAAATAATATGTCATAATTTTTTTTTAAAGAAGTAACTCATGATAAAGTTACAAAAATAATATGTTTACTAAAGGAGGTTAGTCCTGGATGGGATGGGATGCATGCCAAGGCTATCAAACCTACTTTTCCCTTATATAATATCACCTTTAGTACATATTTTTAACTTGTCATTAAACCAAGGTGTTTTCCTATCAGAATTGAAAATTGCTCATGTTATTCCTATATATAAAAGCGGTGACAATATGCAAATAAATAATTACAGACCAGTGTCTGTCCTTGCATTTATTTCCAAAATTTTCGAACGTATTATGTATAACAGAATAATTGAATTTATGAATAAACATAACATACTAAATAAAAAACGGTTTCGTTTTAGAGAGAAACACGGAAGAAATACTGCCTTAATTGTATTAATAGATAAAATATCAACTGCGAAAGGTAATGGTGACATGGTTTTATGTGTCTTTCTGGACTTCAGTAAGGCATTTGATACCGTTGATCACACTATTTTATTGAATAAATTATATACATATGGTATTCGTGGAGTAGCTCATAAATGGCTTTCTACTTATTGGGGTAGTACATGTGATAAATACATATCGTCGTTATTTAAAATGCAAAAAATAGCTGTTAGGATTATCAATCCATCGTCATACTTGGCTCATACTACACCGATATTTGAAAAGTTTGATATTTTAAACATTTATAAAATTAAAAAAAAATTCAAGTTGCAATATTGATGTTTAAAATAGAAAAACATTTTGTTCCTTCTAAAATGTTTGTGAAAAACTCTACAACGCATACATGTACATATACTTCACCAGACAGGGTGATTATTTGCATGTACCGATTATAAAAACAACTACTTTACAAAAAACTATTTTGTATACAGGAGTTAATATAAGGAATTATTCACTCAATAACATTAATATCAATTGTACTATTACCACATTTAAACATCGTTTGAAGAAATACCTATCAATAAATGACATTCCATTAACCGAAAAAAACTGTAATATTTACAGCTGTGATTGTGGTCTCACACAACTAATTACAGTCCCATAGACTTACATGTATTATCGCCCACACGCTGGAGGCCACAGACCTATCGGGGACCGCTCTAATCCACTAACCATATTTCTCCATGGAAACTTTATAATGTGTGAATTAAAAAAAAATATTTAAAATGGGTGTTTACAGCCTTCTTTTTTTTATTGCAGCCGAAGTCAATGATGACATTCAAAAAGGTGGGAAAGGCCATTGTCAGTGACTCTCATGGCTCAGAGAGAGGTTGTGATTTGGTCCCTCATATAAATACGCCACTTTCTGTATTAAGTCCTCTTTTTTTCATGGAGTCTTGTTATTTTGTATGAATTTTGCCATTATCATTATGTATCTGAACGTTTGTACTCGGTAACAAATAAATACATGTTGACTTGAATTTACATTCGTTCATTCATAAATTAAGTCGCTTGTTTAACCCTTTGACTTCCAGGCCGGAGTGCATGCCAGGATCCAGATATACTGGTGTAGGAGTTCTATTTTTCGTCATTTGAAGCTGGAATTGCTAACGCAATTTCCAGCTTCAAATGACGAAAAATACATAAATGTAGTATATATTTGACGAAAATGTGTGTCATTTTATGGTTACGTTCATTGACGAATGACGACAGAAATTTCCGTCATGTATGGTAGTGAAAAGGTTAATTATTCCATGTGGGTACTACTACTAGTGTCTTGAAAATCTGCCTGCAAAAAAGGACGCCTGTTCATAGCTGTATCAATGTTTGTCACAGAGTCTCTCCCAGGCACCACTGCCCTGATTTGTTGTTGTTTGCCTAACTGTAAAACAGTGTCTGGCCACAATTAGCTGGGGTTGTAGAATATGCGAAACACACTCAACATGTTACGTTAATTCTATCACGCAAAAGCAAAAAGTATTAACTGTTTGAATGAATAGTGACTTTGACTTCTTCTTAACATTCATTGTACATTTTAATCAATATTGTGATCTCACATTAGCAGTTAAAAGCTCCAGATTTTGTATGTACTTGAATTGTCACAGCTGAATGAAATTATACAGATTTTTATCGATGTTACTAAATTGAGGTCAATCTTCTTTAAATCAGACTGATTGAAGTCGGTGTGTAGAGTCTCATATTAAAAAAAATGTTTAAAAAAAACATTTTTGTCATGAGTTATTCTTGTAAAGTTAAAGTTCGAAACTAGATGTTTCTCAGACGCAAATCAGTCAGACACGATCTGTCTTCGGGAAGGGGGTTTATATTGTGTTAAAGCAGTATTTGAACACATTTAGGAAGAATTAGCATTTTAACACTCACGTTACATTATGTGCCATATGAGTACTTTTGACGATGCAAAAGAGAAATCAAGACGTTATAACTACAGTATGTTTCACCAGATCTTGGGAGTAACCTTTTTTCAATTTGCTCTGTCGCTTTTAACATTTTTTAACAACTTTTTTCTCGGGTCATTTTTCATCTTCCCCAACATCCCTGAAAATTCGGTGGAAATTTGTTGTGTGTTTTGAAGGTTAGACCATTTGGCATGTAATAGATTTCTTGTTTCGCGGTAATGGTGTTAAAGAGAGCTGATCCCATATTTTTTATACCAGGATTAATCAGGATGGGCAACAACACTAATCAGTGCATTTAAATACACTGACTATAATATCATTCAAATTTACTTCTTATTTCTCAGAATAACAAATCAATTTCGCCTGATAAATGATTGAAAATTCCATGATAATTATAGATTTTGGTGTAGTGCTAATTACATTACCACGTGGAGGGGGTGTATACATGTGATGTTGATCAAGACCAACGAATACAACAAGCCCGGTGTTGTTTTAATGCTAGGCCATTGTCACAGACATTGTCCCAGCATTAAAACAATATAAGCTCATCGTGTCGTGCGATCTCGGAGCCTGTCAACCTTCACCCTATTTCACCAACAATACAGCTCCTGTATGCATAAAAACGTGCCATAGTGCTCTCATTACCATATAATGAAGGATAATCAGAAAAAACCTGCACCATTACCATATAATGAAGGATAATCAGAAAAAACCTGCACTAAATAATCCCTGCTGATGCCAATTCATCATAAGTTGATCTATGTAAATATCTGTGTTAATTCCGTCTTATTTTTTTCAAAATAAACAGCACATGTCAATTAGAA